>CAUYUJ010014361.1:354192-361692 GCA_963575745.1 Prorocentrum cordatum | reverse complement strand
GAGGAGAAAACTATTGCTCTACTGGCCCAAACATTTACAGGGCCCTTCAACTAATCCAGCGACTTGTAAAAGTGATGTTCACATCTTTATTATTTTTATTGGTGGCAATGATTTTCCTCAAAGACTCCGAGGGCTTTGATAAGTTCATGTTGGTAACGGAGCCTGGTTCGCCAGGCTCACGCTTTGCCCCTCCATATACACCCGTCGACTTCTATGCGAAGTTCAACGAGATCTCGAAGTTAGACTTCGGAGTGGAATCGACTCCCAGCGGAGCCCCACGCGGCAGCTTCGCCAGCGCCAGCGACTACCAGAGCATCAGCACGGACAGCGGCAGCCCAGATCACTCGGACCCCGTCCACAGCCCCAGTGCCGACACGCTGGCGAAGAACAACACAGATACGCACATGCTACTGGACCGAGGAGTTCCACAGCGAAATGGAAGGAGTACGAGAAGAGAGCGCTGGTATTCATCGCGAAGCTGACCCTGGAGAGGAAGGCGGGCGAACCAGCTCTTATGCTCAGCGCAGGTTTCACAGGCGAGGCGTGGGACGATGTGGAGGATCTCTCTGCAGACGGCCTGATCAAGCCCGACGTGGCCAAGACCCTGATGACGAGGCTACGCCAACGATTCAAGATGAACGACCGGACCGACTTGGCAGACGATTTTGAGGAATACCTCTACAAGATGAAGAGGTGCAATGGCGAGAAGCGTTTCGTCTATATTTCAATAGTTCGAGCAGTGCGGAAGCTCCAGACACACAACATCGAGTTGCTAGCCGCTAAAGTTCGAGGCTGGCTGACCCTATGACGTGGAGGATACAACTCAGATCAGAAGGCGGTTATCATGTCCATCGTGGGCAGGGACATCACGCAGGACAAGGTCGTCGAGGCGCCCGAGCAACCTTCGGGCAAAAGAGCACGACGCACGAGCCGAATCACGCACGGGTCGACAAAGATGGAGACTACTACGAGGAAGAGCTCTACACCGGCGACGCCGACGAGGACGAGGACCACTGGCAGGAGTGCTGGGCCGAGGAGACGACTGCGACGAGAGCTACTACCAGCCCGATGCGGCGACCGCCCAGTTCGACCCTGGAGAGTTCAACGAGGTCTACGCGGCCTACTACGACGCGAGGAAGCGCCTCGACGACCCGCGAAGTTGTCAAGAGGCTTCTACCCCGCTTTCGCGATGGTCAGTCAAGGGTGCGGCGCAGGTTCGACTCCTGCGACGGAGGGCGTCGGAACGAGGACGCTCGACGAGCAAAGGATCAAAAGCACGTGGCAAGTCCAAAGGAAGAGAAGGCGGTCCAGGTGGACGTAAGGGCAGACCACCACCACCACCAAACCTCTATACGAGACCAAGACTGTCAGATGGGGGCTGCAGTAGCCAGCAGGCCAGCTCCCTCGTCATCACCACCAGCTGCGTGCCTGAGGTGCGGCAATCCTGGTCACTAGGCTCGTGATTGCACGGAGCCGCCGAAGAAGATGAGGGGTAACGATAGGGGGGGATAGGCACAGGGGGGGATGCATCGACCTGGAATCGGCGATACATCGCCGATAGATCGGCGATAGGCCCCCGATAGTGAAACCGCACCTTCCTGAGCGTGTTGGGGCTATCGGGCCCCTATCGGCGATCAATGGACGATTGGGGGTCGATGCATCCCCCCCTATGCCTATCCACCCCTATCGTTGCCCCTGAGAAGAGGCGGCATATGGACGAGAGCATGAGGGTCGATGAGGTCTACTTGGACACCAAGAAGACTACTGTGGCCATTTCCGTGAGGAACGGCATCACGGACTGCGGGCGCGACGACGCTCATTTCTGCACCGGAGACGGTCAATGACTACATAGCCGACTGCCACCAGATGGGCTACCCGGTCGAGCAGCTGAATTTCTTCGAGTGCCCGAAGCCCTTCAAGTTCGGCGAGGGCAAGATTGAGCACACGCAGTGGTGCAGACTGATCCCGGCCAGCTTCGATAATGAAACAGGGACACTCTACATCTACGTGGTACCTGGTCATACCCCAAACTCTGTTTCCATGACCGCGACTCGAAGAGTTCTAGGTGTTGGCCGACGATGCAAAGCAGAAGGTTTCCTGGAACAGTGGTGGCAAGTTCGAGGAAGCGATGCTGTCCAACCAAGGGCACCAGATGGTCGACATGCTGGAGACCATGGACGAGACTACCTTCGAGAAGGACATGACTTTGAGTACGAGCCGACTGACGCGGCCAAGTTCCTGGACTCCAGCAGTGAGACGATGACGGCTCGAGACGTGGCGGAATCGAGCAGAGACAACGAGCAGTGGGAGCACCTGCCCGCGAGATAGCGACCCCACGCAGGATCATGCCCACAGCGAGTCGTTCAGGTCAATTAATGTGGAGCCTGCATGAGGCAGTGGCAAAACCACACTCGGTGCGGCAATCCATGCTTCACCATTGCGCTGATCTCTCTGGTCGACCCGACGATTCTATGACCATGCTGGTACCTACAGGAGCCCTTCAGCAGCGACACGGGTCTCAGCAGCATGCAGAGCGACGACTTACAGCACGCGGCGAAGCAGATTACGAGCAAGTTCATCCAGAAGATCGACTCAGCTGTGAAGCACGCCAACGAATGGTACATGCAGACGATGCGTCGCGCAGCCAGCACCAGGGCCACAAAGAGGAAGATTATTTGGGAAGTCTACGCTGGAGAAGCTCGGCCATCCCAAGTGCTGCGCGACTTGAGAGTCAGAGTCGAGACGCTTGGTCCACATACTGGATGGGACTTCGCGAAGGTCGAGCATCAGGAGTTGTTCAAGAAGAGGCTCGCCCAGCAGCAGCCAGACGAGGTGCATCCATCTCCTATGCGCGGCCCATGGTCAAACATGCAGGAACGGAACATTCACCACCATCTCGGATGGGAGGAGTACATCATTAATCTACGAAAATGTATCATCGAGTACACTTGACGTTCACCGCGGACGTTTACCCGATGCAGCACGGAGCTGGACGTCGCGCTCACATCGAGCATTCATTTACCTCGAGAACATGGCACGCAATTGCATTCAGCAATCTGCCTGGCCTGACGTTCGACCAATGCATGTACGGGCTACCTGTACCAGGCAGCGACCGACTGGTCAAGAAGCCGACTAGTATCAAGACGACCAAGCTCATTGCGGCAGTCGTGAGCGAGAGGTGCGATGCCAATACCAATCATCGACACGCCGTGCCCGGAGGCAAGACGCGCACCCACAGCGTGGAGGGCTACCCCATCGTCATGGCAGCTATGATGGCGCAGATCATGGTGGAGCGGAAATCGAGGAGATCTGCGTCGGAGAGAACGCCGCCACGGACGCCAACACCAGCACCGACAGAAATAACCAGCCCAAGGAAGCCCACGTGCACTGTTTCCGCTCCGCGAGAGGCACGGCACGAGAGCGCTGAGGCACGTCAAGCGTTAGGTCGGGCATGTCCCCCTACAAGGGGATTTTGAACGAAAAATAAAAGACACTCAAAAATCAGAGAGTAGATCCCAACCGTGAGGAGCTTTGCGCTTAACCGTGAGTGATTGAGTGCACGCTGTGAGTGCACGCTCTGGTGAGCGTACGCTGTGAGTGCACGCTGTGAGCCCACGCAGTGGTGAGTACACGCTGTGAGCGCACAATGTGAGTCCACGCTGTGGTGAGTGCACGCTGTGAGTGCACGCTGCGGTGAGCGCACGCTGTGAGTGCGCACGCTGCGAGTGCACGCTGTGAGCGCACGCTGCGTCCAGGGCTCGCTGAGCTGATGAGCGCGCTCGCACAGCCTACGCTCGCAGCGTGCGCTCACAGCGTGCACTCACAGCGTGGGCTCACAGCGTGCGCTCACAGCGTGCGCTCACAGCTTGGGCTTACAGCGTGGGCTCACAGCGTGGGCTCACAGCGTGGGCTCGCAGCGCGGGCTCACAGCGTGGGCCCACAGCGTGGGCTCACAGCGTGGGCTCGCAGCGTGGGCTCACAGCGTGGGCTCACCACGGCGGGCACGCACAGCAGTGTGGGCAAATCACGCTGTGAGTGCACGCTGTGAGTGCACGCTGTGAATGCACGCTGTGAGCGCACGCTGCGCGCCAACCGGTGAGAAAGACCGTGAGCGCACGCTGTGAGTGCACGCTGTGGGCCCGACGGAATCTCGAATTACTTACGCGCTGGATTTCTCCGCGCAGTCCGAGAACGCTTTCCTCTGTGGTGTGTGTGTGTGTGTGTGAGTGCGTTTGTGTGTGGTGGTGGTGGTGGTGGTGGGAGTGGTGGCGGTGATTGTGGTGGTGGTGGTGGTGGCGTTGGTGGTGGCGGTATCGTTGGCGGTGGTGGTGGTTGTGGTGGTGGTGTGTGTGTGTGTGTGTGCGTGTGTGCGTGGTGGGTGTTGTGCGGTGTGCGGAGTGCGGTGTGCGGTGTGCGGTGGGCGGTGTGTGGTGTATGGCGTGTGGTGTGTGGTGTGTGATGCGTGGTGGGTGCTGTGTGGTGCGTGGTAGGTGGTCTGTGGTGGGTGGTGGTGGGTGGTGTGTGTGTAGTGTGGACGGTGTGCGGTGTGCGGTATGGTGTGTGGTGTGTAGTGTGTGGCGTGTGGTGTGTGGCGTGTGGTGTGTGGTGTGTTGTGTGTCGTGTGTTGCGTGTGGTGTATTGCGGGTGGTGTGTTGCGTGTGGTGTGTTGCGTGTGGAGTGTTGCGTGTGGAGTGTTGCGTGCGGTATGTTGCGTGTCGTGTGTGTCGTGTGGTGTGTCGAGTGTGGTGTGTGGCATGTGGTGTGCTGCGTGTGGAGTGTTGCATGAAGTGTGTAGGTGTGTAGGTGTGTGGTGTGTGGTGTGTTGCGTGTGGTGTGTTGCGTGTGGTGTGTTGCGTGTCGTGTGTGGCGTGTGGTGTGTTGCGTGTGGTGTGTTGCGCGCGGTATGTTGCGTGGTGTGTGTGGCGTGTGGTGTGTTGCGTGTGGTGTGTTGCGTGTGGTGTGTCGCGTGTGGTGCGTTGCGTGTGGTGCGTTGCGTGTGGTGTCGGAGTGTTGCGTGTGGTGTGTTGCGTGCGGTGTGTTGCATGTGCGGTAAGTTGCGGGTGGTGTGCTGCGTGGGCTCACAGCGTGGGCTCACAGAGTGGGTTCACAGCGTGGGCTCACAGCGTGGGCCCACAGCGTGGGCTCACAGCGTGGGCTCACAGCGTGGGCCCACAGCGTGGGCTCACAGCTTGGGCTCGCAGCGTGGGCTCACAGCCTGGGCTCACAGCGTCGGCTCAGAGCGCAGGCTCGCAGCGTGGGCTCACAGCGTGGGCTCACAGCGTGGGCTCACAGCGTGGGCTCACAGCGTGGGCTCACAGCGTGGGCTCACAGCGTGGGCTCACAGCGTGGGCTCACAGCGTGGGCTCACAGCGTGGGCTCACAGCGTGGGCTCACAGCGTGGGCTCACAGCGTGGGCTCACAGCGTGGGCTCACAGCGTGGGCTCACAACGTGGGCTCACAACGTGGGCTCGCAGCGTGGGCGCACCGCGTGGGCCCACAGCGTGGGCTCACAGAGTGGGCCCACAGCGTGGGCTCACAGCGTGGGCTCACAGCGTGGGCTCACAGCGTAGGCTCACAGCGTGGGCTCACAGCGTGGGCTCACAGGGTGGGCTCACAGCGTGGGCTCACAGCGTGGGCTCACAGCGTGGGCTCGCAACGTGGGCTCACAGCCTGGGCTCACAGCGTGGGCTCACAGCGTGGGCTCATGGCGTGGGCTCACAGCGTGGGCTCACAGCGTGGGCTCAACACAGCGTGCACTCACAGCGTGGGCTCCACGCGTACACTCAACACAGCGTCCACTCACAGCGTGCACTCACAGCGTGCACTCACAGCGTGCACTCACGGCGTGTGGTGTGTGGCGTGTGGTGTGTGTTGTGTTGTGTGTCGTGTGTTGCGTGTGGTGTATTTCGGGTGGTGTGTTGCGTGTGGGGTGTTGCGTGTGGAGTGTTGCGTGTGGAGTGTTGCGTGCCGTATATTGCGTGTCGTGTGTGCGTGTGGTGTGTCGAGTGTGGTGTGTGGCATGTGGTGTGCTGCGTGTGGAGTGTTGCGTGAAGTGTGTAGGTGTGTGGTGTGTGGTGTGTTGCGTGTGGTGTGTTGCGTGTCGTGTGTGGCGTGTGGTGTGTTGCGTGTGGTGTGTTGCGTGTGGTGTGTTGCGCGCGGTATGTTGCGTGGTGTGTGTGTGTGTGTGTGGCGTGTGGTGTGTTGCGTGTGCTGTGTCGCGTGTAGTGCGTTGCGTGTGGTGCGTTGCGTGTGGTGTGTTGCGTGTGGTGTCGGAGTGTTGCGTGTGGTGTGTTGCGTGCGGTGTGTCGCATGTGCGGTAAGATGCGTGTGGTGTGTTGCGTGGGCTCACAACGTGGGCTCACAGCGTGGGTTCACAGCGTGGGCTCACAGCGTGGGCCCACAGCGTGGGCTCACAGCGTGGGCTCACAGCGTGGGCCCACAGCGTGGGCTCACAGCTTGGGCTCGCAGCGTGGGCTCACAGCCTGGGCTCACAGCGTCGGCTCAGAGCGCAGGCTCGCAGCGTGGGCTCACAGCGTGGGCTCACAGCGTGGGCTCATGGCGTGGGCTCACAGCGTGGGCTCGCAGCATGAGCTCACAGCGTGGGCTCACAGCGTGGGCTCACAGCGTGGGCTCACAGCGTGGGCTCACAGCGTGGGCTCACAGCGTGGGCTCACAGCGTGGGCTCACAGCGTGGGCTCACAGCGTGGGCTCGCAGCGTGGGCGCACAGCGTGGGCCCACAGCGTGGGCTCACAGCGTGGGCCCACAGCGTGGGCTCACAGCGTGGGCTCACAGCGTGGGCTCACAGCGTAGGCTCACAGCGTGGGCTGCGTGGGCTCACAGCGTCGGCTCAGAGCGTGGGCTCACAGCGTGGGCTCACAGCGTGGGCTCGCAGCGTGGGCTCACAGCCTGGGCTCACAGCGTCGGCTCAGAGCGTGGGCTCACAGCGTAGGCTCACAGCGTGGGCTCACAGCGCGGGCTCAACACAGCGTCCACTCACAGCGTGGGCTTCACGCGTACACTCAACACAGCGTCCACTCACAGCGTGCACTCACAGCGTGCACTCAATCACTCACGGTTAAGCGAAAAGCCACTCACGGTTAAGCGAAAAGCTACTCACGGCTTGGATTTCCCTTCCAAAAATCAATCAAACATGTTCCAAAATAGTGAAAAAGTCGTCCCCAGACGATTTTTGTAGTATTTCTGAGCATTCCTCCTGTAGAGGGACACGCCCGACTTAAGTCAAGCGTCTGCAGCGCAACATGGGACATCCCAAACCCAACAGTACTACCTCAGGTTCGTGTCGTGCCGACTTCGGCGTTGGTTTCTGACACCGCGGGGATCGTTCAACCTTGAGCGATCGGCCGTTTCCGAAGCGTACAAATCGCTCCACATCGAACGATTCTGAGTCGCCCGCGGCGTTCAACGTTGAACCGCGCTGGCGGGGTCGCCGCCGGTCGACGCGACACGAACCTACCGTACATATACTACTCCAAAAAGCA
>CAUYUJ010014361.1:331692-349192 GCA_963575745.1 Prorocentrum cordatum | reverse complement strand
CCCCAGACATTTCAAACAAAAAATACATGTTTGCACATTCCCCCCTGTAGAAGGGGCAGGCCCGACCGAAGTCTGGACGGAGCCGCCCGCCGGCGCGCGCCGGGACGGTGTGGGGGGGGGGCCCTCTGCCGTGCGCCCCCCTCCCGAGGTGCGCTCTCGGCTTCTCGGCACGCCCTGCGGAGGAACCTCCCACCCCCCCTCCCCCTGTCACTCTCATCGTCATCCTCATCGCCACCATCAGCATCGTCACCACCACCATCATCATAATCAGCATCATCGTCATCATCACCATCATCTTCATAATCAGCATCATCGCCATCATCATCATCATCATCATCATCATCATCATCATCATCATCATCATCATCATCATCATCATCATCAGCATCAGCATCATCATCATCATCATCCTCATCGCCATCATCATCATCGCCATCATCATCATCATCATCATCATCATCATCATCATCATCATCATCATCATCATCATCATCATCATCGCCATCATCATCGCCATCAGCATCATCGTCGTCGTCGTCATCATCATCATCATCATCATCATCATCATCATCGCCATCATCATCTCAGCATCATCGTCACCATCATCATCATCATCATCATCATCATCATGGTCATCGTCATCGTCGTCGCCATCGCCATCGTCATCATCATCATCATCATCATCATCATCATCATCGTCATCTTCATCGTCATCGTAATCGTCATCGTCATCGTCATCGTCCTCATCCTCATCCTCGTCGTCATCATCATCACTCACCATCGCTCATTCCTCACCACTCATCATCTTCGTCATCATCATCACCACCGCCAACACCACCATCAACACCATCGGTGATCCCACGCACGCTCGTACACTTACGCACGCACGCGCTCACACTCACACGCTCATACAATTCTATCGACAAAACCTGGAGTGGGAGCGTCGTCCGTGAACCAGTTGCGACGATGCGACGAAGTCTCAGGCGGGAATACCCTCCCCATCGGGCTCGCATTTCACGTTACCGATCCGAGGCGGCCATCGGACAACCTGTGAAAACAAGTGATGTCGTGATCATCGGGTCGTCAGAACTGCTCTCCCAATATTGATATCTGTAGGCCATTTCGTACTTTCCGAGATCCCGAAAATTCACGTCGAAGCTCCAGTCTGCATGTCCCGAGCCAACTGCAAGCTACTTCGGGCTCTGCATGCTCCTAGCACTCCACTCCTGGGGCTGCTGCTGCACTTCCGGAAGCAACTGTAAGCCACTTCGAGCCGTCCGTGCTCTCAGAACTCCACTCCCTGACCGATCTGGGATGTGCCGAGCCAGCTGTACACCACTTCGGGCTCTTTGTGGTCCACGCCCTTCTACATATGTTTTGCGGCAGTCTGGAGCGGGAGCCTCAATTGTGAGCCTGTTGCGGAGATGATGATGATGATGATGATGATGATGATGATGATGATGATGATGATGATGATGATGATGATGATGATGATGATGATGAGGATGATGATGACGACGATGATGGCGAAGATGCTGCTGTTGATGATGATGCTAATGCCGATGATGCTGATGATGCTGATGATGATGATGACAATGACGACACTGCTGATGATGCTGATGCTGCTGATGATGATGAGGATGATGATGCTGATGATACTGCTGATGATAATGATGATGATGATGCTGATGATGCTGATGCTGATGATGCTGCTGCTGATGATGATGGTGCTAATGATGATGATGATGATGATGATGATGATGATGATGATGAGGAGGAGGAGGAGGAGGAGGAGGAGGAGGAGGAGGAGGACGAGTAGGAGGAAGGGCACTCCCTGGGGAGCCCGGCTCCCCGGCAAGCCCCGACCACAAAGGAGGAACACGAGGATGAGGGGGAGCACGAGGAGGGCGGCGACGACGATGGCGATCGCTTCTTTCTCCTCCTCCTCCTCTTCTCCTCCTCCTCCTCCTCCTCCTCTTCTTCCTCCTCCTCCTCCTCCGTCCTGGGGAGGGACCTCCTCCCCCTCCTTCCCGCTCCAGCCCTTCCCTCTCCCTCCCTCCCTCTCCCTCCCTCCCTCTCCCTCCCTCCCTCCTTACCTCTGAGGGTCCACTAGGGGCTCGAGTCAGACGCCCTGGACCTGGGCATCCTGCGCCCGCAGTCTGCTCTATCCCTTCGACCCAGCATCGTCTTGCAGAAAGTTGTCATTCGTGCCTGCACTGTAAGGGCACGGCCACAAACACCCTTCGCAAGGCCTGGTCGGATGCTCCGTGCTTCGACTTGCGAATACGTGATGGTAGTGCCTTCGAGCTTTCCCCAAGGCGCAGCGCGCACATCTGTGGGTGGGGGGGGCTCGCGACACCCAGTATTCAGGGTGTCACACTGGGCTGAGAGTTCGTTTATGTGGCACATGTGGGAGTTTCGTGCCCCAGCAGCTTGCCACGCTTGGGGGCCCATGACCACGTCGAGCATGAGGCAATCGTTCGGACTGCCACTCTAGAACTGCAAGGAGGGGGTGTCTGGCCCAAGCCCACCCGAGATCTGTAGCCGAGCTGACCTGGTCAGGCGCGTGGCTGCGGTCTAAGGCCCAATCTGGTACCCGACAAGGCCGCAATATCCGATGCTCCGGTGCGGTCGGCGGCCCCGGCGGCAGCGCGTCGCTCCCGAGGCCGGGAAAGGCTTGGGCCGCTGTCGCCCCGGGACGGCGAAGCGCACAGCGTGTCGCGCCGAACCGTGGCGGGCCAGAACCGGCGGCGCGACCTGCGAAGCCAAAGTTCCTGACCGTACTCCCCCATCTCCCTCCCTCCCTCCTCCCTCGCGTGGGGACTGACGACTGACACCCGAGCCTGTTCAGAGCAGACCAAGAGGGAGGGGAGTGGAGGCATCGATCGAGGGAGAGCTGAGCAGGGCTGCCAGGCAGCGAAGCGACCTGGGCCAGCAGATCACGACCCGAACGAAGGACCCGATGAGACAACTCCCTCCAATCCCTCCCCTCCCCTCCCCTCCCTTCCCTCCTGGGGAACTCAAGGGGTACCGACACCGCTACTCCCGGGACCTCCTGGGGTGCGTCCGGACCAGAATTTCGGGGTGACTCCAGCGGTGGCGCCGAGGGCCTCCGAGGAGGCCGAAGAAATGGAAGACGGGCGAAGGGTAATTAGGGGTACCTTTTTCCTCTCCCTCCCCCCCTCCCTTCCACCTCTGACCTCTCTTCCTCCCTCCCCTCCAGTCGGTGGACAAAATATCGCAAGTTATTTGAGCATTATGATAAACAGCGTGCCAACTAGGATCATATTCCATCGATCTCTGAGGACCCCCCCATCCCCACATTTCAATGTTGACTTGCGTTATTTTGTCCACCCGGATTTGGGGTGCTCGCTTGGCGCCAACATTGAGATGTAGGGGGCGGGGATTGTTCGTCGAGGTGGCGCCGCAATGTAAGTGCCGCCGCGCACGTTCAGGAGCAACTTGCAAAATTTCGTCGTCCCACCGTCCCTCCCCTCCTCCCCCCCTCCTCTTGAAGGCCCTCGCCTGCGCAGGTCGTCCAGGCACGCTCGGAGCCGCTGCGCCAGCGCCTCGTCGTCGCCGCCGCGCGCCTGGCGGCGAGGAGGACGGCGAGCCTCCCAGTACTCCTCCTCCTGCCTCCTCCTCCTCCTCCTCCTCCTGCTCTCCTCCTCCTCCTCCTCCTCCTCCTCCTCCTCCTCCTCCACATCTCTCGTCCTCCTCCTCCTCCTCCTCCTCCTCCTCCTCCTCCTCCTCCTCATCATCATCATCATCATCATCATCAGCATCATCATCATCATCATCATCATCATCATCATCTCATCATCATCATCATCATCATCATCATCATCATCATCATCATCATCATCATCATCATCATCATCATCCCTCTCCTGCTTCTCCTCCTCCTGCTCCTCCTCGTCCTCCTCCTCCTGCTCCTCCTTCTCCTCCTCCTCATATGACATTGTCAAGGCACCCACTCGCTCCTCCTCCTCCTCCTCCTCCTCCTCCTCATCATCATCATCATCATCATCATCATCGTCCTCCTCCTCCTCCTCATATTCTGCCACCCTCATAATCATCCTCATCGCCATCCTCATCCGCAACCTTGCCTTCATCGTCTTTCTCGTCGTTCTCATCTTGTTTAACCTCGCTCTTCCAATCCTCTTCAACCTCGCCCTCCTTTTCCTCCGTGTCCTATTCCTCGTCCCTCCTCGCGGCCTCTTCCTCCTCCTCCTCCTTCTCCTCCTCCGCACCAGCAGGCGAGTGAATGGGGGGCTGTCCGGGAGGTCAAAGTGCCAGACATGGTGTTTTGGAAGGACTTTGGATTATGAGGACGCAACAAACCACGTTGATTCGCGGTGTTGGCGTCCCAAGAATGGCGTTCTGGCGCAATTTCGGATCGTCAAGACACAACAGTCATGTTGATTCGTGGCGCTGGAGTCCCGAGAAGGGTGTTTTCGCACGCTTCAGGGTCTGCGAGCGGTTGTCTCCCAATGGGGCAGTTCCCTCCGTGGAAAGGAACCCTTGAAGGAGGCTATGAAGAGGGAGCTTCGAGGGAGGATTTGTTCCAACATCGTTGATGAGTCTTGGGTTTGCACCGGTCCTCCTTCTCCTCCTCCTCCTCCTCCTCCTCCTCCGCCTCCTCCTCCTCCTCCGCCTCCTCCTCCCCCCGAAGAGCACGAGGGGGAGGGGAGGAACCATGGGGAGGAGGAGGGGGAGGAGGGGGCGAGGGGCCAGGAGAACGGAGAGCACGCGGCGCAGGAGAGGAGCCGGGAGCAGGACCAGGGGGGGAGGAGGAACGCCACCTCTCCGCTGCCCCCTGCCCCGTTGCCAAAGCCGAGGGGGCGCGCGCGCCCAGGACTGCGCCAGCCCGGTGACGCGCTGCAGCTGCCCCTCCACGGTCTCGGTCACCTCCCCCCGCAGGGCGCCGAGGTACGCCTGCTGGGCCTGGCGCGGCCCTCCCCATAGTCGCTCCTCCTCCGGGAGGGGGGAGGGGAGGGAAGCTGTGGGACAAGAACACACACTGTGCGGAAAGAACGCACAGCTGTGTGGGAGAAAGCACACAGACGGTCTTTTTTTCCAACAGACTGTGTTTTTGTTTCCCACAGTGTGTGTGTGTGTGTTTTTCCTACAGACTTTTCCCACAGGCTCCCCCTCCGGGAGGGAGGAGGAGAGGGAAGCTCAGGGCAGGCCGACGACACATTGGCGGCGCTACGCAGTCAGCCCTCCCTCCAGGTTCCCTCCGCGCAGGTCCCCGCCAAGACTCATTTCCATCGCGGGGAAGCGCCCCAAGGTAAAACAGGGCTGAACCTGAACGGTGTTTTTCGGTTTCGTTTTGTTTTCGTTTTCCCTCGCTTTTACCTCGACTCCGCCTTTACCGCAAAAAGAAGTTGAACCGAAAACGGCCCACGACATCGCCAAAAACACCGTTTAGGTCCAGCCCTGATGTAAAACAGCCGTCTGAGAATCCTCAGCCGTGCCAGGACACCATGCCTGGGACTGCAGCGCCGCGAGATCAACGCGACTGTTGCGTCCTGACACTACTAAGCTGTGCCAAATTACGATTCCTGGGATCTAAACACCGCGAATCAACGCGCCTCTTGCGTCCTGGCGAACGTTGGCCGTGCCAGGAAAGCATCATTGGGACTTCAGCCATGCAACCCCCAGAACCACTTGCCAACTTTCCAAACGACTGTGCGCGGCGCTAAAGCGAGGGCCGCATGTTGAAAAACAACTGCCATCCATCCTTGCAACCGCTGTGAACTTTTCAGACGAATGCGCGTGGCGCTAAAGCGAAAACCCTCGCCACGGCTGGATCCGCGTCGAAATTTGACTGAAGAGGTCCAGGGCACGATTTGCGAGTGGCAGAGGAGGAGGAGGCGGAGGGGCAGGATGAGAAGGAGGAAGAGAACAAGGAAGAGGAGGATGAGGAGAAACATGGAGGTGTAGGGCGAGGTAGAGGCGCATTGGCTGGATGCGCAGGGAAGATAGATAATGGGTCAGGATGAGGAGGGATGGAGGAGAAATAAGAGTGGAAGAAGAGGACAGGAGGGCTTCAAACGTTGAACAGACTCTCGGTGGAGGTAGGTACGCTCGACGGGCGTGCAAAAAGGGGCGGTTAGCGCAGTGCAGGCCCCCGCTCTGGGCACGAAGCTGATCATGGATGCGCCCGAGATGGACAGGGGCCGACAAGCGAGCCCACGTCTCGGAGGGCGTACGCGGACTTTATCCTGAGCTGCACCTAGAGCATCGACCTCGCCCTGAGCTCGAGACATCCCCAACCCCAGCTCGGGGAGGCATCATGGACCTCCGCGCTAGAGGTGGCGCCCCCTGGTGGTGCATGGTGGTGGTGTCGCTTCTCCTTCCCCCGGCCCCCCCCGTCCCAAAATCTGCACGGGAAGCGGGAGAGAAGGAAGACCGAGCGATGAGAGGTCCAGAGTGCTTTTCCAGCACCAGCTCAGGCGTCCGTCCCCGCGCAGTGTGAGGCAGAGGTCAGGCATTCATGTGCTCTCTCTCCCCAGCAGGTGGCCCCTCCCCAGGACGTGCTCAGACGCGACGCAGAGGTCCACTGTGCCGCTGACGAGGGCATGCCAAACCTTCAACTGGGACGCGTCGCCCTTGACGCGGTCCGGCAGGCGATCCAGCGCGGTGCGACCGTGCACGTCTCGGAGGCTCGCGTCGGCGTCGGCCAGCAGCAGGGCCTTGAAGACGTCGATGTCGCTCGACTCCGCCGCGAAGTGCAGCGGCGTGGCGCTGTCCCGGTCGAGCGCGTTCACGGCCGCCCGCGCCTCCAGCAGCGAGATGACGCAGGTGACCGAAGAAGAAACACGTGCATGAACATAAACTTGCGGAGCTCCACTTGTGCCCAGGCCCCCCCCGTGTGGGTGATTTCGGAAACCCTGAGCCCAAAACACGTTTTCATCTCCTGGGGGCGCACCTGATGCTTCCGCCGTCTCGCGCCAGCCTTCCGCCGGCTTCCGCGGCGGAAGAGATGACAACTCCTTCGATCCTCGAAGGCGAGGCCATTTATGGAATTGAGCAGGGACCGACCGTGCAGGCATTCCTATCGGCCTACCACGAAATGCTCCTAGAGCCCAAAGATGTTCCAAGAACAGGAGCAAGGTTCTTCGAACATAGACCCGATGTGTTGAAACAAGACAGTCCCAGCCAGGAATGTTCTAAGAACATTTCGTGGAAGCCATAAAAGGTTCTTAGAACTTTGTTTGGTGGGCCTATAGGCGAGCCAGGACGCTTCGCCACCGCTTGATCCACGCTGCCTTCACAGATCGGCGCTGGGCCCCTCACCCCGGCGCGAAAGGCGCGCGAAGGGCCACGCCAGAGGCGCCGGCGGGGCCCTGAGAAGTCGGCGCGGCATCGTGACAAACTATGATTAGGTCGGGCGTGCCCCCCTACGGGCGGATTTTGGATGCAAAACGAAATATATTCAAAAGACGCCCCAACATATTTGAAGGTGACAGAAAAATCATCCCCAAACTACTCTTTGACTGTTTTCGAGTATTCCTCCTGTAGAGGGGCACGCCCGACTTAAAACTATACGGCCAAACCGCCGAACCCCATCTCTCTGCACCATTTTTCGAACCGGACCTACAATCAAAAACCGTAATAAGGACGCGCGGTAAGGACGCAAGACCCTTGGAAGCCGAAGTTGGGATTTTTGGGGCGGCGGACGACGAAAACCTCAAGGACGCACGAGCAAGGAAGAGCAAGGACGCAAGGGTACCCTGAGCAAAGCCGCGCGTCCTTATTCAGGTTTTTGGCTGAATCCGTGGGGGTCCCAGGCTTCGAAACCGGGCAGCCACGCCCGGCTCGAAACACACAGAGACGCCAGCACCTCCAGGGGGGGGGGGGTAACAGCGCCGCGGAGCTCCGAAAGCTGACGCTCCCGCCGGTCTCTCTCCTTCGGGGTGAGGTGCCCGCCCCGGCTCGCCTCGAGGACGCCGTGGCCCGGGCCAGCGCAAGCCCGGGTCACTCGGGCTTTGCAGAGCCCGGCAAAATCCTGCAGGATCCTGCAGAATCCTGCGCGCTAGCCCGGGCCACAGCAAGAAAGGCCCTGCGAGATCCTGCAAGATCCGGCGCTCTGGCTTCAGCAGGGACCGACCGTCCTGGCATTCCTGGAGCCCTACCATGAACTGTTCTTACAACCAACAAATGTTCTAAGAGCAACAACGCAGTTCTGAGAAAATGAGCCAGAAGTCTTAAAACATGACAGTGTCAGCCAGAAATGTTCGAAGACCATTTCGTGCAGACCACAAAGAAGGTCCGCATAACATCGTTTGGTGGGCCTATAGACAAGCCAGGACGCGTCGCCACTGCTTGACTGGCCGACCCTCGCTAACCCGCAAGGAAGAAGACGAGGAGGAGGAAGAGAAGGAGGAGGTGGAGCAGAAAGAGGAGAGGAGGAGGGAGGAGAGGAGGAGGAGGAGGAGGAGGAGGAGGAGGAGGAGGAGGAGGAGGAGGAGGAGGAGAGGAGGAGGAGAGGAAGGAGGCGGAGGAGGAGGAGGAGGAGGAGGAGGAGGAGGAGGAGGAGGGAGGAGGAGGAGGAGGAAAAGGACTGTAGTGTATTGCTGATGCCCTTGAGGGTAGGCATAACCCTGTGAGGACGGATGGGGCTCTGGGGCTCACCCACCCTTGTTACCGTGCCCCCAGGTACAAGGACCGTGGTAGGCACACGGTATAAGAGGTAGCATACCTTTCATCGGCAACCTCCGTTGTGAAGACCGTGGCTCGTCCTTACTCGGCTTGTGCGCCAAAGCAATCGGAGCGTATCAGCACACGCTGGAGGTGAGTGTGAATGAGGGGTGATGGATTCCACACCTCCTGACTGCATGGACGGTGCGGCGGAGCGAGGCCGCCAGGGTAATGAGGCTCAGAGTATACAGCGCTGAATGCCAGTGCGTGCGCGTGCGGCGGGATGCAACAAGGGAGTAAGTGGCTGATATAATAAGTGGACAACGGCAACCCACGCCACCATAGTGCTGCGTACCCCAACGGTTACACGACGCGACGCGACGTCAAGCTGAGAGGCAATGGTTACCTCACCTCCTGCCGGCATGGACGATGCGGCGGAGTGAAGACGCCAAGGAAATGAGACTCAGAGTAAACAGCGCTGTATGCCAGTGCGTGCGCGTGCGGCAGGGTGCAACAAGGGAGTAGGTGGCTGAGATAAAATGTGGCCAACGTGTCCTCACGCCACCTCTGAGCTGCGTACCCCTACGGTTACACAACGCGACGCGACGGCAGGCAAGGGGATCGCGCGCCGAAGAATACGATTCGACCCGCGGCCGCATAACCATCTGAGAGGCGATGTTTTCCTCACCTCCTGCTGGCATGGACGATGCGGCGGAGTGAACAAGCTGGCCCAGAACGCATCCTGGGACCATCTCTGCTGAGGCCGGCGCGCCTCACGTAGGCCCTCTGCCCAAGACTGGGAGGATACGAACTTCGAGAGTTTCGTATCGGGTGCGACCCCCAGAAAGCTCACGGCGAGGGGCATCTCCGACCTTCAAAACCCCTTCGGGTTTCGGGGACGATGAGCTTGGCGAGTCATTGAGGACGAATCGGTTCCCCAGTTGTCCGTTTCCCCGGGGGGGTCCTCAGTTGTCCGTTTCCCTGTGCCCCGCATCATCGCCTCGGCGTGAAACAAACAAATACTCACCAACCCACCTGAAACAAGGAATTTTTGGGCCTGTCGGCGGGCCCGTTTTGGGGCTAACGTGCACCGGAAAGGCGCTTCCGGAGCTCGCTGGGCAGACCCCGTGCGAACACTACTTGGTTAGGACCGCCCGCGGATCCTAACGGTGTCACGGGGTATTCCCGAGGACAAGGATGAGGCCAGCGGACCCAAGTCACCCTTGTAAGACTAACAGGGCTTAGTGAGCTTGCCCCATGAAGACAATTGTGCAGGACCGCCGGCATTGTCGCCGGGCTGTGTCCTGGAGGCCCGACCCTCCGACGTGAGCATGCGGTGCCGCTTCCTTCTCCGTGCCAATGCAGCTTCGGACACTATGCCTGCACCACTGGATTTCCTAAACACTGCTGCTGCAATACAGCTTGAGAAAAATGATTATCTTGCCAAGTCGGCGGCGGACACGATAGCTTGCACCACTGGTTTATCTAACCACTGCTGCTGCAATACCAAGCGATGCGTTTGAGCACTGCCAACATCCTCGTCCCCTCACTCCTGGGCGCGGTTATCTTCATTGGGCACCGCTCTGGTGCATCGGACCGCGGTGGGAGGGAATGCGCCACAGAGCCGCCAGCCACAGTGTATCCCGGCAGGATACGTCTGCTTTCTCCCGCTCGCGACTGACGCGCCTCAGCGCGCTGGACGCACGAAACGCGTGAGAATCCTCCGCATCCTCCAAGGGCGATGAGGGGAGGAAGGAGGAGAGAGGAGAAGTTTGGAGGTGAAGGCAAGAGTGGCGCGTGCAAGAGCGGGCAGCGAGGCCCGCGCAGCACGAGGGGTGTTATCGCCGTGGGCCTGGCGTCTAGGGGATCCCCTTGCCAGCCCGTGGCGTGAGCGTAATCTTTGAATGCACGAAAGCTGGCCCGGACGCTGGCCAGCGTCTAACAGGAGATAAGCAATGTTAGCCGGACAGAATGATATTATGCAGGACTGTCGGCCTTGCCGCCAGACTGTGTCCTCGAGGCAAATGCCTCGCGACATGCTTGCAAAGTTACACTGTGGATGCACGAGAGCTGCAAATGAAGCTGGCCAACCTCTGATAGGAGATAACCAGGGTAGCAGAGTGCGATTGTGCAGGACTGCCGGCCTTGCCGCCAGGCTGTGTCCTTGAGGCGAATGCCTCGCGACGTGCGTTCATAATCTGTAGACGCACGAAAGCTGGCCTTGACACTGGCCATCGTCGACTAGAAGACAACCCATGGTAGCCGCAAAGCGTGAGACTGTGCAGGACTGCCGGCCTTGCCGCCGGGATGTGTCCTTGAGGCCACTGCCTCGCGACATACTTGCATTATCTGCGATTGCACGAAAACTGGCAATGACGTTGGTAGGAGTCAGCCATGCAAGCCGGACAACATGGGGTTATGCAGGACTGCCGGCGTTGCCGCCGGGCTGTGTCCTTGAAGCGAATGCCTCGCGACATGCTTAGATAAACTGTGGATGCACGTAAGCTGAAACTGAAACTGGTCGACGTCTGATAGGAGGAACCATGGCAGCAGAGTGCAAATGTGCAGGACTGCCGGCCTTGACGCCGGGCTGTGTCCTTGAGGCGAATGCCTCGCGACGTGCGTTCATAATCTGTGGACGCACGAAAGCTGGCCCTGACTCTGGCCATCGACGAATAGGAGACAAGCCATGGTAACCACAAAGAGTGAGACTGTGCAGGACTGCCTGCCTTGCCGCCGGGCAGTGTCCTTGAGGCGAATGCCTCGCGACATACTGCATTATCTGCGACTGCACGAAAACAGGCAATGACGTTAATAGGAGACAACCATGGTAGCCAGACGAAAAGATATTGAGCAGGACTGCCGGCCTTGCCGCCGGGCTGTGTCCTTGAGGCGAAGGCCTCGCGACATGTGTGCAGCATCCGCGGTGCACGACAGCTGGCACGGCCGTTGGCCACCGTCTAAGACGAGGCCATGGTAAGCGGAGAGAGTTAGATTGTGCAAGACCGCCGGCTTTGCCGCCGGGCTGTGTCCTTGAGGCGAATGCCTCGCGACGTGCGTGCATAATCTGTGGATGCACGAGATCTGGCACTGCCGTTGCCCTTCGCCTGCGCACGAGGAGCCAAGCGTAGCATTTGCCCGCGCGTGCCTTCAGACAACGAAGTAAAGATCTCGAGGTGAACGACCTCGAGGTATTGACCGCCTTCCTTGCAAGATGGGTAACGGTGATTGTGCAGGACCGCCGGCCTTTCCGCCGGGCTGTGTCCTGGAGGGCAGAACCTCCGACTGGAATGCTTCTCCGCTGGCATTGGCGCCAGGCCATGTCCTACGGACACATGCCGCACGCTAGGATATGAGAATGTGCAGGACCGCCGGCATTGCCGCCGGGCTGCGTCCTGGAGGTCAAACCCTCCGACTTGTCCGAATGAAAATTGACAAAACTGGGCAGTGTCATGGAGGCGCATGCCTCCTAAGGAAGGTGTGTAGGATCGCCAGTATTGCTGGCAGGCTCCTGGAGGAGAAATCCTCCGGCGTCCTCGTTGAGACCATCTGGCGGAGCCGACAGGCAGCTGGTGTCAACCTCGCTCAGGAGGGCCATGCTTAGCCTGTCACTGGCGAAACGTGTTCAACCAGGGTGACCACCCAGGCGGGGCCTGTGGCTCTCCGACCCGAACCTGCAAGGTGGGCAATATAAGCACTGCTGGAGGAGGTCCGGTCTAGGGCGACGCATCCTCCTTGTGCTGGGAGGGCACTTGGGCGTGCCTCTTGCCACTGTCGCCCCGCTGTTCACTCCCCTGGGGGCTCGGCTGGGGTGCTCGTCGGGCGTGGGGAATCCACGCCCTTAGTGGCGCCCCGTGCGTCCCCAGCCGACTCCCCCAGAGGAGTATAGAACAGCATTGGCACGGGGAGGAGGAGGAAAAGGAGGAGGAGGAGGAGGAGGAGGAGGAGGAGGAGGAGGAGGAGGTAGGAGGGAGGGTGGCGGCGCTCTGGCCGACCCCCCGCTGGCCCGCACCCCCGGTCTCCGGGGCTCCCGGCCGCCTCCATCAGGGGCGTGAGGCCCCCGCGCCAGGGCGCGCGCGCGCGCTCCTCGCCCGGCCTGGGCCCGCCGCGGCGCTCTTCGCCTGGGCCGGGCCCGGGCGGGGCCTCCGCGGGCCTCCTGCACGAGGCCGAACAAAACAATGCACGGGGGAGGAACGCCCGAGCGATGGCAGGTCTGAGGTCCGTGGGCTCGGAGGATAGAGGCCCTCGGAGGGCCGCGCCGCACCGCCACAGCATCGGCGACGCATCGGCGACGCACCGCCGACGTCGGCGCCGCATCGGCGGAGCAAATCGGTCTGTGCACGTCGAGCCGCCGCCTCGTCGACGCACCGACGATGCGGCGCGATCCTCCGACCCCGTCTGCTCGGAGCCCCACCAAAGAGGCCCAGACTCCATTTCTGCACCAGGCAACCCGCCGGGCTGGGCCCGGGCTGGGCCTCCGCGGTACCGCCCCTCGGGCGTCTTAACTCCTGGGGGGGCGACAGGGGGTGGGGGGGAGAGAGAGACGTGCACTGTTTGTGCCCCTCTTTGGGCCCCCAGGGGGCCCTTTTGCTGGTCAAGAACTGTATCCATATCCCGTGCGTCTTGGATCGTCTTGGAATGGGCGCCACAAGGCCGAGGCGCACTGGATATGGGTAAACATCGAGCCTCTAAGGGGGCAGACTTATCCATACTGTATCCAGTGCACCTCGGGCTTCTATTGGTGAAGGGAGCCCGGATCTCCAAGCAGCAGAGGACATGGACAAAAGACAACAGTATCCCCCGCATGCTCAGCGCTCCTTCAGGACACGAGAGGTGCACCTTTCCTTCCCCCCCCCCGAGCCCTCTGCACCAGCGCGGCACCGCCAGTGCTAACAAAAATGTGCCCCAGATGCCTTCGCCCCCCATGTGGGTGATTTCGGAAACCCTGAACCCAAAAATTGGGCGCCCGAGTTATCCGGGGTAACTCGGGCCCGGGGTAACGCGGGTTTGGATTCCCGAAAAAGGAACCCGAGTTAGCCCTGACCCGAGTTACCCCTGATGATGTGGGGCTCTGGACGCCCGAGTTATCCGGGGTAACTCGGGCCCGGGGTAACTCGGGTTCGGAATCCCGAACAACGAACCCGAGTTAGCCCTGACCCGAGTTACCCCTGATGATTCGGGGCTCTGAATGTGGGTGATTTCGGAAACCCTGAACCCCAAAACGCTTTCGTCTCCTGGGGGCGCATCTGATACTTCCGCCGTCTCGCGCCAGCCTTCCGCCGGCTTCCGCGGCGGAAGAGATGACAACTCCTTCGATCCTCGAAGGCGAGGCCATTTTTGGAACTGAGCAGGGACCGACCATCCCGGCATTCCTATAGTCCTACCACGAAATGTTCCTAGAACCCAACAATAGTCTAATAGCAAAAAAAAGGTTCTTCGAACATAAACCCGATGTGATAGAGCAAGATAGACTCCGCCAGAAGTGTTCCAAGAACAGCTCGTGGAAAAACCACAAAGCAAGTTCTCAGAACATTGCTTGGTAGGGCTATGGGCGAGCCAGGACGCTTCGCCACTGCTTGATGGAACGCCTCGTGCATCGCACCCCCGGCACTCGACGCCCGAGCCTCCAGACCTCTCCCCCGGGGCGCGCTCTGGCCAGGCCTTCGGGGCGGACTCCGCCCCGGCGCCCCGGGGGGCCTGCCGGGAGGCCCGGGAAAGGGGCGAGAGCGCCCGGCGAGGGCACAACAGCAGCGGCAGCGCCATCAGCACCTCCCCGTGGCGCCCGAGGGCCGCGAAGCGGCGGCAACGCCGTGCAAAAAGTCACGGCCAGAGCCCCAGACCCCATCGGTCTGCGCCACGTCTCCGTGCCGTCGCTCGGGCGTCCATTTCCCGCGCATTCTTCGGCTTCGTGCGTGCTTTTTGTCGCTCGATGTGCAGGGGCCCTAGGACACACAAATAAATACACACACGAATAGAAAGATGCCACGTCTTTTCCCATATTTTCTGGGTTTTTGTCTTCCCCCGCACTTCCCATAGTTTCCCATATTTCCTGGGGAATCGACGATTCATTGTGTCTGTGTGTTTTTTCCCTCCCGACGATGGTCCAGCATGGTCCTCGAGGGTCCTCGCCGAGGCAGGGGTGCACACGCCCGAGCGACGCCACGCCTCCGAGCCCCAGGTCGACCCGTGAGGGCCCCCGGGGGCCCGAGCAAGAGAGGCGCGCCGGGCGAGGGCGCCGGGCTCGAGCGATAGCATGGGGGCGCCAGGAGCTCAAGGTCTCCTCGATGGCGGCGCGGCCCGAAATCTGACTGCCCTGACCTTCCAGAGAGCTATCTTTCTAGCCCTGGAGACCTAGACACCTGAAAAACTGAGCGGAGCTGCCTGAAACCAGGACGTAGAACAGCTCTAGGATAGGTCATTCGGTCGGGTGCTATTTTTTGGCTCTAGGATAGGTTATTCGTCGTAAGCGCGCCTCGTCTCCGTCGTCGTCGTCGTCGTCGTCGTCGTCGTCGTCGTCGTCGTCGGCGTCGTCGTGGTCGTGGTGCGTGTTGCTCTGCTCGGGATTCTGTTTCCCTTATGCAGTGACCACCACCACCACCTCCTGAAGGTCAGGGTACCTACCAAACCACCCCAACCCAACCCGAAGACTTCTGTTGCTCCCATCGTACTTGAGGGCCACATCCTAGAAATAGTTCCGAGCACCCGGAAAAGTGTCGAAAGAGTGTCGACACAGTGTCGGACGAGTGTCTCCCAGGGCCCGACACGTGAAAACCCTCCAGTTTCGGTATTTTTCCTGGTGCTCGAAATTATTTCTAGTGATCAAGGCTAAAGTAGGTTGGAACATCATAACTGAAGACCCGAATTTCGGGTTGGGGGGGGGTACGGGCTTCATATGTGTTTTCTCAATGTTCCCCGACCCCCCCTAACCAGACATGGAGGGCAGATCGGGGCCCTCGGGTTGCGGATATTGAGAGGTTTGGCGAAAGTCCCAGGCCGATTCCTGTAGCCGGCTGGGTTCACCGGGTGCCCGGTTGCCGAGTTCCTGGTTGCTGGTTCCCTGGTTCCGGGCCGATTTCGGGATCACACGATCGAGCCCACCATCGATCTCATGATCGATCTCACTATCCATCTCACGCAAGCGATCTCACCCTCGGTATCACCATCGATCTTACTATCGATTTCGCTACGTGGTGGCTGCCAATTGTTTCAACCCCTCCACTGATTGTGTTTCTATGTTTTTTGCGGGACGCCGACATGCCTGGAGGAACTCGTGGGTTTGTCTCCTCGGGCTCCTGGGCTCCCGCGCCTCCAGGTTGGCGCCCTGCTGGATGGCCTCACGACGTTGCAACCTCGGGGGGCCTCGTCTGTCCCGTCGTGTCCCTACCCGCGTCAAATCCGTGTCGACTCCGTGCTGGGCTCGTCGAACCCACGTCGAATCCGCACCAAATCCGCGCCGAGCCCACATCGAGCCCGCGTCAGTCACGATGAAAGACAGAAGTTCTGAGGGGGGACAGACGAGGTCCCCCGAAGATGCAACGCAAAGTTGAGGATACCAAGCGGTACTGATACCGCTACTCCCTGGACCTCTCGTGGTGCGTTCTGACCGAAATTTCGAGGCGAATCCAGCGGTGGTGACGAAGGCCTCCCAAGAAACCCCAAAAAGCGAAAAAGGAGGGAAGGGTAGCGGTATGGGTACCCGTTCCACCTCTGCGACTCGGCGGCGCGCATAAGGGGGTAGGGAGAGGGGGAACGGCTTCTTAGAAGGAGGCGCCTGCTTCTTAGAGGGCGCGGTCTTTACATCTACAGACAAGGCCCGCACCTTCTAAGGAGCAGCCTCCTTTTGAGAAGCCTTCTCCCCTCCCCCTACAGTAGGAGCTCGACCACAAGAAACCTTCCACAAGAAATCCACAACCCCGAGAACCCAGGACGTCCATTGATTTTTGGTGTGGGAGCGTCGCACTTTTCACAGCAGAACCATCGAAACCCAAGAAACCAAGGGCACCCTGGAGGCAAGCAGGGTGTTGCTTGGCATGGGTTTCCACTGTAGGCATCAAAGAGGCCTCTGACCTACAACCAAGGCACGGTGGCGGGATGGGCAGAAGACCACATACAACCCGTCGCGCCCTGCGGCTTGCCACAAGGGTGCACGGCGTGCCGAACGTTCGGTAATTTTGCTGCTTTGAAGAGGTTCCCAATCGGGTATGGGCCGGTCGCGCCGGCCGCGCGCGCCTCAACGACTGCAGAAAATCGCCTCCAGACGGCGAAGATGGCCCAAGATGGCCTCCAATACGCGTCCAGGACGGCCGAGAGAGCCCAAGGAGAGCCAAAGAGGATCTCAAGATGTGCTCGAGACGCCCCAAGATGCACCCAAGACGGCCCAAGATCGCTTCAAAATGGTACAAGACTACCAAAGAGGCTCCCAAGAGGGCTCCAAAAGGACCCCCCCTCCGCGCGAGGCTGAGAGACGAGGTGCGAAGAACGCAAGGAGGAGCTGGAGGAGGAGGAGGAGGAGGAGGAGGAGGAGGAGGAGGAGGAGACAGAAGAGGAAGTGAAAGAGGAGAGGAGGAAGGAGGAGGAGAGGAGGCGGAGGAGGAGGAGGAGGGTGTTTCTTGGCATGGGTTTCCTCAGTACCCCCCTCCGCGCGTGGCCGAGAGACGAGGCCCCCCGAAGCTGCCACGCGAGATGGCCTCCAGCAGCAGCGCGGGGCTGCCCTCGACGGCGGCCCGCAACAACCTCGCGTCGCTGCCAGTCGCCGCGCCCTCCGCGGGGACCTGAGCGCCGTCGGCGCCGGGGGCGGCTCCTTCGGGGCGCGCCTCGCCGTGGGCCTCTGCGTGGGGCTTGCCTGAGATCC
>CAUYUJ010014361.1:326101-331592 GCA_963575745.1 Prorocentrum cordatum | reverse complement strand
GTGCGGGGGGCCACCTCCGCTGAGAGCCATCACCATCACGAGGTACGGAGTGGAGTCGCACCCGTCACACCTGCTGAGGAGGTTGCTCGACCAAGACCGCTGGTTCTGCGAGCGGTGCGGAGGAGCGACGACGGAGCTGATCGCCGCGAAGCTGCAGGAGCCCTGCTGCGGTCACACAGCCTGCAGCAGTGGACACTACAGGCTCGAGGGCTGGCTGAGGCAGGCCGCCAAGGAGGGCGGAGCAGGACAGCGGGCAACACCACACGAGACCTACGCGGACGGCGAGCTGAGGGGTCAGATCGCAAGTCCAGCGGCGGTGCTCCTCGAGCCGTCAGCGGGCTCACCGCCGCCAGAGACGCAGCCACCAGTCGTGATCTGCGCGGACGGCGAGCTGAGGTGTCAGAGCGCTAAATCCATGTCGGTGCTCCTCGAGCCGGCCGCTGGTGCTCGTCGCCACTGCAGCCCGTCCCATGGCCAGGGCTTCGCTCAGGGTCAGAACGCAAATCCAGAGGCGGTGCTCCTCGAGCCGCCAGCGGCGTTCCCCGAGCTGCCCGCGGGTCCAGCGTTGGCACGATCGGACGAGCAGGTGAGGAGGGCACGCACCGATGAGGAGCAGCAGCAGGAGGCGCAGCGTCTACTGCAGACCGCAGCGAGGCTGGCCAACACCAGCGTGCAGCCCCAGCACGACACCGTGCAGTACGACACGCAGGCGGAGGACCTCGACGTCGCCGAGGCAGAGGCAGCGAGGGCGAGGGCCATGCTGGAGGTCGAGAGGGAGAAGGCAGCTGTGCAGCGAGGCGAGAGGCCTCGGCAAAGGAGAGCCGCGCGAGAGGCCCCTCTGCCTCTCGCAGAGCTGAGGCGCCTGCTGGAGGGTGGCGAGCAGCGGGAGAGGGGACCTGCGCGTGCCTCGCGTCAGTCGGACACGCGAGGCGGAGGCGAGAGGATCCAGCCAGCTGGCGGCGGTGGCCTGACGGCGGTGCGGTGCGAGGCACGCGGCGAAGCGGCAGCTGGACTGCCTGCAGGTCTTGTGGGGCTTGCACCTCGCGCTGATCCAGGGTGTGGTTCAGGCCGTGAAGCCCGTGCTGCGGCCGCCCCGCCGCCCCGCGCAGCTGCGGTGCCGCCAGAGGAAGACGGCGGTGCCGCAGAGGAGGCAGGCTGCGGCCGCCAGAGGAGGACGGCGGTGCCACAGCTGCGGCCGCCAGAGGAGGAGGGCTGCGGAGCGCAGCTGCGGTGCCGCAGCTGAGGCGGGCGCCGCCACGCCGCCGCGCGCGCCCGCGCGGCGGCCGCCACGACGCTGGCGTCACGAAAGGGTCGAAAGGGCTCCTCCTCCTCCTCCTCCTCCTCCTCCTCCTCCTCCTCCTCCTCCTCCTCCTCCTCCCCCTAGGATCGAGGATCGATGTCTTCGAGCGCCTCTGGCCCTTCTCGGGCCCCCCGAGGCCTGGGGCCTCCGCCGGGGGGCCTTTGGGCAGGGCCTCTGCAGGGGCCCCGGCCAGGCGGTTCGCAGAGGGGCGGCGGCCGTCCTTGGACGAACGGGGGGAGTCCTTGTCGTCTGAGGGAGGGAGGAGGAAGTGGTGGAGGAGGAGGAGGTGGAGGAGGAGGAGGAGGAGGAGGTGGATGAGGAGGAGGAGGAGGAGGAGGAGGAGGAGGAGGAAGAGGAGGAGGAGGAGGAGGAGAGATTAAGGAGGATGCAGGAGAAGGAAGCGAGGGATAGTGGAGGAGGGAGGACTGCTTGACCTTGCTCTGGCGGGCACTCCCTGATGACAGGGGCCCAATGGCAAGATCAGGCTCACTCGGGGAAAGTCATCCCTCTCTTCGGCGGCAGCCCAGCCCCGCCTTTGTCGGGGTCGAGGCGGGATCAAAGTGGAGGGACAGGCCTCCGCGAGCAGCTGGGCAGTGTCTACACAGGACCGCCCGCACGCTTCGCAATACAACGCTTCTCAGGTGCAGTCGAGGGTGTGAGAAGACTGGGCCCGAGGGAAGGCACGATGATGGCGGGTCCAGCGGTGGTGCCCCACAACATTTCCCTGGGCTGAATTCAGCTAGCTTGCCTCGGAACGCCTGAAACTTGCGCCTGCACACCTGACACCTGAGCAGACCCTTGATGAGCGCAGGAGCATGGCCCGCCGCAAGCAGCCTTTGTCGACGGACCGCCGCGGCGAGAAGAGCCCGGGGACGGGGGGGCTGCCTACACACGCGGTCAGCCTTATTCGGAGAACATGTGAGAGCAACTTCCCGATTGATTACAAGAGTCAGTGCAGCATTCGGGAGGCCATCATCATCATCATCATCATCATCATCATCATCATCAGCATCAGCATCAGCATCAGCATCATCATCATCATCAGCATCATCATCATCATCATCACCATCATCATCATCATCATCATCATCAGCATCATCATCATCATATACAGATATATATATATATAATTATATATATATATGTATGTATAACTATATCGGAGGCGAGCTGGACATATTCGGGGTCTACCTCCTCTTTGGCGGCGGCCACGCCACACTCATCGAAGCCGTGGAGTGGGCGTTCGTCCAGAAAAGTCCGACCCTCCCCGATGGATTGCCGAGACGATCCCAAACCAGACACCAGAGGTCGAGCATCAGGAGGAGAAAGGGGAGGAGGAGGAGGAGGAGGAGGAGGAGGCGGAGGAGGAGGAGGCGGAGGAGGAGGAGGGGAATGAGGAGGTGGAGGGAGGAGGGAGCAAGAGGGAGGAGGAGGGGGGAGGGAGGAGGTGGAGGAGGAGGGAGGGAGCGGGCGGGCCACGAGAGGAGACCTCCCCCTCGCCTCCCCACCCCTGGGCACACCCCCGCCGGGCCCGGGGCGCCGCTTCTCGGAGGGCTCCGCGGAGGCGCGGTACACGCGCGGTGCACGCGGGCCCTCGGCCGGCGCGGCCCCCGGGGGCGATGCTGCTGCGGAGGTGGGCGGCGCTCGCGGGCGGCAGCCTGGCGCATGCTGCCAGAGGCCCGTGGCCCTCCGGCACCATCAGCATCGTCATCGCCATCATCGTCGTCATGATCGTCAGTGCCATCACCCTCCCCAACACTATCGTC
This sequence comes from Prorocentrum cordatum, assembly GCA_963575745.1. Taxonomy (NCBI): domain Eukaryota; class Dinophyceae; order Prorocentrales; family Prorocentraceae; genus Prorocentrum; species Prorocentrum cordatum. The sequence continues at coordinate 328,526 of CAUYUJ010014361.1, read as the reverse complement.
CTCATCGTCGTCGCCCTCGTCATCATTCTCGTCGTCATCGTTGTCGTCATAATCAGCATCAGCATCAGAATCACCGTTTTCAGATTCGTCAGCATTGCCAATGTCGTTGCCATTGTCATTGCCCGTATCATCATCCTACTTACCATCATCATCATCAGCAGCAGCAGCATCAGCATCATCAGCATCAGCATCAGCATCATCAGCATTATCAGCAGCATCAGCAACACCATTACAATCACCAACACCATCACCATCACAATCATCATCACCATAGTCGTCATCGTCATTGTCCTCGTCCTCGTCCTCGCCCTCCTCAATTTTTTTTTTCTCATCAGATGTCACCTGGTCAGCCGTCTCCTCCTAATGTAGTACCCTCATACTCCTCATCATTGTCATCCTCCTGTTCTTTATCGCTGTCAATCCTCATCCTCCTCATCATCCTCATCCTCGTCATCCTCCTCGTCATCATCATCATCATCATCATCATCATCGTCATCAGCATCATCATCCTCCTCATCATCATCATCGTCATCGTCGTCATCATCATCATCATCATCATCATCATCATCATCATCATCATCTGCATCATCATCCTGATCCTTTTCCGCGTCCTCCGCATCCTCATCCATTGCCGCATCCTCGCTCCACCTCCTCCTGCAAGTTCAGCGAGCAGTACAAGAACGATATGGCGTGCGACTACACCACGTCCAATGTGCGCCGAACCTTGGATGACAAACACCCCGACAACAAACGTGAGAATGCGGTGATGCATGAAGATGCCAACCCTGTGGATGAGCTCTTGTGGTGCCCGAGGTTAGTGCCGTTCAGTGTGCAATAGCTTGCCTCGCGCATGCGTTGTAGGTGGCAACGTGTTACCCGGGTGCGTGCGTTGTGTTACGTCCGCCTGCCAACTTGCTCTGAATACCGAGTCCGATCCGATTCGGTCATCCTCCTCGTCCTCCTCCTTTTCCTCCTCCTCCTCGTATTCCTCCTCCTCCTTCTCCTCCTCCTCCTGATCTTCCTCCTCCTCCTCCTCCTCCTCCTCCTCCTCCTCCTCCTCCTCCTCCTCCTCCTCCTCCTCCTCCTCCTCCTCCTCCAGGCGGCGACGGCGACCGCGAGCCCCGGCTTGGGCGCGGCCCCCTCAGCGCGCCCCTTGGTTCTGTTCGGTGACGCCGCCGGCGGCCCCGAGTCGAATGACCCCCACCTCCGCCGCGGCGGCGCCAGCGTCTGCCGACTGCGAGGCGGGAGGGCGCGCCCGCGCCGCGCCGCTGGCCACCAGGTCCGGCTCCGCGCGCCTCGGCCTCGACCGCCCCCGGGGGGCGCTTCGCTAGGGGGCGCGGCCTGCCGCGCGCCCCTGGACGCCAGTGCCGTGCCGTCGGCGCCGCCGCCTGGGCGTCGTGGGCCTCGGTGGCGGGCGCCGCTGTCGGGCCGCTGGCGGGGGCACGGCAGACAGTGCACCGCGGCGAACTGCGGGCCCTGCTTTTGGCCGTCCAGCTGCTGGCAGGGGACGCCATCTGCTTCACCGACGGCCTCGCGGCCTAAGGGGGCTGGTGGCAGAGGTGCGATCGGGCCCTGTCTGGGCCCGATGCTGACCTGTGGAGCGAGCTGGGCGCGGCCTCAGGCCGTCGGGCGAGGTCGACCGTCACCGTCGAGCACGTCAACTCCCACCTCACCGTCGAGGGGGCGGACGCCCGCTGCATCCTTGGCGCCGTGCTGCAGGGCAACACGACGGCGGACGTGCTCGCAGAGATCGCCGCTGCCAGGTGCCGCGTCGGCGCATCCGACCGCGGGCGCGTGGCCAGCGTGGAGGTCATGGCGGGCCAGGTGCGTTGGCGGCTGCTGCGGTCGACGCTGGACGCGGTTGCCGGGGAGCGGCCAGGGCGGCCCAAGCGCGAGCAGCGAGCCCGTGTGGCGCAGCCCGCGCCCCACTGGAGGATTGCCTTCAGCTCGGGCCATGCGCTGGCGAGCGACGGACGCAGTTGCCGCTCGTGCCGTCGTTCGGCCTCCGGACTCCAGCGCGTGCCAGGCCGAGTGGCTGCGCAGCCCCTGCCATGGATTTGCGGCGGTGGCGGCCGTGCTGGCCGCGCTGGGCGGGCCGCCCGAGGCCGTGGTCCAGATCGGCGGCGGAGCGGTCCATCGCTCCCATCGCGTGGTGCTGCACAGGGAGCTGGACGTCTGGTTCTGCCAGGGCTACGGCTTCTTGTCTTTATTGTCATTATCCGTGCGATTTGTATGTGTGCTAGCATTCGTATTTTCTTTATCCTGAGTAGTCGTACTAGTACTACTATTCTTTTCATTAGTACGATTCGCAGTATTAGCAGTAATAGTAGTGGTATTATTGGTTCTTGTGTCATCATTCCTTCTTCCCCAATCAGTGCTTGCACGGAAGGGGTCCTAGCAGAAGTTGAAAGATGTGGCGAAAGTT
>CAUYUJ010014361.1:286101-321101 GCA_963575745.1 Prorocentrum cordatum | reverse complement strand
CGGGCAGGCCCGCTGAGGCCAGCCGGGACCACCTGCGGGGGGGGGGGGGGGCTGGCTGCTCGCAGCCCGGAGCTTGACCCGCGGGCGCCCCCCTCAACATTCGGGTGTTGCCAGAAGCGCCCCTGGCCCAAGGTGCCCCCAGGACTCCCGGGGTGGCCCAGACGGCCTCCAAAGCACCCCTGACGAGGCCCAGAGGGCCTTATGAGGGCCAAAAAAATGGAGCGAGGAGCTGGGGGTACCATGGGCCAGGGGCACTTCTAGCAACACCCGAGACATTCGCCCCGAGGGCTCTCTCTCTCCCCCTCGTTTTCGAAGGGGGGAGAGCTTCGGCCGCCGACGTGTCGCGGTGTCCCTTGCTCACTCCCGGCAGCTTGCCTCCGCCGATCGAACCTCGGGGTGGCAGCTTAGCTTGTCGGGCCACGGGGCCGTCGAGGGGAGCCCGTGTTGTTTCGGGCACGCGGCGGGGTGTCAGGGCCCAGGGAGCGGCGGGGAGCAAACGGCGGGGCGCATCCGCTGCGACTTGAGGCCCAGGGGCGCTGGCGGGAGAGGGGCGAGGAGACGTCGGATTTTGATAGACCTCCTGCTCTGACACGTCGATTGACGAATTGGCGGTTTTCGGTTCGCGAGAGGGCATCGCGGCCGTCATTTTTGCGGGTCCAAGTCCGTCGGTTTCGGTCCCAGGCCTTTTTCACTGAAGGATGGTTTACTAAAGGGAGGTTTGTCCACCGCCGAAGACGAACGGCCGCGGACCAGCCTAAGAGCCAACAGATCGTATAAACCGCCAGGATGTGCCTGGGAGCAGGCTTACATTCACGACACAGCCACTGCAGATGAGAACAGACCAGGGACACAGACGGTGCAATCGAGTGGTCCAGGGCTACGCGAGCTGTCGAAAAAAGACCCAGGGACGTTAACAAATGTCCCAGGGAAGGGGTCGGGGGCTTCGGGGCCTACGGATTGGAAAACCACGACATCGGAGGTCTGGGAAGCGGGTCTTCGGATGTCTTGAGGCGCTTTCGAAGGTGTTCGTGTCCAGGGGTGGTCCCAAGCAACTGCGCCTCGTCGACAGCGCTCCCGGAATGCCAGAGTCGTTCCAAGCTGGGCTCTCTGGCCCGACCTGCGGCCAGAGAGTCCAAGATATCCTGAGACAGAGCAGGACCGTAGCTGCCCTGATACGCCCGTGCTGAAACGCAACACGCACCGTGCCCAAAGGCGTCCGCGTCGATGCGCTGCGTGCTGGCTCGGCGTACCCACGCTTTGGCGAACGCATCGTGTCGGACCGACGTTTTCATTCTGCGTGTTGAACTCCGCGTCAAAACAACGCGACGGGCTGCGTGTTGCGTGCCGGGGCAGCGCTGAGGGTCTCATGCGCTGTGCGCTTGGACCCCTCCCCTTCTCCCGGAGGGGGGGGGAGGGCGGGGGGCCGCCCCTGCAGGGCGTTGCTCCCACAGAGGCACGCCGGGGGGGGGGGGGGTCACTCTGAAGATGGAGATTGGGGCCAGCCCGCCTCCCCCGTCCCTGGCAGCCCTCGTAGGCCCCCCCCCCAGCAGGATCTCAAGCGCTTCCGTCGCGCCGCGCCGCTTCGTCTCGACTCTTCAGCGAGGCCCGCCACGAGACGCCCTGGTGCTGAGACTTGCGGGCGCAGCACTGAGAAAGAGAGGCAGAGCGGCGCAAGCGGGGCGGCGGAAGCAGAAGTGACACGACAGCCTCTTTGGGTCCAGAGCTGCTCGAGCTGGACACGGGGCGACCCCCCCCACGGCGCAAGGGCAGCGCGCAAGTCCGGACGAGGCCCAGGGCTCCGAGGAGTATTGCGCGGTGAGAGAAAAAAAAAAAACGTGTGGCGTCGGAGGTGCGGCGAGTTGGGCCCCCCCTGCTCCAGCCATCCGCCCACGTCCCCTGGGAGGGGATGGGGAGGCGGGTGGAGGGGCCATCATGGAAGCAGGTCGTCACCGCCGAGCGAGTGGCGGAGGAGGAGGCACGAGGCAGGAGGGAGGAAAAAGAAAGGAAGGGGGGAGGAGGAGGAGGAGGAGGAGGAGGAGGAGGAGGAGGAGGAGGGGAGGAGGAGGAGGAGGGGAGGGAGGAGGGGGAGGAGGAGGAGGAGGAGGAGGCGGAGGAGGCGGAGGAGGAGAAGGAGGAGGAGGAGGAGGCGGAGGGGAGTCGGAGGCAGAGGAGGAGGAGGAGGAGGAGGAGGAGGAGGAGGAGGAGGAGGAGGAGGGAGGAGGAGGGGGAGGGGGAGGGGGGAGGAGGAGGAGGAGGAGGAGGAGGAGGAGGAGGAGGAGGAGGAGGAGGAGGAGGAGGAGGACCAGTGTAAGCCCAAGACTCGTCAACGATATTGCAATAAACCCTTCCTAAGTTCCCTCGTCATAGGCCCCTACGCGTATTCATGTTCACTGGGGGAAGTGCCCCGTTGGAAGGCAACCCTTTGAAAATCCTGAACTGTGCCGGAACACCATTTCTGGGACTTCAACGCCGCGGATCACCGTTACTTTTGCGTCTTGACGATCCTGAACCGCGCCAGAACACAATTCTTGGAACATCAACGCCACGAAAGAACGCAATTGTCGCGCCCTGACAGTTCAACATCGCGGCAAAACACCATGTTTGGGACGTCAATCATGAGGGTCCTTGAACGTGCTGCAAAGTCGTCTCAACGAATGCGCGCGGCGTTAAGGCGAGAGCCATAGATTGACAAGGAGCCGCCCTCAATCCGTGAAGCTCTGGCACATGTGTAAGACGAGTGTGCGCGGCCTTGAAGCGAGAGCCACATATTGAAAAGGAGCCACCCTCCATCAGTGAAACTCATGCGCACGTTAAAGACGAATGCGCGCCGCTAAGGCGAGAGCCACATGTTGAAAAGGAACCGCCATCCATCCGTGAAATTCTTACAAATTGTCAAGACGAATGCGCGCGGCAGTTAGGCGAGAGTCACACTGTGAAAACGACCCGCCCTCCATGCGTGAAACTCTTGTAGCATTTGACGACGAACGCGCGCGGCGCTAAGGCGAGAGTCACATTTTGAAAACCACCCGCCCTCCATCCATGAAGTTCGAGCAGACTTTCAAAACGAATGTGCGCGGCGCTAGGGCGATAGCCACGTATATATATATATATATATATCAGAAAAAGAAAACAAAAAAAAACTGCCCGCCATCCATCTGTTAATATCTTGCAAAGTCTTTCATAAGTGGTGAGGAAGTCTTACGCCAAACGCCCGACGCCTCGGGGTGCGACAGGGAGGAGTCATGTATAAGGAAACAATACGGAGGGAGGAGGAGGGAGGAGGAGGAGGAGGAGGAGGAGGAGGAGGAGGAGGAGGACGGAGGAGGCAGGAGGAGGAGGAGGAGGAGGAGGAGAAAGAGGAGAAAGAGGAGAAAGAGGAGGAGGCAGGAGGAGGAAGAGGCGGGCGAGAAGGAGGGGGCAAGCTTCGCGCGCGGGTGGGCCGTACGCTGCAGCGCGTTCTGCCCCGTCAGGGTGCTGCCCGCCAGGGTGCTGCCACACGCCCCCCCTGGGCCAGCTTCTCATCCCGAGTGGTTTTGTTGACGGCCCCAGGGCGAAGGAAGCCGAAAACGGCAGACTGAAAAATTACACCCTTTTCCTCATCTGGGGCACCGTCAGGGTCGCGACGATAGTTGCGCCTCGCGCGTCGCGGTCTGAGCCAGGTCGGTCGCCCCATGTCCAGGGCGGCGGCGCGAGGGCGCGAAGAGTACCGCGCATCGCGGGGCGCGAGGCGCTAAGTTAGGCGGCCTGGCCTCATGGTGATCGGCCCTTCGAGGCTGAGCGGGAAGGTCGGGATGGGCAGCCCTCCAGTGCACCGCGCGCAGTGCACTTGGCGGGCGGCCACGCGCCCCTGTGCTGTGGGGCCCCGTGGCCGCCGCCCCCGGAGGCCAGCCCTTCCGGTCTCCTAGCTTGCCGGGGCGTCAGATTGAGCCGATCCCCGGCAGCGTTTGGCCGCGCTGCCAGTGTTGGCCGAGCCAGGCTGCCAGGCCGCGTCCGGGGTCGGGGGCGCGGGCGCCAGCAGCAGTCACAAGAGCGCGCATTGCAGCCGTTGGCTGCCCTGCGAGTCGGCTTTCGGAGTCGCCGCCAATCTCAGAGGGCCCCACTCAGGTGGTCCTGGCCTCGGTTGACCTGGGAGTCTGCGTTCGGTCGTCTCGGGGGCGACCCAGAGGCGGAAGGTTTCTCGTCCGTCGTCGATGGGGTAGGGCGGAGGAAGTTTTCGTTGGCTCTCGGAGGTTTTCTCGCCTCGGGATAATTTCCGGCAGCTGCGCATCGTCGAGTGTTTTCTGGGGGTGCCAAGATTGTCCCGAACGGCCGCCAGACGCCCCAAAGCCTTCAGGCATTGAAGAGGGGGGTGAGAATTGGGGGGGGGGGCATATCATGGCCGAGGCCATGACATGTACCTCCCAGATTTCACGGCCCTTCTTGCTCTTCCAACGCGTCCCCTAGCCCCCCCTCGTCCGCGCACATGCTTCGAGCCATGCTGCGCCCCCCCCCTTCTTCCACGCCCCTCTTGGACGCCCCCGATCGTTGTACAGGGGCCCTCTCATAGCAACCGCCTGTACGGAAATCCCTGGGGGGGGGGTCGTATGTCTGGAAGCCGCCAGGGATGAGCGAGGATCCCGGCTACAGAGGCAAACTCAGTGCAGAACAAGCGAGACCTTCTCAGTGGAAGACGTGTTTGGGGAGTCATACAGTATGATATCCAAAGTCGTCCCAGCAGCCCCCACAACGGAATTGGGAGCACACAACCCGGCAGCGTGGCAAGAGTTGGCCCAATGTTTGGCCACGTGGGCGCTCCAGGTGGACATCGGGTGCTGCAGGTGCGTGCCCTCCCCATGCTTGCGCGAGTGGTGTGGACGTGGTGCGGCCTCGGTGCGCGCCGTACTCTGCCCCAGCTCCCCGCTGCACCGGACTGTACTGCGGTGCCCCGCACAGCAGATTGCAGCCTACGATTTGGGGAGAGCCCGTTGACAGGACGTCTCACTGCAGAACCTCGTCGGCTCAAGGCTTCTCAGGAATTGTGGACGGGGAGTGCAGGGCAAGAGCACAGAACAGGAGGAGGAGGAGGAGGAGGAGGAAGAGGAGGAGGAGGGGGAGGAGGAGGAGGAGGAGGAGGAGGAGGAGGAGGAGGAGGAGGAGGAGGAAGGGGAGTAGGAGGACGAGGAGGAGGGGGATGGCAGGAGCGCAGGGCACACTGCATAGCCCAGGAGCCTCGCGCGGAGGCCACCTCGAGGGTTGGGCAGGGCCTGCGGCCCCCTCGTAGTGTCCATGAGGCGGGTACGGGCATGCGAGGGGGTTGTCCTGATATCGTCAGTGGGCGGCTGGCTTTGCTCCCCAAAGCTTCTCGGCACGCTCTCTGGCCACCGCCGCTGTCCCCCAGCCGCCCTACATGTTGCATCGGCGAGAAGGTTCCCGACGGTTCCGAGGCGAACTCCGAGGAGTGGCGACAGCTGCGTAATTCGACGCCCCCCTGGGGCGCCGCAAGGTCTCAGACGGGTCCGCGTGACTACCCACCCCGCTGGACCTCCCAGGAGCCCACGAAAGCCCCAAAGGAGCCGCTATGTCCCAAACGTGTCCGCGTGCTTACCCACCCCGTTAGATCGGCCAAGAGCCCACGAAAATGGCGACAGTTGCGCGGTTCACAGCCCCCCCAAGACCCGCGAGGTTTCAAACGGGCCCGTGTGACTACCCACTCCGCTGGACCTCTCAGGAGCCGCGAGATCCCAAACGGGTCCGGGTGAGTACCCACCCCTCTGAACCGCGCGGTTCGCAGCCCCCCAGGGAGCCGCGAGGTCTCAAACGTGTCCGTTTGACCACCGATTCCGGTGGATTTCCCAAGCATTCGCCAAAGTGGCGACGGTTGTTTAGTTCGCAGCCCCCCAGGGAGCGAGGTCTCAAAGGGGTCTGCATGACTACCCACTGCGCTTGATACTCCAGGAGTTCAAGAAAGTGGCGACGGTCGCGCAGCTCGCAGCGCCCACGGAAGTAAGGAGGCCAGGAGGCAGGAGGAGGAGGTGGAGGAGAAGAAGAAGAAGAAAGAGCAGTCGCGACCGCAGAGCTCCATGGAAAACATTAACCCAATACAAGAGGGCTTGGAAAAATGTTTGCGCTGCGCTGGGTGGCACAAATGTGGTAAGGAATTGGTTCTCGACGTATCCAAGTTCTGGTCCCGGTGGCCCTTGTTGCGACGTTCTGGTCGCCGCCCATCGTGGGTCCCGCTGGCTCTGTTTCTTGCACTTTTCTGGTCGCCGCCTGCAGGGTACGGGGTTATGCTAACCCTCTACTGCTATGTGTTGGTTGCTGCCCATGCGGTCCCGAGTCCGCGTGGCCCTGGGTTTGCGATCCTAGGTCGTCGGTCACAGAGTCTCGGGACACGCAGGCCATGATTGTTGCGACTTTCCGGTCGCCGCCATGAGGGTCTTGGGTCCAGCTAGCCCTTCTTGCTGCGATGGCCTGGTCGCCAAGAGGTAAGGTTCTGAATAGTGAGGAACTGATCGTGTGGTGTCCACGCTGGCAACCATGTTTTCAGAGCCATGTTTTTCTGAAACTTGGACGCGGTGCCAGTAATGGACCATGGGCCTTCCATGGGGCCCCCACGACGCCGCCGCCCCCCCCCCCCTAGGCCAGGCTCAACGGCCCACCCCACCCGATGAGCGCAACGATAACCGCTCGCCCTGGCAGCCAACACGCTTGCGGCAAGCGACTTGAAACGGGCTCGCTTGAACGGAAACCCTTCACTCCGATTTTTTCGGGTGCGCATGTGAGCAATTGTGGTTCCGTAGCCTTTGGCTAGAGCGGCCTGCAGCAAGACCATGTCGGCCGAGGAAGAGGCCACCACAGCAACAGCGATGGCAGCGGCAGATTCTGCTGCGGCCACAGGCGCGGATGACACCGACTACCGCGACACGGTGGGAGCCGGCACCAACGCTGATGCAGACGGTGATGTGGATACGCACGCCGCGGGCGCGGCAGCGCCGGACGTCGCTGCTGCCGATGAGCCGATTCAACCTCCGTCTGACTTGCATGCAGAGCAGGCGGCGGCGCCCGTCGTGCAGACGGTGGAGGCCACCGGTGCGGGCAAGGGCGACGAGCCTGAGGCACCTGCCCTGAGCGGCGAGTGCGAAGCGATTCCTCCACTGGCCGGCAACGGCGAGACACTCTTAACAAAGGACGAGGCGCGACATCTCACCTCCGAGCCCGTCGAATATGTGGGGAACCAAACGGTGCGGATGAGGTGCCCCCAGCAGAGGATCGCGATGGCCTCCGGGGCCCAGGTCGACATCGACGGCACGAAGTTGACCATATCTTCGGGGGACGAGTCGAAGGGGCGCCTGGCCGCCAAGTATCTGCGGCTTGTGCGGTCTGCGAGCAGGGAATGGGTCAAGCTGGACGTGGCGGCCTGCGACGACGGGGACCTCACCGTCTTCGAACTGCCCGAGCGGCTGCAGGCCGCCGTGCTCGGCAGGCAGTGGAGCGTCCTCAGGAACGTCGAGGCGCACGTCGAGGGCACGATGCTCTTCGCCGTCGACGAGGGCAGGGGTGAGCAGGCTCGGGAGGGCTCCGCGGCACAGCCGGCGCCGCCGTGGCTGGTCGTCGGCAGGAGGGTAGAGGCCAGGAGGCGCGTCGGCGACATCCGCAGCACACCCGCATGGGACGTGGGCACGGTGGCGGAGGTCATGCGCTCGCGCCTCGCAAGGGTGCAGTTCGAGAGCCAAGGGACCTACACCCTCGACTTCGACGCGCTCCGCCCGCGGTACGAGGTCGGCGAGGCCGTCGACGTCCTCGCCGAGGGCGAGTGGAGGCCCGGCAAGGTCAAGGCCCCTCCGATCGACGGCGCGGTGCTTGTGCTTCTGGAGGGGGAGGGGGAGGAGGAGAACGCCGAGGTGCAGGTCGAGCTGGGCAACCTGCGACTGCACGCGGAGCCCGAGGAAGAAGCGCAGCACGATGCGGTCCCCGAAGCCCCCGTGGAGCCATCTTTGAAGGTGGCGATCTTCGGATCGGTGCGGCAGCGGTGCGCAGCGCAGCTCAGGCTCATGCAGGAGGTGGACAAGCGCGAGGCGGGCTTCTTCGAGGGCAAGATGCCCGGAGACTGGGGCAACTCGGGGGACTGGGCTGTGGACGTCGTGGAGATCGAGAAGGAGCTCCTCGTCAACTGCACCGGGAAGTCGGGCCGCGGGCGGACCCGGAGCGCCTGCCGCGCCACCTCGTGCATCATCGAGTACCTGGGCACGACCGCCTACGTGGCCGGCCCTGCGGCGGCCCGGGGCTTCGCGGTGGCGCTGCTGGAGGCGATGCGCCGCTCGGACAAGTGGCCGAGCTGCACGGAGCACCTGCCACCCGGCGTGCGGGCGCACATGGGCAGCGTGTCGGTCCCTTTCGCCCTCGTCTCGCGCGACGGCGGCAGGCGATGGCGGGTCCGCGTCGAGGACCAGGAGGGCGTCATGATCTGCTTTGCCCCGCAGGCGGCGGAGGGAGGGGTGGAGCCCAAGGTCGCCGAGGGGGAGTGCAGGGCAGGGGCCGAGGATGGCGAGGCGGGGGCCGAGGTCGCTGCAGGGGGCGAGGAGCAGAAGGAGGCGGAGGCCGATGCCGCGGCGAGAGAAGACGGGAAGGAGGAGCGCGAGGCCGAGGAAGGCGGCGCCGAGGCCGAGGTCACCGAAGAGGAGAAGGGCACGGAGCACGAGGCCGACGGCAAGGCTGAGGACAAGAAGGAGGGGCCAGCGGAGGCGGAGGAGGAGGAGGGAGGGGCAGACGCCGAGGCCGCCGCGGCGCAGGACGAGGCGGGCGCGGGGTACGAGGCCGCCGCAGAGCTCGAGATGCTGGAGGTGTACGTCTTCGGCCTCGACGAGCGCGCACGGAGGCGTGCGGAGCTGCGGGTGCTGGCCGCCGCGGCGCAGGAGGCGCCAGGCCACTACTCGCCCACGCGCCTGGCGAGCACCCTGTCCGACGCAGGCATGGGCGTGCAGAGGCTGAGCGACGACGCGTGCGGCGACGCCTTGGCCATGGACGTGATCCAGCTGAGCGAGAGCGAGATCCTCAGCATAACGCCCGCCCGGGTTCGTGCAGTCCAGGCGGCCGCTGGCTGCGGCATCGAGCTCCTCGGCAGCGCCCTGGTTGTCGCAGGCTACGGCGCCGAGCGCGCGCTCGGGCGCGAGTACCTCCAGATGCTCGGCGCGTGTGCCGCGGACGACGCCGGCCAGGGCTGCGCGGCGGGCCGGCGCGTGAGGGCCACAGCCAGCTCGCTGGAGGGCCGCACGGACGTCAGCACCTTGAGGCTGGAGGCGGGCGAGGAGCAGCTCCTGGACGAGGCGGCCCTCCTCTCCGCCGAGGAGAGCACCGGCTGCCTCCTGCTGCTCCGGCGGCCACCGGCGGCGGAGGCCCTGGCCGCCGGTGCGCGGGTGCAGGCGAGCGGCGGCAGAACACGGGGCCGGCGGTGCGGAGATGCGCGCGAGAGCTGCCCGCGCAAGGTCGCGCGTGAGCGCCCTCCTGTGCAGCGTGGCGTGCCGCGCGGGCGACCCGCGTCAGCAGCAGCGCTAGGTCGATGCGGCAGCGTGCGTGAGGCCCGTCCCGTTTCATCGCTCAGGTGGTCCAGGGCGAGCTCTCCTTCCGCGGCAGCATCGAGGAGGCGCAGTGCGCCGACGGCTCGCTCACGATCACGGTCCGCATCGGCGAGGACGGCGGGGCGCCCCACGGCAGCAGCCCCGCCGCCGCGCCGGAGCTGCTGGCCTTCGGCCGCGACGGAGGGCCCGCCGGACGCTCGGAGGCGCTGCGGAGGGTCGTCGGCACGAACGAAGTGGGTACGGAGAGAATGGAGACAGAGACCGAGAGGTAGCTCCTGCCCGTTTTGAGCAGGGCTCGCTGTTGGTGTCGCCGCGGCTGTGGCGCATCTGAAGCAAGAGGTCGCTTGCCCAGAAGCGGCCGCTGCTGGTTTTGGACAGCATCTGCTGCTGGGCGGTCTCGTACCCCTTCTTGTCCGTTGCCACTTCGGGCGGGCAAAGGTCAGAAGGCACTTGGCCAGCCCGCGGGCTCAGGAGCAGGGGGCGGCTCGGGAAGACGGGGCGTCTTGGGAGGGCCAGGGCGGCGGGAGGCGGGAGGCGGCGGACGCGGGCGGCCCGAGGCGGGGCGCCGCGGGGCTCTGGGACCAGTGGGCTCCCCGCGGGGGCGGCGAGGACGGGTGGGGCCTGGACAGGCGGTCGTCGGGCAGAGGAGGCGGCTGGGACGACAAGGCCCCCCCGAAGAGCGGTAAGCGCGAGCGGGGTCCCGACCCCGAGTCTGCAGACAGGAGGCGGTCGTCGGCCGAAGAGGGCGGACGCTGGGAGAAGTGGGCCCCGAGCCAGAGCGACGGCAAAGGGTGGAGCCGGGACCCAGAGCCTGCTGAGAAGTGGTCATCGGCTGGAGGGGCCAGCAGTTGGGACAAGCGGACCCCGGCGAAGAGCAGTTGGGACAAGCAGAGCCCAGACCCAGACTATGCAGCCAGGCCCTCCTCGGCTGAAGAGGCTCGTCCCTGGGGCAAGTGGTCCGACGGCGGTGGCGGTGGCGACGGTGCCAGGACCACGCACGACAGGAGCAGCGGCTGGGACAAGTGGTCCGGCGGAGGCAGTGGTGGCGGTGGTGCCAGCAGCCAGGACGACCGGAGCAGCGGCCGAGAAAAGTGGTCTGGCGGCGGTGGCGGTTGCAGTGGCGCCAGCGGCCGGGTCGACTGGCACGGCGACCGGGGCCAGCGGTCCAGCGGCAGCGGTGGCGGGGTAGCTGACACCCACGAGAAGTGGAACGGCGACCAGGACAAGAGGTCCAGCGGCGGCGGTGGTGGGGGGGCTGACACCCACGAGAAGTGGAGTGGCGGCGACAGGGACAAGTGGTCTGGCAGCAGCGGTGGCGATGGCATTGTTAATGGGACCGAAGACACCTGGAGCGGCGGCCAGGACAAGTGGTCTGGGGGCAGTGGTGGGGGTAGCGAGGGCAACCGTGACAAGCGGAGCAGCGACCAGGACAAATGGTCTAGCGGCGACGGCCGTGGTGGCATCGGGGCTAGCACCCGGGACGATTGGACCAGTGGCCGGGACAAGTGGCCTGGCGGTGGTCAAGGAGGTGGTGCCGGCACTCAGGACGAATGGAACGGCGACAAGGACAAGTGGTCCAGCGGCGGTGGCGGTGGCAACCGTTCGAGCGCGAAGGACGATTGGAATGACAGCCGGGACAGGCGGTTTGGCGGCGGCCGTGACACAGGTGGTGCAGGTGGGAACGGTGGCAGCCGGGGCGACGGGAATCATCGGGGTGCTGCCAGCGGGGACGCCTCGTGGGACAGCTGGAAGGCTTCGCGGAGCTGGCGCCCCGCGCAGATGCCAGGCTCGCCAGAGTAGCGGCGAGATGTGTCTTGTGCCGGATGAGCCCGCTGGCCGGCCTCTCGCCCACGTCCAGCCCGTTCGAGGCCTGGAGTGCGAAGAAGAGCACCGTCGGAGGGCTGGAGGGCTGGAAAAAAGAATCAATGCGGACATCGATTCCGGCCGCTTCGATCGAGATCGCCTTCACCCTCTGCTTCGCCGCTGCGCCACCAGTGGATGCAGCACGATGTCGGCAAGGCTGAGCTCGACCCGATCTGAGTTCGATCGCGGAATCGGCGGATCTTACCTTTCGACTGATCTCGTGGGGTTCAGCAGCCAGTGCTGTCCGCCCCCCCCCCAGACGCCACTTGGGGAAACCAAAAGGTACCGATACCGCTACTCCCCGGACCTCTCCCTGGGGCGCACTCTGACCAGGATGTCAGGGCGAATCCAGAGGTGGGGACGAGGGCCGCCCAGGAGGCCCAAAAAAATAGAAAACAAGGCGGGGGTAGGGGTATGGGTACACATTGCTGGTTTCTAAGTCTTCGAAAGTTCTTTGATTTTTTGGGGGGCCAAGATCCTTTCATTCCTAATTGTTCTATCCTGGGCCTCTTCCTGACCACTAGGGGGCCAGGAACAATTAGAAACGAGCACACTTAGAAAAGAGCACGAGTCGAAAGGAGCGACGTGTGGGGGTGTATGGGTGCCCTTTTCCCCACCAGACGCCGCTGCTCCCTCTCGGCAGGACCCCGGCGCGGCCGTGCGCCACGGCCCCGTCGGCGTCGGGCGGAAGCGCGAGCGCCGGGCACCCGGTGCCGAGGGGGAGGTGGCCCGCTCCACGCTGCGCGAGGCCACCCGCGGAGGAGAAGAGTGCGCGATCAGGGGTTGGAGAAGACAGGAAAGGAGGAAGGGCACTGGATCATCGAGAACAAAAAACGCAGAAAACAAAACAAAAAATATATATATATATATATATATATATATATATATGTGTGTGTGTATATATTTTAGAAGACGATGTCACAATGAAGACGTAGCATAACCTATGTCCACGTCTTTGCATCAGGGAGGATGATTGTGGGTGGTTCGGTCGGATGCATCTGATGAAAAGACCCCCTATCCCTAAAGGGTTAGGGGGTCTTTTCATCAGATGGACGCACAACAGGGCGTTGGAACAGAGGCGCCGAAGCCTTGATGGATTGTCTTCGATGTGTGCGTCATGGGCTCTGGTTCAATGTGCAAGTGCCTGCGGCAAACCCCGCCGCCGTGCCCGCGCAGAATCAGCATGCATGCAGGATGTTTCTGCCGAGGTGTAAGGGTTGTCGGAATACCCCCAAACAGCCAAACCTGTAAATACACCAGATTAAATATGATCTGGGTGTGTATTGGCATGCTCCACCTGAGGTGCCACTTGAGACGAATCCGCTGTACACTGACCGTGAAAACGCCGCCAACGCCCAGATTCAATTGAACAGAAGGCCGTTCAAGCCCTGGTGGCATGCGACTAGGAAGAAGCCTTCGCACTCCGACCGCCAGGGAGGGCGGGACGCCCCCAATCAACAACGTTTGCGAGGCCGCGCGCCGCAAGACGTGATGGCCGAAGCGTGCCCACCGAGCTCCTGCTGGAGTGGTACAGCCGGGCCGATGTGCAAGATCGAGGTCGGCTCGGGGAGGGCACCCCCGTGTTCTTCGTAGTGGTTGGATGTTTTCGTGCGTCCTGGGGAGGGCACCCTTGGATGTGGCAGGCGGAGGGCCTTATGCTCTTGGGGGATGTCCTTCTGGCCTACACACTGTTCATTTCTCAGTATTCGGAAGTTCTTGGACTTCTTGTGGGGCCAAGATCCTTTCATTTCCAATTGTTCTATCCTGGGCCTCTTCCTGGCCACCAGGGGCCAGGAACAATCAGAAGCGAGCACAACTAGAAGTGAGCACGAGTCGAAAGGAGCGACGTGTAGGTCCGACAGTAACCGCTGTGCCGCCGCAGAGCCGGATCAGAAACGGCCCCCCGTGGCCTGGTCTCCGCCCCGACGCGGCCTCTGCGGCAGCCTTGCTCCCCCATCTCGGGTCGCAGGGCGAGGTCAGGCTCGAGCCCTCCTTGCTCGAGCCCGCCCCACGCCAGTGCGCGCGCGCGCGGGTGCGGCGAGCTCTCTTCGCCCAAGGGCGCGGAGCGGCGCGAAGATTCGAGAGGGAGGAGGGGAGGAAGGAAGGTGGTCGTCGACCGTCGGATTGGGCGGTGCGCCCTTCGCGGGCTTCGAAGCTTGCGGGCGAGCGCCCCGGACCCAGGCAGATGAGAGAAAGAGACGGGAAGCGCGGCAGTTGCACCGATGCATCACCGCTTGCGCAGAGCCTGGGACGAGCAGGGAGCGCGAAAAGGGGATCTGTACGGAGGATGGAGGGGGACGGGAGGGAGGAAGGAAGGAAGCAAGAAAGGAAAGAGGGAGGATTTGAGGGGGGGGAGGGGAGGAGGGAGGATGGAGGAGGTTCGAGGATCGGGGATCGAGGCTTCTGGACGTGCTTGGCCCTTTCTTTCTAGCCTCCGGAGCCCCGTGCACCACATCGCCCTCCCCCTCTCCTCCGCTTCCTCCTCCTCCTCCTCCTCCTCCTCCTCCTCCTCCTCCTCCTCCTCCTCCTCGCCACCCAGACGCTCCAACCTCATCCACCTCGCCCTCCTCGTCCTCTCCCTCTCCGTCTCCACATTCGTCCCCCTCTCACCCATCCTTCGAAGAAGACATAAGGCATAGACATGATTTCTCGGAGGTCCGCCTGGAATTCTTGGATCGGCGCTGGGCCCTCTTTGGCGGCGCCTCAGGCACCGCGCATGGCGCGCTCCGCGGGCCAGGGAGGGGGTCCAGCGCCGATCCGAAAATCCGCGCGGTCCTCGGACAGATTATTTGTGTTTACAGTTTTTCCCAAAAACTGTGTTTGCACTCAGTGGCTCGGCTCTCTTTTCCGAGGAACTGGGCTGGTGTGGCTGTCTGGCTGCAATGTTGTCGCCATCGCCACCCCGTCGCCGCCTCGTCGCCGCCAGTCGTCTGGGCCAGAGTGGCGGTCTCAGAGTCTGGCGGCTATGTTGTCATTGTCGCCGCCCTTTCACCGCCTCGTCGCCGCCCGTCGTCTGGGCCGGTGTGCCGGTCTGGCGGCTATGTTGTCGCCGTCGCCGCGCCGTCGTTGCCTCGTCGCCGCCGGTCGTCTGGGCCGGTGTGGCGGTCTGGCGGTTGTGTTGTCGCCGTTGCCGCCCCGTCGCCGCCTCGCCGCCGCCACATAGGTTGTTGTTCCACATAGATTGCACGACGTAGACTGCACCACATTTATTCTCCTTCCTAAAAAGAGAATAGACTCTACCCCCCCCCCGGCGTTATCCCCACCCCTTTCGGGCATGTAAATCACATATGATTATGACCACATGTCCATCCTAAATATGAATTTTCACTATCCCCGGGGGGCCGGTATCGCTCCCCCTGAGGTTCCTTTGTACAAAACAATGCGCGGGGACATCTTTTGTTCCAACATAAGACTTGTTTCACGAATCCCTTGCAAAAAATGGACGAAGTGCACACGCGCGTGTCGTCGCGCGCGCATGCCGAAATCCTTCAAAAACCTTCGGTTCGAAATCGAGTTTCCAAAAAACTTACGAAAGCACAGGGTTTCGCAACACTGATTTGCTAAAGAAGCTTAGGCGCGAGCTCTTGCGAGATCTTAAGAAAACCATAGGTTTTTCAAGATTATCACAAAATGCTACCAAACGGGCTTCGCGCGCGCATGTCGAAATCTGTCGAACGCCCTTGCGCGTGTGCCGTCGCGAGAATCCTCTGCAGAAAATGGGACGAGGTGCAGACGCGCGCGTCGTCGCGCACGTATGCCAAAATCATTCAGAACCCATCGGTTTCGGAAGGATTTCAAAATCGTGTGTCCAAAAAACCTACAAAAACACAAGGTTTCGCCATACGGAGTTTCAACAAAAGCGTGCGCGCGCGCTCTTGCGTCGTCGTCGTCGTCGTCGTCGTCGCCGTCCTCCCTCCTCCCTCGTCGTCGTCGTCGTCGCCTACGTCGTCGTCTGTCTTTCCTCGTGTTCGTCGTCGTCGTCCTCTTTGGCGTCGTGGTCGTTTCCGTCGTCGTTGTCGCCGTGGTCGTCCTTCCTCCTCCTCCCTCGTCGTCGTCGTCCGTCGTCGGCGTCTCGTCGTCGTCCCTCATATTTCGTCGCCGTCGTCGTCGTCGTCGTCGTCTTCCCTCCTCCCTCGTCGTTGTCGTCGTCGGCGTCGCCGTCATCCCTCCTTCGTCGTTCGCGTCGTCGCCGTCCTCCCTCCTCCCTCGTCGTTGTCGTCGATGTCGCCGTCGTCGTCCTCCCTCCTCCCTCGTCGTCGTCGTCTTCGTTGGCGACGTCGTCGTCGTCGTCGGCGTCGGCATCGTCGTCATCTTCGTCGTCGTCGACGTCGGCGTCGCCGTCGTCGCCGCCGTCGTCGTCGTCGTCGTCGTCGGCGTCGTCGACGTCGTCGTCGGCGTCGCCGTCGTCGTCGTCGTCGGCGTCGCCGTCGTCGTCGTCGTCGGCGTCGGCGTCGGCGTCGTCGTCGTCGGTGTCGTCGTCATCGTCGTCGTTGTCGTCGTCGTCGCCGAAGTCGTCGTCGACGTCGCTGTCGTCGTCTTCGGTGTCGTTGCTAAGTGCCATTTGGTACCTACCGTCACGGTCTTAAGAGGTTTTGCAAGCCAAGTTGCGGGTGGGTGGGTGGGATGTTTGCAAGAGCATGGGGTGTGTCAAATCATGGGTAAAAATCAGTTGCACACCATAGATTGCCCCACATAGACCGTAGCCATTTTGGCTCAAGGCCATGGCACCCTCCCGTTGGGTGCAAGTCTTGACGAGGCGATCTGTGCACCAAGGGAGGTGCGTGGCAGGGCCAAAGCTATCTACACTGACTGCCAGTCCCAGCTGTCGGCTCGCATCGGCGCGGGGGAACGCGGATGGCGGGCGGCGGCGATGATGGCTGGCGCACAGAAGCCAAGAAGGGTAGGAAGAATCTCGAGTGCACACGCGCGTCATCGCGCGCGCATGCCAGGGTCAGTTTTTTATATATGTATATATATATATATATGTATATGTATAAGAATGGCGTCGTAAGGATGTCAAAGGCGGGCGCCCCGAACACATAAAGAAACAAATGGTTGTGCAACAGCAGTGTTCAAAAAAACAAAAAAAAACAAAAAAAAAAAAAACAAAAAAAAAAAAAAAAAAAAAAAAAAAAAAAAAAAAAAAAAAAAAAAAAAAAAAAAAAAAAAAAAAAAAAAAAAAAAACCTTAAAAACAACAACAAAAAACTGCGCGCGTGTTCTTGTGAATTCTTCAGACAATCATTGGCTTCCCAATTCTCATCACATGCGACCAAACGAGCCTCTCGCGCGCGCAAGTCGAAATCATTCGAACGCCCTTGCGCGCGTGCTGGGGGGGTCACGATCCCAGTCAAATAACACCATGCGGGCCACTCGCGCCCGTCAGCCGCGCGCGCATTCCGAAACTTCTCCAAACCGTCATCACTGACGCGTGGACACCATCATCGTCATCGCCGTGATCGGCATCGGCGCCGTCATTCCCCTGGCCGTCGTTATCTCCATCGTCGTCACTAGCACCGCTGCAATCATCATCGTGCCGGCGCCCGCCCGAGTCACCGATTCGCACTGAAGTGCCCGCGCGTCAGCGCGCCTTGTGAGATTCGCTGGGAAGTTCCCAGCGGTCAGCGCCACCGCGGCCGCGTCGGCCGCAGCGACGCGCCAGCCAGCGCCAGGCAGGCATCACAATTGCCGCCTCATGGGTTTTGCAAACCAAGTTGCGGGTGGGTGGGTGGGATGATTGCGCGAGCAGTGGAGTTGACCACTCACTGTGAATTTGCACCACATAGGTTGCACCACAAAAATTGCACCCCGTATGCTGGACAGCATAGATTCTCCTTTTTAAAAAGAGAACAGACTCTACCCCCCCCCGGCGTTCGCCGACCCACTTTAATCATATACGATTCTGACCACATGTCCATCCTAAAAACGAATTTACATTATCCCCGGGGAACCGGTATCGGTCCCCCTGAGGTTCCCTTCTAAAAAAAAACGATACGCGGGGACGTGTTTTGTTCTAACATAACACTGTTTCACGAATCCCTTGCAAAAAGTGGGACGAAGTGCACACGCGCGCGTCGTTGCGCGCGCATACCGAAATCTTTCAAAAACCTTCGGTGTCGGAAAAATGTCGCAATCGAGTTTCCAAAAAGCCTCACAAAATTACAGGGTTTCGCAACACTGATTTGCTAAAAAAACTTAAGCGCGAGCTCTTGCGAAATCTTAGGAAAACCATGGGTTTTCAAGATTTTTAACAACATGCTACCAAACGGGCTTCGCGCGCGCGCATGTCGAAATCTGTCGAACGCCCTTGCGCGCGTGCCGTCGCGATAATCCTCCTTACACGAAACGGGACGAAGTGCAGACGCGCGCGTCGTCGCGCGCGTATGCCGAAATCCTTCAAAACCCATCGGTTTCGGAAAGATTTCAAAATCGTGTGTCCAAAAAACCTACAAAAACACAAGGTTTCGCAACACTGATTTTCAACAAAAGCGTGCGCGCGCGCTCCTGCGTCGTCGTCGTCGTCGTCGTCGTCGCCGTCCTCCCTCCTCCCGCGTCGTGGCCGTCGTCGCCTACGTCGTCCTCTGTCTTTCCTCGTGTTCGTCGTCGTCCTCTTTGGCGTCGTGGTCGTTTCCGTCGTCGTCGTCGGCGTCTCGTCGTCGTCCCTCCTATTTCGTCGCCGTCGTCGTCGTCGTCGTCGTCGTCTTCCCTCCTCCCTCGTCGTTGTCGTCGTCGGCGTCGCCGTCCTTCCTCCTTCTTCGTCGTTAGCGTCGTCGCCGTCCTCCCTCCTCCCTCGTCGTTGTCGTCGTTGTCGTCGTTGTCGCCGTCGTCGTCCTCCCTCGTCCCTCGTCGTCGTCTTCATTGGCGACGTCGTCGTCTTCGTCGTCGTCGTCGGCGTCGGCGTCGTCGTCTTCGTCGTCGTCGACGTCGGCGTCGTCGTCGTCGTCGCCGCCGTCGTCGTCGTCGTCGTCGTGGGCGTTGTTGACGTCGTCGTCGTCGTCGTCGTCGGTGTCGTCGTTGTCGTCGTCTTCTTCGTCGTCATCGTCGTCGTGGGTTTTGCAAGCCAAGTTGTGGGTGGGTGGGTGGGATGGTTGCAAGAGCGTGGGATGTGTCAACTCGTGTGTTAAAATCAATTGCATCGCATAGATTGCACCACACACATTGCACCACAAAGATTGCACAACATATATTGCGCAACGTAAATTGTACAACATAGACTGCACCACATATATTGCACAACAGGTTGCTTCACAGTGATTGCACCTCAGATGTTCACAACATACGCTGTACGACAGATTGCACCGCACCACATAGTTTTCTAGACACACACACACTGTTTGGGGTCCACGCTGGGGAACATGTTCTTCTAAGCCTCCTGTTCCTCCCCCCTTTTTCCCAGGGACCCTCACAGATCGATCTGGGCAGGATGATCGCGCGTATACAAAATTCAGGGGGCAGTTGAGGAGCGGAAGCGAAAGCGAGACCGAGAGGCCACGTCTGCGTACGACTTCTGGTCCGCCGCAGTATGTGGAGCCTACGCGGTGAACAAGATCGGCGCGTGGGGCGTCTCCGTACCCCGAGGGGCGGCAAAGGGACGACGACGGCTGCGAGGTGACGGGGGGAGCAGCGGAGAGGAGGGGCGACGGCGGAAGGGCAGGAACGAACAGCGGATTCAGGGAGTGATGGCGACGCTCTTCATCACCACCCTCCGTTGCCCTCCCTTGGATCCTCCTCCTCCTCCTCCTCCTTCTCCTCCTCCTCCTCCTCCTCCTGATCACCATCCTTGTCGTGCCAGGAGAAGTGGGAGTTCGTGTCCCTGCTCCCCTGTAGTGGGGCAGTGGAGCACCACTACACCACATGTCGCCGCGCCGTTTGTTCCGACGCTCGGCCTGATGTCTTACAGAGGGCGCCTCGGCCACCAGGGCAAACGCCGCCTCGGACGCGGTGGGCTCGCCGTGGGTTTGCCGCGTTCTGACGTCGTCTACTCGGGCGCTGAGCGCAGGGTTTGCCGTGGGTTTGCCGTGATGTCGGCGTCGTCCACTTGGGCGCGTCGAGAATAATCGGCGCAGAGACACATGAAGAGTCTAATGGCACGCACGGTGCGAGGCTGCCGAACGAAAACCACTGCCGCTGTCGCAGCTTGGCGGCAATCCTGAGGGAGGACGACACGACGACGACGCCGACGACGACGACGACGCCGCCGCCGACGACGCCGACGACGACGACGACGCCGACGACGACGACAACGACGACGACGACGACGACGACGGCGGCGGCGGCGGCGGCGGCGAGACGGCCAAGCCTCAGGCGGCCATGCGCAGAGGGGGGGGGTAGGGGAAAGGGGGAGGCTTTGTAAAGGCACCCCTGCTTCTTAGAAGGCGCGGGCCTTGCCCGTAGGTGTAAGGCCGGCGCCTTCTCAGAAGCGGCTTCATTCTGAGAAGCCTCCCCCCCGCCACCCGACACCCTCGTGCGCGCCCCCACCTCGGGATTCTCAGTTCGATCCGCGCCGGCCAGGTGGGCCAGCGCAAGCGTGTGAGAGTGGCGCGCGTGTGGCGCCTGGGCGTGGCGTGGAGGAGGAGGAGGAGGAGGAGGACGACGACGACGACGACGACGACGTCGACGACGACGACGTCGACGACGACGACGACAACGACGACGACTACGACGACGACGAGAACGAGGACGAGGAGGACGAGGAGGACGAGAAGAAGAAAGAGAAAGAGGAGGAGGAGGAGGAGGAGGAGAAGGAGGAGTAGAAAGAGAAGGAGGAGGAGGGGGAGGAGGAGGAGAAGGGGAGGAGGAGGAGGAGGAGGAGGAGGAGGAGGAGGAGGATGCGATGCGAACACCATGAGCTCCAACAATCTCTGCCTGCATTATGCACTATGCACAACTGCTGCTCTTGCCAAAATTATCATTAAGCATGACAACGAATTGACTGCCTCATGAAATGGAGCGGTGAACCTGCTCTTGAGCGGGACGCGCCTGAGGGCTGGGCCTCGAGGCGACAGGACGAACCCCTACGGAGTCATGCTGACTCCAGGGCCCGTCCCCACGATCTCCGACGTGTGAGGGGACCGTGGGGGGCTTTCCAATTCAGGTTCCCGCGGCTCAGGGAGGGTAGCTGAGCTAATCTGATTGAGCGTCCAAAAACCGACGACGCAATCTAGCAAGTCCTGACCCGCGACGCCCTCCAATTGAGCGTCCTCATCCCAACAGCGCAGCAGGAGGAGGAGGAGGAGGAGGAGGAGCAGCAGGAGGAGGAGGAGCAGCAGGAGGAGCAGCAGGAGGAGGAGGAGGAGAAGGAGGAGGAGGAGAGCGGTCTGTCTCCTCGGAGGCGGGCCGGGACTGGGGCTGGGCTAGGGCCGGAGCCAGGGCCCGAGGCTGGGCTGGGGCCGGGGCTCTGTGCCCAGGGCGGGGCAAGGGCTGGGGCTGGGGCCCGCGCCAGTTCCAGGGCCAGAGCTGGGGCCGAGGCAAAGGGAGGGGTCCTGAGCTCCACTGCTGACAGGGAGACAACCCCATTGTCCTCCTTCTCCGAGACCCCCACCCCCTCCAGGACCATCCCCCCCACACCCTGGGGTCCCCTCCCGGGACGCCCTCCCCCCCCCCCAGCGGAGAGGAATAAAGGGAAGGGGTTCCCCTTCGACGTAATTACGACATTGTTCGATGCCCCTTTGTTCAATCTGCCGTACGACGACGACGATTCAGAGGAGGCTGGCGTACTTCAGTTTAGATCGGGCTGGCCTCGCGTCGAAGAGCCTCTCACACCCGCCGACTGGGTCGGCGGATTTCCAGGGCTCCCAATGACCAAGGACGTCGTGAACAAAAACAGCACTTGGGATCTTCCGGACCTCGTCAGGATCCCCCCGCCTGGGGGCTCAACACCGCCTTCCTTTCGGGGAAACGTAAGACTCGAGTTCTCCGGAAGTTAGCTTTACCTACGCTTTTTGACGGGCCCATCCTGAGTTGTGACGGTCCTATGTTCGTGGGATGTCTGCCCTGACGGCCCCGTCAGGCCAACCCGAGTCCCTCCCCCCCCCAAGCGCGGTAATTGAATTGCAAGCTGGGCTCCCTTCCTCCCTGAAGGTCGGCTCCAGAGGCTCCCAGAGAGGCCTCCCGAAGCCGCAAACACCTTGATCCTCCTCTCCGATCCTCGAAGCAGGGGTGCTTCTTCCGTAGCCATTTTGGCTCGAGCTTTTCTGCCTCGGGCCAGCTTGCGGTGCCAGTTTTGGCAGCAGGCATCCGCATCGCAGTCCCCGGCCCCACGCGAGACCGAGGTGAGCCCATTGCTGCTGCTGCTGCAGCGGGAGGGTCTCGCACGCGATGTCGGCGCACTGCTCGATGCAAGCGTTGTCAAACAAGGTCTCGTCCGTGCGGAACGTCGAGCTGGGCCCCCACGCGTGGGCAATCGCGCTTCTTCTCGCGATGGTCTTCGTCGAGGTGGCGTCCAGCTACGCCCAGCAGGGCAGGGCACAGAGTCCCCTCACGCTCGTGGCATTGCTCGTGCCGACCTACTGCATCGGCTTCGCCAAGACTGGTCAGCCTGCCGCCTGCCGGGGCGCGCGATGAGGGAGCAGAGGTCCCAGAATGGCCCGCGCGACTCGCGATCGACCTCCTACCACCGCCTCCCACTCCCCCCCCCCTCATGGCCCCTGGCCTCCTTCGGTGGGTACATGTGCATTGGCCCGCCCGCCGTGTTAATACCCCCTACGGGCCACGAGTCGTAACCTGTGGTCCTGGCGCCAGGCGGGAGCGCCTGGGAGGCCGCTCGGCACGAGCCTTGAGCGGAGGGTGTTGCCCAACCTCGCAGGTCTTCCTCCGTCGGCGACGGACTGCAGCAGGGCGTGGCGGGGGGGGAGGGGGGGGAGAATAGCAGACCGTGCTAGCAGATTGGAGGTAGACGAGGATGAGGATCAAAGGCGCATTGCGACCAATTGCCACCGTGCCTATAAGTTGCAACGGGCATACGTACATACTTGTTGCTAGCAAGGTTTCAGCTGATCTGCATCGCGTGCTTCGCCTAGCTTTTTTCTCCCTGCAGCTTCACAGGAGGCCGGCACTGCTCATGCTCACAAGGTTGGCCCACAGCTAGCCTCAGGTTCTGCAAAAAAGATGGTCAGGCCTCTACGGCGACTCTAAAATCAGTTCAAGCAGTGCGAATATGTTGAGGCTCATGGGGAGGAGCAAGGGGGGGGCTTGAGGGAATAGAGGAGGGATGGAGGAAGAAGAGGTGACCAGGCTTTCTCTAACTTCTCGCGCCTGCCGCGTGCTCCCCGTAGATGTGCCGATTAGGCCGGACGGTGCTGTGCGCGAGCGGTCTCTCTGTGCCTTTGTGGCCCAGTGGTGCGTCCACTGTGCCGTTGCTCACCTCCAGCTCCTTCTCCTTCTTCCCAGACATTCGCATGTCTGGAACCTCATCAACACTCTCCTGCTCCTCCTCCTTCTCCTCCTCCTCCTCCTCCTCCTCCTCCTTCTCCTTCTCCTCTTCCGCCTCCTGTCAGCCAGTGGTACCCCATAGTGGTGTCGCGGGGCGGCCCCCTCTTGCAGGTGGGCGACACAGCTCCAACACTTTTGACAGCATGTGGCCCCGTTGCTAGTCACGCATGGAGCTCATCGAGTTGCGCACTCCTCCCTCTCTTGCTCCGTCGGTTCCCCCTCCGAATCCCTTATCATCGACCTCTTCATCCACCTCTCGGCGAGAGCGCGCGCGCGCGCCAGTGCAGATGTGACGGCGGTGGTCTCGCCTGGAGGGTGTGCCACAGATGCCTAGGCCTCCGATCCATGGCCCTGGGGGCTTGGCCCCAGATTGCGATTGAGGCGGTGTTGATGCGGTCTTCGGCGGTGCACCTGCTCCTGATCTTACCTCCTCCTCCTCCTCCTTCTCCTCCTCCTCCTCCTCCTCTCCTCCTCATTCTCCTCCTCCTTCTCCTCCTCCTCCTCCTTGTCCTCCTCCTCCTCCTCCTCCTCCTCCTCCTCCTCCTCCTCCTCCTCCTCCTCCTCCTCCTCCCCCATCATCTTCCTCCTCTCTTCTCCTTATGAATAATTTCTGCCTGTCGCACCCCGAGGCCAGTTTTTAGGGCGGGCCAGGCGTTTCGCCTGAGATTTCCTCACCACTTATGATTCTGAAGCTGAAAAATTGGCAACAGCTTCACAGATGGAGGGCGGGTCGTTTTCAAAATGTGGCTCTCGCCTTAGCCCCTCGAACATTCGCATTAAAGAATTGCAAGAGCTTCACGGATTAAGGGCGAGTGGTGTTCAACATGTTGTTCTTGCCTTAGCGCCGCGCACATTCGTTTTCAAAAATTGCAAGTGCCTGCAACTCCTGACTCCTCCCCAGGGACCAGCTTTTCTTCCTGAGTAGTTTTTCGGTGGTCCCGGGGCTTGGCACTGGCCCCAGGGGCCGAAAACGGCGAAGATTTTCCGTCACCTCGGTCCTGATTCTTTCACGACACAGCATGCCTTGACTGAATGTACATATTGTGCCCTCCGTCTCAGCAGACAGCGTGCACGCGAGCGCTTGGCCCGTGCCGCGGGCCCCCTCCTCCCTCCTCCCTCCCTCCTCTGATACTCATGCCTCCCTCCCTCTCTCCTCCCGCTCCCTCCCTCCTCCTCCCCCTCCCTCCCTCCTCCCTCCCCCGTGCTGTGTCGCCAGATTTCGTACAGGCTTGCGCGTGGCGCAGGTTCTCCGTACGCTTGGGCCTCCTGGCCCCACAACGTAGGGAGAGGAAGAGCTCCGTCTCCGCAGGTAGCGTGCAGTTTTTAAACCCGCAAATTTGAGCTGCAACGCGCAGCCGCCGGCTCCCAGACCAGCAACGCCTAGTCTGGTTGGACAGCTGCGCGATCCGCTGAGCCGCCCAGCGCGCAAGAGCCGCTGCGCTGCCCCTGGCGTGCGGCGATTAGCCCAGTAGCAGCGTCGCGCCACGCCAGCAGGCGCTCCCTAGCCGACAAGTAGCGTGCACGCGAGCGCTTGGCCCGTGCTGCGGAATTCATGCGGACGGGCGCTCACCGAGCGCCCCGGTCGCCTCTTGGACGGCACGGCTGTCGACGGGGGCCACCGGATGGCCGCAGGCGTTTTTTTTTTCGAGGGGGAGGTTGCTTGTCGGGGCCGCTCGCTGGGGGCCGGCTGGCATTGAGGAGGGTGGGTAGGGGGGGGAGCGGCGACGAACAAGCAGTGACAGAGACATCAACTCTCTAGAGCTGCCCGAGTGCGGGAGGCGCGAGTGCGAAGGCAGGCGAGAAAAAATTAGCCTGGCGAAGGACCCAACCATATGCAGCTGTGAGTACCGCAGTTGTGGGTATCGTTTTCGGTGGAGCTCCCTGTGGGCCACGAAACGCTGTACTGGGCGGGGGAACCGCATGCGAATTTTGCCACTGAGGCCTTCGGTGGAGCTCCCTATGGGGCCACGAAACGCTGTATTGGGCGGGGGGAGCGCATGTGAACGAGTCCATTGGGACCGTCCGTGGAGCTCCCTATTGGGCCACGAAACGCTGTGCTGGGTAGGGGAAGCGTATGCGGACACCGCCACCGAGGCTTTCGGTGGAGCTCCCTATGGGACCACGAAACGCTGTACTGGGTGGGGGAACCGTATGCGGAAACGGTCACTGAGGCCTTCGGTGGAGCTCCCTATGGGGCCACGAGACGCTGTATTGGAGGGGGAACCGCATGCGAATTTTGCCACTGAGGCCTTCGGTGGAGCTCCCTATGGGCCCCGAAACGCTGCACTGGGTGGGGGAACCGCTTGCGGACACCGCTGCTAAGGCCTTCGGTGGAACTCCTTATGGGGCTCCGAAACGCTGTACTAGGTGGGGGAAGCGTATGTGGACACCGCTACTGAGGCCTTCGGTGGAGCTCCCTATGGGGCCACGAAACGCTGTATTGGGTGGGGGAACCGCATGTGGACACCGCCACTGGTGCCTTAGGTGGAGCTCCCTACGGGGCCACGCAACGCTGTACTGGGTGGGGGAGACAGAGGCAGGGATGGGAGGAGGGGGAGGAGGAGGAGGTGAGGAGGAGGGGGGACGAGAAGGAGGAGGAGGAGGAGGAGGAGGAGGAGGAGGAGAGGAGAGGAGAGGAGAGACGCGGGGACTGTCTCTTCAAAACGAGGACTCAACACCACAGGATGGTTGGAAAGATAGCGGGGTGCTTCTAGGAAGCCTTCCTCCCTCCCCCGAGCCCCCTCTGCGCATGGCTGAACAGGGCCCTCCGGGACGGCGCGGGCCCGCGGCCGCGCTGTGCCGGGTTCCGGCCAACAACCCAACAGCCAAGATGAATTTGGGAGCCTTGGGCGCTGGGCCAAAACGACCACAGAGACATGCAAGATTCCATTGACTGCCCGAGCGCGGCGGGGGCGAGACTCAGGAGGCTGCGCGGCGCTGCTGGCGATCCTGGCCAGGCCCATCCTGGGCCGAGGACGGGTGTGCACGCCCTCCCGGCCTGGCGAGGAAGGCCTACACACCCATCTTGGGCCCAGGATGGGCTCGGCTGGAATCGGTGTTCGGTGCATAGTTGGCGCCCTCCGATTGACTGCACGCCCGCCGTGGCCACGCGGCGCTGGCGAGCTGCCGGCGATGGGGCGGACGGGGGCCCAACGACCGGGCCGGGGCGGAGGAGCGCGGATCCCCGGCTCTCGGCGCGCGCGGGGTTGGCGCAGGAGGGCGCAGGGGGGGAGCGCGCGTGTTTTTTGCGTGTGTGTGTGTGTGTGTTGTGTGTGTGTGTTGTGTGTGTGGTGTGTGTGTGTGTGGGTGTGTGTGTGTGTGCGTGCGTGCGTGCGTTTGTGTGTGCGTGTGTTTTCTTAGTGCTTTCATCGTGCATGTTTTTCAGCTCACCTCTGCAGTCAGTGCCGTGCGACCCTTGCCCGCACCGACCCCAGCACCGCCGCCAGCAGCTGTTCAGGTTTAGGCTAGCGCTCAAGCCCGCCACGAGCGGGCGCACACACGTGGGTCTGAACAGTTTGCTTTCCATGAGATGAGAGCTTCTCCTGGAGAAAAGCTTGCTTGATTATGATTGTCAGTACGTGCATTCAGGTACTCACGAGCTTCGCTCACCACATCTTCGTGCGGATCAACGGTGTCTCGGGGGACGTCTTGGGCCACGTGCTGAAGCTCACGGATCTAGCATATAGCAGTTCAGAGTGTGTTCGTGACGATGTGGAGAAATCTTCGACTTGGGATTTTGTACCGCAGTCACGATACTCGTATCAGTTCATGCCTGTGAAGATTACGTTGCTCATTCTTCTTGTGATGCTCATGGCTATTTACTTCAATGTCAGAATATGTGGGTTTTGCTGATGTGGCGGCACGTCCTATATCCTCCGCTCGCTCTTCACCCTGTGTGCACGTCTGGTCAGGTTTGTGTGCGATTTGTTGTGCGGTCGACGGATGGCCGACCAACGTTTCGTGCACCTCATCCCGAGCCCTACCTGTTACTCCCAGAGGTGTACGAGAGAAAAAAAAAAAAAAAAAAAAAAAAAAAAAAAAAAAAAAAAAAAAAAAAAAAAAAAAAAAAACTCCATAAACAACAGGACGAATTTCGTTGCCCTGGCTACGGTACATACCGACGTTCTCTGATTGTGTTGGCTTTCTGCCTTTGTTTTCAGACTTCATCGGCAAATATTCAAAAGCTCAGTGACCAGACGTTAAAAAGATTTTTGGAATCATACACCCCTCTCGGGGCTGATGCTGCCCCTGGCCGTGTTCTCAATCAACGCTTACGACGACGGATCCGAACTCTAGGAAGCTGGTGCGATGATTTTCCGCTGGGACAGACATGTGCGAATACCCTGAACGTGCCACTTCATCTATCACAGTTGTGCGCCGGCTCCCTGTGGCACGTCCTCACCCCGACAGTGTCCCCGCTCATGGTAGAAGCCCTGAACACTCTCCAGCAGGACATGGTTAATATTCTTAGCAACCCAACCTATGCGTTGGGCACGCCTTTTCATGGCTCAGCTGTACGTTGTCACAATATGTTTAAGTATCCTACGGATACGACAGCTGCGGACGTCAGGGAGGCGTTTGCAGCGGAGGGGGGCAGCAGATTACACGATCTTTTACACCCTCAATGGAAGCAGCCCTCTCACGACGTGGTGTTGCAAATTTTGTTCAGTCGTTGGAGATCTTCACTTTTCTTGAAATGCAGTTACGTCTATGCTTCAGGGCCAGTGATAAGACCAACCGAGATATGAGCTTCTTATACCAGCTTGGGAGCGTAAGCCTATATATTGGACAGGGTCTTGTAGCACGAACTTCGTCTATACGATCGGGGGTCCTCAGCCGCCTACGGGAACACCTAAGGGGCCTCCAGTGTGCTAGGGCTGGCCATCCACATCCTGATCCCCGTCGGTATCGTTGCCTACTCCGAGGTTGTGAAAAGTGGCTGCTTTTCCTGGTAATAGATACTATGCCCGCTGCGCGGGCACACAGTGTGGAGAGTGCCCGCATTGCGTTCTGCCGTCCACGAGCCAACAACCTTGTAATTTCAGCGCGTATCCCTCGAGGCCGTGGTTGCCGGCCTGCTGAAGGAGAACCCCTAAGCCCGCCCAGACCACGACGACGACGCGGACGGGCCTCCCGACGACGACCCCTTGAGACCCCACCCGAGATGCTCGAACACCGCGATCTGTTTGCCCAAGCGCAGCTCGATCGGCTCTGCCAAAGGTTCGTGGGGCACCAGAGGTACCTCGTTCTTCGGAAGTCTTGGCAAAGGACTCTGGGGAAAAGTTTTGGGGAAGTCTACGACCTGTTCCGCTCTCGGGCTCAAGTCAACGGTCTTGGGGAAGGGCCTCTCAGCATATATGGCCGTGGGCACGGGCTCCTGCTGGTTCGCTGGGTAGCCGCACGTCCTAAGCAGATCTCATGGGCCACTGCGTGTAAACACTACGACACGACCAGCGACCATGCGCACGTGTTCTGGCACATGCGCACGCTCCTACCACACTTTCATGACCGCATACGGGCCCAAGGTACCATACGTACATACCTACATGCACTACGCCTCCCACCTCCAGGCCCCTTGGTCTTTACAGTCACTACTGCTTCGCAGCTTGCACCTGCTCGACGATGGCTCCGTGAGGTATGTCAACATGTTCGACCCCTTCGGCCCACCTGGTTTCAGAATTTTCGGAAAGCCACCCGTCTCATCGTCAAGCCTGAAAAGACGTTCAAAAAGCAGTTTGTGAACTGGGGCAGCTTTCTGAAGGATCTGGATATTTCACTCTTGGATTCTGCGGATACAGACGGGCTACACAAAGCAGCCCGTGGTGAGGACATGTACAGGGCGCAGGTGAATGCACGTACGACTCTTTCTTCTGGGATTGATCCGACTGAGCTTGTCTCCGCCAGTGCAAAATGGTTGTTCCAGGTTGGCGTCGACGTTGCCATCCTGCCCACGACTTTGATGCACCCGGCCTTGTTTGAAGGCCACGGCGAGGCATGCTCCCAGTTTGTCGAGACGATGGCGTCCTTGCCGCCTGGACCCGAGAAGCTGGTTGCGACACTGGAACAGCAAAAAACATCCCTGGCCTGCTCCGTGGAAGACAAGGACCCCAACACCCTCTGGTTCTAGAACCCCACGCCCCAGGTCCCCCGATGGTTGTCGACGCTCAGCCGTGCAAAATCCAGATGGAGCCGCTGCCCGCCACCCCTCTCCCACGCCCTCACCCTGCATCGCTTCTTATACGGCAGTACTATACTTAAGAGTCTCCGAGGCCGGTTTCAGGGTAAGTTTACGTACGACAATATCCCGTACATCTACTCTACCATCAAGCTAAAGCGTCGGCGCGGAGATGCTGAGTGCCCCCCTGAAGGCCGCCACCAATGTCGTGATCCCTCACATTCATGTATGAGAAATATGTAGTTTTATCGGTCTACCCCCACGGCATCTTCATCGACTGCTCGGCCGTGCACTTCGTTTCTTGTGTGATCTAGCCTGGCCAGGATGGAGCTTTGACTCATTGGAAGTTGCAGTGCCGCGTCTTGCCCGTGAGGCAAAAGTCCTGTCGCCTCCCCTTCCGCCCCTTTTGCTGCTCACGCTGTGGACGTGAGATGTCAGGCCCTGGAGTGCTTGTTGCAGACGCTGGACAAGCGTACGAAGATATACCTATTCCCCTGATCTGGAATTGTTTGGATCGTCTCTTTCTCCGCTTGGATAAGATTCTTAAGTGCAGGACTGTAACCGTGTTTCGTACCCGACGGTCCAATTGTCGTCTCGGTGGGCATTGCGAGGGGCGTCTTTGGGATCGTGTGGTCTTCTACTTTAGCAGTGTGAAGATGGCCCCTACAGGTTCCATGAGTATGCGTTTCTTTAGGCTGGGCAACATATGCATGGAACAAAAGAAGGGGATACCAATAGGAGGACCTCGGGTAACGTATTACATGTTGTACTTAGCGAACAAGAGTGGCAGTGTGATATGAAATGGAAAATCAGACAACAAAAACTCTGCACTGGAAGATATGTCGACGATGCGTTGTTGTTTTCAAACTTGCATTGCCATGCGTGCTCGGGTCTGATTATGCACGACGTGTATTCTGGCATTGTGAAGTTAAATACTGAGCCTGAACACGCTCCGTTGGTGTGTGTGGCACGGTGGTCGTGGCATATCTTGAAGTTGATCTACGCATATCAGATACAGGCGCACGCACGCTCATGATACATAAGAACGAGGCCTTCGCAGTCACGGGCGACCCCAAACACTCCAAGAAGAAACCGCTCCCACCGCTTCTTGGCCCTCTTTCTGCACGCGTTCTAGGACAACTCCAAGGTAGGTTACACCGCTGGGGCACTTATGACCTGACTATTGATAGATGGATGGTCCTGATCTGCATTGATACGTTGTTCTTCTTCCGCCTCGGCTACCACCCCCACCAGGTAAAACGTCTGTGGGCAGATGCATTCCCTCCTGGGCCCCGTGAAGACCTTGCCCAATGTTGTTCCCACCTAGTTTCGAGGACCTGCAAACACTTTGTCACTGGACGAGAGCATCTCTTGGCTCTTTTTGAACAAGATTGCCACAGCCTTGCCCCCACCTCCGCGCCACCAGCCCCACTGAGTTCCTGCTGCAGGATGTCTCACGGTGGGAAAGGGCACTTCGGTGGACGCCCCTGGCACGGCAAGGGCGGGGGTAAGACGTTCGCTCCTCGCTACAGCGGCGGGGGCACATCGAACTGGCCCCAACAAGTCCCACAGCAACGGTCCCGAGGAGGCTTCGTGGATATGGCGGGGCAGATGAATGGGTTCATGGAACAGGTGCAGGCGCTGGGGGCCATGAGCACCCTCGGCGCGACCCTGGCCCAAGCGCAGCTGTCGCAGCAGCAGCAGCAGCAGCAGCAGCCCGCGAACCCAACCCAGCCTTCAGTCCAGCCGACCACGAGCCCGACCCCTCCAGCCCGCGAGATGGCCGAGGCCGTGATCACCGCCCCTGAGAGTCGGGAGCGCGACCGGCAAGGAGCTCACCCGTCAGGCGACAGCCGCCTTCGGACGACGATCGACCGCCTCTCGACGATGGTTGGAGGCGCGGCTCGCGACTCGGACACATTCGAGGCGGCGCTGGAAGCCAGTGGTGCTTTCAAGCGCTCGCGGGCGGAAATGGGCACGCTCGCCAAGACGGTGGACGCCCAGGGCCACCAGCTTGGCGAGGTACAGAAGACCTCGGAGACGACGGCCGACGACTGCCGTGCGATTCGCGCCCTGCTCGAAGGCCGTGCTGCACGCGAGCCCTCCTCTCCGTGGACCCCCGCCG
Source organism: Prorocentrum cordatum (assembly GCA_963575745.1). Taxonomy (NCBI): domain Eukaryota; class Dinophyceae; order Prorocentrales; family Prorocentraceae; genus Prorocentrum; species Prorocentrum cordatum. The sequence goes on along the minus strand of CAUYUJ010014361.1, from coordinate 289,955 downwards.
GTGGGAAAGGCGGCCGCCGCGGCACCATGCGGGAGGGGAGCGTTGCCGACGACGGCGAGTTCGCCCCCTTGTCATCCGACCCGCTGGCAGGCAACCTCGTGAACCAGACGATGCACATTGAGCTCATCGGCTACCTGGGCGCGGGCAAGACCCGATCCGACATGACCGAGCTCGCCGACTCGCTCGACAACGACACGAAGATCGCCTGCGGCGAATGGTGGAGCACCGTCAAAACGTGCAAGGGAATCGCGCAGTGGCGCACAAAATTGACTTCCCTTGCTGCGACTTCGGAGCAGGTAAAAACGGCCCAGTTCAAAGATATTGGTGAGTTGATCTACGCCCATTCGACGAACACAGGATCGTGGGCACCCGAACCCCTTCAGCAGATTAAGTTGTCATGAACGGGCACCCCGAAGAACCTGGAGGCGACGACGACGGATTCAGATACCGCTACTGGGTCTACTCTTACTTCCTCACCACCGACGGGAGAGCCTACCCCTCGATCTCTACCCTCGTTATTGCCCCTACTTGTACCGTGCATCACATTAAGTCTGCGTGTTCTGGTGCTTTGCACAGCCTACCAAGCCGGCCTGTTCGTGGAGCAACTTCGTCAAGTCACTGAGTTTGCCTGCGAGCATGTCATGACTACGATGTTCTCTGCTCTCCCCCTAGCCTTTGGTGGTTGGGTCGCCTCATCGATGCTCGGAGTCCAGCGGGGGGTTCGCTGGAAAGCAGGTTTTGAGGCGGCTGCCCCGATGGCAGCAGCAGCAATTACAGACTCTCTAGTGACGTCTGGTCCGTTCCCAGCGTCATTGAATGCAGGAACGGCGTGGATCACTCGTGTTGCGGTGAGTTCAGTATGGGCGGCCGTGGCATACTCACTTCATATCTAGCAATCAGACAGCCAGAATTTTATGTACTTACCTTTTGTATGACAGTATGCTGGTAGCAGTTCCCAGGTGTCCTGAAGAAGTTGGGTAGCACTGCTTGGGGTATCACGCCTACACCTTCCACCACACCGTTCTGCTCTGAGGGCCCCTATGGTTTGAGCCCTAAATAGTCTCTTGCAGGTTGTGCCGCACTCCTTTTGTCCGAGGCCTTTCGGGCACGAGCTCCGTGAGGGCCCCTGGTCACCCGCTGGGACCCCTGGGCCTGACTGGCTCACCTGAACCCGCATTCTTAGGTTTGCTAGCTTGTAATTCCCTCCCTGCTGAAGTCTTGGGACGGTCTGTGTGTGTGCGTGTTTTTTCTTCGTGTTTTCACCGTGCATGGTTTTTCAGCTCACCTCTGCAGTCAGCGCCGTGCGACCCTTGCCCGCACCGACCCCAGCACCGCCGCCAGCAGCTGTTCAGGTTTAGGCTAGCGCTCAAGTCCGCCACGAGCGGGCGCACACATGTGGGTCTGAACAGTTTGCTTTCCATGAGATGAGAGCTTCTCCTGGAGAAAAGCTTGCTTGATTATGATTGTCAGTACGTGCATTCAGATACTCACGAACTTCGCTCACCACATCTTCGTGGGGATCAACGGTGTCTCGGGGGACGTCTTGGGCCACGTGCTGAAGCTCACGGATCTCGCATATAGCACTTCAGAGTATGTGTGTGTGTTTGTGTGTGTGGCGCCGACGCCTCGCTCCCGGAAGGGGGACGGTGATGAGCCCATGGGCGGGTTCTTGACGAGGTCCCCAAGATCCAAAGTCGGGGAGAGGTAAGACTCGGGCTCAAGGGGGGGATTGGTGGGGGTACGGGGGAGGGGGGAGCGAGAGAGGGTGAAGGAGGCGGGAGAGGGAGATGGGGAAGCAGGAGAAGAGAGGAGAGGCAAGGGGGAAGGGGAGGGGTGGCAGAGGAGGAGGAGGAGGAGGAGGGATCCAGGGGTGCATGATTTGGGGGCTGTTTGTTGGAGCCGCGGCATGCACTTCTGTATGCGAGCAGGGGCAGCATGGCCACGAGGTGTGTGGCAGGCATCTGGAGGGATACAGAAGGATCAGGGCAGAGGGGCGTTGCCCAACCCTCTCCCTTGAGTACATGTCCAACGACTCGCGGAGTGCGGCGCCACGGACTTCCCACCCGCCCTACCTCCGACACTTCCAACTATTCTCGGGCCCGATCTCCCAGGCACGCCGTCAGGCCGCGCGTTGCTCGCCGTCGTATTCGTCACGAGACATTGTTCGACTGCTTGGACACGGAGGAGTTCAGATGAATCTGCCCTAATTTGGAATGGGTTGGGGGTCTGAGGTGGCCCAGCACTGGTCCTGGCCAGCAGGAGGCGGAGGTTCAAGTTTCGAGGTTCAAAAGAGATTCTGTTACTTTTTTCAGCTTCACGGGGCCGCTTTCGGGCCCCAGGAACGTCAAAAACGGATCCGGGTTGAAAAATCACACCAGATGGACCCAGGGAGGGGTCGGGGATCCGGGGATTTGTTTTAAATGGATTCGGCCAAGTCCCCCCCTTCTGGATCGATGTTTTGGGCCCGATCCAGTTCAGACCCTTCAACCGCCTCCAAGCCCTCACCTGCTGTGCATGCGACCAAAGCTAGCCTGCTTGATTACTCGGCGGGTGGACCATGGCGAACAGGTACACTCAGTCGGCACCTGATGGACAATGTTATTCGACATGGCGGCGCCGCTTCAGCTTTGCATGGCTTGCGCGCGGGCCTGAAGATAGTTTCTGCACTGCTCGCTCGCTCGCATGACGGCCATCGTATGTGTGTGTGTCGGTTGTATGGTTCCATGATGTTGTCTGACACTGGCCATAGTTGTCAGATGGTTATACTGACTGACCCTGCCAATAATATTTTGCCTAATCCTCGACCTCGTTGCCATCACCGTGTTCCTGGCCCTTGTGCTCGTCCCAATCGTCAGTCTCATCCTTATCTCTCCTCTTTCCCCCTTCATTGCCCTCACCGTCATTCGCCTCATCCTCATCTTCCTATATGTTGCCTGGCCAGCTTCGTCCTGACTGCCCTGTATATATATAATACATGATAACTTTTTCGAATTCCATGTTATACCAGAATCGACTATACTGTAATATAATGTAATATGGTATGCCATGATGTAACCAATTTCATATAGCAAAATATAATAGACTATAACATACTATAATAGAAAACCGTACCGTATCCTATTATATGTTTGTGTGGACATGCATATGTATGTGTGTGTCCCTCCTTGTGTCCTCACCACCTCCCCGTTCGTCAAAATGCACTCGAGGAAACCAGGGTACAAAACCTGCTGCGTGTGTGTGTGATTGTGTGTAAGTGTGTGCTTTGTGTGTATGTGTGTATGTGTGCTTGTGTGATTGTGTGGGTTGGGTGTTTGTGTGCTTGTGTGCTTGTGTGCTTGTGTGTTTGTGTGTATGGATTCGTGTGTGTGTGTGTTTGTGTGTGTGTTTGTGTGTATGCTTGGTTGTGTGGTTGTGTGTTGTGTGTGGTTGTGTTTGTGTGTGTCTGTGTGTTTGTGTGTGCGTGTGTGTGTGTTGTTGTGGTTGCTGTTCTGTGTTTGTTTGTGTGCTTTCGTGTTTGTGCGTGTGTGTTTGTGTGCGTGTGTGTTGTTGTGCTTGTTTGTGTGCTTTCGTGTTTGTGTGTGTGGTTGTGTGTGCGTGTGTGTTGTGTTTATGTCTGTGCGTGTGCCTGTGCGTTTGCGCGTGTGTGCGTGTGTGCGTGTGCGTGTGCATGTATGTACTTATGTTTGTGCTTGTGTTTGTGTGCGTGCTTGTTGTTGGTGTGTTTGTGTCTGTGTTTGTGTCTGTGTTCGCGTTTGTGTGTGTGCGTGCGTGTGTGAGTGTGCGGGTGCGTGTGTTTGTGCGCGTGCATAAGCGTATGCGTGTGCGTGTGCGTGTGCGTGTGCGTGCGTGTGTGT
>CAUYUJ010014361.1:268601-281101 GCA_963575745.1 Prorocentrum cordatum | reverse complement strand
CAACCCAACGACCCCGCTCTGGGCCCCACTCAAGGGCTCGGGCTGCCGCCGCCCCCAGCCCCCCCAAAGGCGCGAGGCAAACGAGCAGCTCGGCTGCAACCCCGCCCCGCCCAGCGGCAGCGAGGACGGGCGCGCGCGACTGTCCGGAGCGCCCAACGACCCCCCAGAGGCAAGTCGCGAGCGGCGCGACAGCAGCCTCAGCGTCACGCGCTCGCTCCAACTCAGCAGGCTGCGACTGGGGGCCCACGGGGGCGACGCCCCCCAGACAACCCCACGCTTTGAAATTGCGAGAGGCGGCCCAGCCCGAGCAGCTGCCCGCCCCCCAGCCCCGATCGCGGGCAGGCGCTGCAGGCCGAGCCATCCTCGCAAGGCGGCGGAGAAGAGCTTGTCCGCTAAACCTACCGCACCGATGAGCAGCACGGCCCAGGGGCTTCCAGGAGGGGTCGCGGACGCGACGCAGCGGGGCGGGCCCCGCCAGCGACGGGTCGACCACCCTTCGCGCCTCTCTCCGCCCTCCCGACTACGTCCCCATCACGACGCCTCGGATCAGCCTCACTTCGAACCGCGGCGAGAGGCACGGTAGCAACCTGGCTGGATCTAGAACGCCAATAAGAAGAAGCCCCGGCAGGAGGTAGCCAACCGCCTCCAACCAAAAAAAGAATGCGGCCACATGCTGGCAATTGGCTGGAACGCCGTTTGCAACTGCAGGCTGGGACAGCACTCGTCCAAGGACCCCAACCGGCACTCCCTCGATGAAGGTGCAGGCTGTGTTTCTGACTTCATCCAGGCCAATTTCGACGTCCACACCCTCTGCTGCACGTCGATTGGGACGCCGAGTGGGAACGGGAAATAAACAGGAAGAAGCACAGCGCGCAGGCTGCCACGAGGAAAGCCCCCCCCCCCGCAGGGGAAGCGCAAGCGCCCTGCCGACTCCTCTTGGCCCAGCAACGACCCCACTCGCCAGCGGTGGTCTGGAGCGCGCAGTCAGCACTGGCAGCTCCCGCCGACATGGCAGGCGCGCCTGCTTCGCCCTGTTCTGAGTCCCTCACGCTGCCCCCCGCGCCGCCCCGAGACCAGGCGTCCTTTGCCCGCCCGGGGCTCGCCTGCCCAATTCGATCCGCGGGCTCTTGTCGCCACTTCCCATTGCAGCGGGGCCGGCGGCGGCGCCCCCCCGCCACCCCCTCGGCCAGCAGCTCGTCGCCTGCCAGCCCACCCCCCTTTTCACCGCATCGCCGCACCCTTTCGGCGCCCCCTTCCGCGCGCCCCCAGCCGCTGCCAGGGGCTGCGCCACCGCTCTCACCGCCCGGCCTACTGCGCCCAAGGTCCAGCGGTTGCAGCCCTCGGCAACGCCGCCCCCCGCGCCCCGCCCTCCATCCTGGAGGCGGCCGCTGCGCTTGCCGCGGACGGGCTGGTCTTGCCGCCAGCCGCTGGCTTCCGCGCGCCTCGTCTGGCCGCCCTGGGCGGCCCTTCCCCGCGCTGGCGGGCGCCCTGCCCAGCCGCTGCAACCCCCCGCCTTGGCAGGGCGGTTCGCCGGCCTTCTGCAGGTTGCATGTGTCCAGGCGCCGCCTGCGGCACCCACCTCAGCTTTCTGCCACGCCCCCCGCAAGGCTGGCCGACCTCGGCCGCACTTGGCCGGGCCATCGCCTCGCCCGCCCTTTTTTCAGGTCAGCCTTTCGCCCGCGCACCGGCCGCCCAGGGGCGGCCGTGACCGCTGCAACGCAGCCTTGGCGCACTGGCGCACTGCCCGCCCCCCCATCCCCCGCGCCTCGCAGGTCAGCAGATCCCGGCGCCCACCTGCCCAATTTGCTGGACCCTTGCGAGCGCCGCTCTACACCCCCATGTGTGTGTGGCCCTCTCAGCCTCCAGTCGCGTGACACCTCGATTTCTCCGTGCGCAGCCGCTTGCTGATACTCATGATCAGCCCCCTTTGGCATTGCCTTCGCGGGCTGATCTGGCGCTCGGCAGGTCGGGAGGTCGCCGCACCTGCCATTCGTTAGTCTGGCTCCCCCCCCCCGTCTGTGCTCAGTCGCCTTCGGGCTGCTTCCCCTCCAGCAGCTGCCCCAGCTTCCTGTCTCCCCGCCTGCGCCGGGCTTCCTCCCTCTTCCCCCGTGCGCCTCGGCCCCATTCACATTGTGCGCGCCCCACTAATGCCACATCGCCGAAGCAGTAACCTCTGCCCAGCCGCCGACGCAAAAAGTGTGTGCGCGCGTGCGCGTGCGCGCGCGCGTGTGTGTGTGTGCATGTGTGCGTGCGTGCATGCGTGCATGTGTGCGTGTGTGCATGTTTGCATATGCGCACGTCTGCAGGTGTGCACGTGTGGCATGTGTGCATGCGTGTTTGCGTGTTTGTTGGTTTGTCTGTTTTACGGGCGCAGCCCGTAATTTGATTCTCGCGAGGTAGACACTGACAGACTGAACTGAACCACCAGGCCGTTAGATGGCAGTTTTATTTCCGCGGGTGAGGATATTTCGGGTGGCAGTTTTAAGCCAGCTGGTGAGGATATTTCGGGTGGCAGTTTTAAGCCAGCGGGTGAGGATATCTCGGGTGGCAGTTTTAAGCCAGCGGGTGAGGATGTTTCGGGTGGCAGTTTTAAGCCAGCGGGTGCGGATATCTCGGGTGGCAGTTTTAAGCCAGCGGGTGAGGATATTTCGGGTGGCAGTTTTAAGCCAGCGGGTGAGGATATCTCGGGTGGCAGTTTTAAGCCAGCGGGTGAGGATATCTCGGGTGGCAGTTTTAAGCCAGCGGGTGAGGATATTTCGGTGGCAGTTTTAAGCCAGCGGGTGAGGATATCTCGGGTGAGGATATTTCGGGTGGCAGGTTTAAGCCAGCGGGTGAGGATATCTCGGGTGGCCAGCGGGTGAGGATATCTCGGGTGGCAGTTTAAGCCAGCGGGTGAGGATATTCGGGTGGCAGTTTTAAGCCAGCGGGTGAGGATATCTCGGGTGGCAGTTTTAAGCCAGCGGGTGAGGATATCTCGGGTGGCAGTTTTAAGCCAGCGGGTGAGGATATTTCGGGTGGCAGTTTTAAGCCAGCGGGTGAGGATATTTGGGTGGCAGTTTTAAGCGCCAGCGGGTGAGCATATTTCGGTGGCGGTTCTGAGCCAGCGGGTGAGGATATCTCGGGTGAGGATATTTCGGTGGCAGTTTTAAGCCAGCGGGTGATGATATTTCGGGTGGCAGGTTTAAGCCAGCGGGTGAGGATATCTCGGGTGGCAGTTTTAGGCCAGCGGGTGAGGATATTTCGGGTGGCAGTTTTAAGCCAACGGGTGAGGATATCTCGGGTGGCAGTTGTAAGCCAGCGGGTGAGAATATTTGGGTGGCAGTTTTAAGCCAGCGGGTGAATATTTGGGTGGCAGTTTTAAGCCAGCGGGTGAGGATATTTCGGTGGCAGTCTTAAGCCAGCGGGTGAGGATATTTCGGTGGCAGTCTTAAGCCAGCGGGTGAGGATATTTGGGTGGCAGTTTTAAGCCAGCGGGTGAGAATATTTGGGTGGCAGTTTTAAGCCAGCGGGTCAGGATATTTCGGTGGCAGTCGTAAGCCAGCGGGTGAGGATATTTCGGTGGCAGTCTTAAGCCAGCGGGTGAGGATATCTCGGGTGGCAGTTTTAAGCCAGCGGGTGAGAATATTTGGGTGGCAGTTTTATGCCAGCGGGTGAGGATATTTGGGTGGCAGTTTTAAGCCAGCGGGTGAGGATATTTCGGTGGCAGTCTTAAGCCAGCGGGTAGGATATTTCGGTGACGTCTTAAGCCAGCGGGTGAGGATCATTTCGTGGTGCAGTTTTAAGCCAGCGGGTGAGGATATTTCGGTGGCATTTTAGCCAGCGGGGTGAGGATATTCGGTGCAGTTTTTAAGCCAGCGGGTGAGGATCTTTCGGGTGGCAGTCCTTAAGCTCAGCGGGTGAGGATATCCGGTGGCAGTTTTAAGGCCAACGGTGAGAGATATTTGGGTGCAGTTTAAGCCAGCGGTGAGGATATTTTCGGTGGCAGTTTATGCCAGCGGGTGAGGATATTTCGGTGGCAGTCTTAAGCCAGCGGTGAGGATATCGCGGGTGGCAGAGGCGATTTTCCGCCAGGGACGGTGATGATATTTCGGGGCCAGTTGCGCAAGAGGGCACGCGCGCAGCCGCAGCCTGCCCGCAGCCGCACGCGCGCTCAAGCTCGCTTTTCCACTAGGGAACGCATCGCACTTCCTGCCACATCTTGGGCATCATGCCTGTGCGCAAAAAGCCGAGAGGACGACGAGGAGGAAGAAGGCGGAGGACGCGGACGGGATGAGGAGGCAGCAGAAGGGAGGAGGAGGAGGAGGAGGAGGAGGAGGAGGAGGAGGAAGAGGAGGAGGAGGAGGAGGAAGATGAGGAGGAGGAGGAGGAGGGAGGAGCCGAGAAGAGCTGTGCTCGGCGCGGGCATCCAGCCGCCACGCGATGCGTCATTCGCTTGGTTGGCCCAGCCGACGGCTACGCATCCAGCGCGGTGCTGCGCCCGTATATATGCTCGCCCCTTGGCTTGGGGCTGGCGGGGGGCCAAGGGGCGAGCTGTCCGGTCATTGTGTTTGTGTGTGTTTGTGTGGTTATGTGTTTGTGTGTTTGTGTGCGTTTGTGTGTGATTGTTGGTGTTTGTGTTTGTGTGCGGGTGCGTGCGGGTGTGTGTGTGTGTGTTGGTCTGTGCGGGTGTGTGCGGGTGTGTGCGGGCGTGTGCGGGTGTATGCGGGTGCGTGCGCGTGTGAGCGGGTGTGTGCGCGTGTGTGCGTGGATGTGCGTGTCTGTGTGTGTGTGTGTTTGATCGTTTGTGTGTTTGTGTTTGTGGTGTGTTTGTGGTTGTGGTTGTTTGTTGTTTGTGTGTTCTGTGTGCACGTGTGTGTGTGGTGTTGTGAGTGTCTGTGTGTGTGGTGCGTGTAGGGGGGGTGCGCGTGTGTGTGCGTGCGTGTGCGCGTGTGTTCGTGCGTGCGTGTGTGCGTGTGTGTGTGCGGTGTGTGTGGTGTGTGTGGTGTGTGTGCGTATTTGTGTGTGCGCGTGCTCGTGCGTGTGCGTTTGGGTGTGTGTGTGTTTGTGTGTTTGTGTGTTGTGTGTGTGGTTGTGTGTGTGGTTACCCATGTGTATTTGATTCCCGGCGGAGCCGGGTGAAATTCCGTGCCCGCCAGCTGACTGATGATTGACTGACTGAACGTCAGGGGACAACTCGGGAGACACATTTCAAACCGCCCGTGGGAGCGCAACCCGGCGGCGCAACCGCAACCGCGACCGGGCGACACATTTCAAAGCGCCCGCGGGAGCGCGCAACCGCAACCGCAAGCGCAACCGGGCGACACATTTCAAAGCGCCCGCGGGCGCGCAACGCAACCGCAACCCTGCGACACAGATTTCAAAGGCGCCCGCGGAGCGCGCAACCGCGACCGCAACGCAACCCGTGCGACACATTTCAAAGCTCCCGCGTGAGCGCAACCGAGGCAACCCAACACCGCGACCGGGCCGACACTTTCAAAGCGCCCTCGTTAGTCGCGCAACCGCAACCGCAACCCGAAAACCGGCGACACATTCAAAGCGATCCGCTGAGCGAGCGCAACCGCAACCCAACCGGGCGACACTTTCAAAAAAAAAGCGCCCGCGGAGCGGCCACAAACCCTGCAACCCAACCGTGGGCGACACACTTCCAAAGCGCCCGCGGCTGCGCACCGCAACCGCAACCGGGCGACACTTTCGAAGCGCCCCGCGGGAGCGCGCAACCGCAACCGCAACCGTAACCGGGCGACACATTTCAAAACGCCCGCGGGCGCGCAACCGCAACCCAACCGGGCGACGCATTTCAAGGCGCCCGCGGGGGCGCGCAACCGCAACCGCAACCGCAACCGGGCGACGCATTTCAAAGCGCCCGCGGGCGCGCGCAACCGCAACCGCGACCGCAACCGGGCGACGCATTTCAAAGCGCCCGCGGGAGCGCGCAACCGCAACCGCAACCGCAACCGGGCGACACATTTCAAAGCGCCCGCGGGCGCGCAACCGCAACCGCAACCAGGCGACACATTTCAAAGCGCCCGCGGGAGCGCGCAACCGCAACCGCAACCGCAACCGGGCGACACATTTCAAAGCGCCCGCGGGCGCGCAACCGCAACCCAGCAACCGCAACTGGGCGACACATTTCAAAACGCCCGCGGGAAGCGCGCAACCGCAACCGCAACCGCAACCGGGCGACACATTTCAAAGCGCCCACGGGCGCGCAAACGCAACCCAACAACCGCAACCGGGCGACACATTTCAAAAGCGCCCGCGGGAGCGCGCAACCGCAACCGCAACCGCAACCGGGCGACACATTTCAAAGCGCCCGCGGGCGCGCAACCGCAACCGCAACCGGGCGACACATTTCAAAGCGCCCGCGGGCGCGCGCAACCGCAACCGCAACCGCAACCGGGCGACACATTTCAAAGCGCCCGCGGGCCGCAACCGCAACCGGGCGACACATTTCAAAGCGCCCGCGGGCGCAGCCGCAACCGCGACCGCAACCGGGCGACACATTTCAAAGCGCCCGCGGGCTCGCAACCGCAACCGCAACCGGGCGACACATTTCAAAGCGCCCGCGGGCGCGCAACCGCAACCCAACCCGGCGACCGGGCGTCACATTTCAAAACGCCCGCGGGAGCGCGCAACCGCAACCGCAACCGCAACCGGGCGACACATTTCAAAGCGCCCGCGGGCGCGCAACCGCAACCGCAACGGCGACACATTTCGCGCCCGCGGGAGCGCGCAACCGCAACCGCAACCGGGCGACACATTTCAAAGCGCCCGCGGGCGCAACCGCAACCGCGACCGGGCGACAAATTTCAACCCGCCCGCGGGAGGGCGCAACCGCAACCGCAACCGCAACCGGGCGACACATTTCAAAGCGCCCGCGGGCGCAACCGCAACCGCAAGCGGGCGACACATTTCACCCCGCCCGCGGGAGGGCGCAACCGCAACCACAACCGCAACCGGACGACACATTTCAACCCGCCCGCGGGAGGGCGCAACCGCAACCGCAACCGGGCGACACATTTCAAAGCGCCCGCGGGAGGGCGCACCCGCAGGGTTTCAAGGGGGCCGATTGCGCGTGCACTTGTGCGTAAGCTGCCCGCGGAAGGTGGCGCGTAGGCGCCTTAATGCGGTCTGCCGCGCGAGCGGCTTGCGTGATCCACCGCGCAAGGTCGTCGCGCAATCGAGTGCAACCCCCCTTCTGATCGTTTCTCCCTGGGGGGTCAAGCGAGCGGAATTGACTCAGCCACATCTCGGCCACGCTCGTGGGACTGCCCCCCGCAGGGGGAGGAGGAGGAGGATTGTGAGGAGGGGGAGGAGGACAATGAGGAGGAGGAGACGGATGCCGAGGAGGAGGAGGAGGAGGAGGAGGAGGAGGAGGACAATGAGGGGGTGGAAATGGATGCCGAGGAGGAGGGGGACGACGACGACGACGACGACGACGACCAGGACGACGACGACGACGAGGGCGAGGAGGAAGACTGAGCAACAGCAGGGGGATGGGCTGGGGGGGGGCAGGGGGCTGGGGACGACAAGGAGAAGAAGGAGGAGCCACTGGCGGAGGGCCCGACGACGAGCCCCCGCGTGGCCCGCGGTTCTCCGCCGGGACATTGCAGCGGGGAATCCCTATTCCACGCTGCTGCCTTTGATTGTGTGTACGTGGATGTGTGTGTGTGTGTGTGGGGGGGGGGGGGTGCGGGTGTGTGGGTGTGAAGATGTGTGGGCGGGTGTGTGTGTGTGTGGGTGTGTGTGTGTGGGGGGGGGGCGTGTGTTGTGTGCGTTTGTGTGTGTGTGTGTGGGGGGGGGGATGGGGGGGGGGGGCGTGTGTGTGTATGTGTGCGTAGTGTTTTCGCGTCGTGTTGTTGCGTCATGTTTTTGTGAAGTGTTTGTCATATTGCTGGTACGTGGTCTATTTGAGTCGTGCTTTTGTGTAGGGTATTGGCGTCACCGTTTGGCGTGGAGCACTTGCGTAGAATATGTGCGTCTTGTACTTCGTAGTGTTTTTCGCGTAGTGTATTTACGTGATGGATGTTCGTAGTGTATGAGTGTAGTGTACTTGAGTAGTGTTGTTGCATAGTTGAGTTGCGTAGTGGTTTTGTTGCGTAGTGCTTGTGCGTAGTGTATTTGCGTTGTGTCATTTTCACGTTCAAACTTGTTTAATTCACAATTAAAAGATTCAATTCACTGTTAAGCATCACCGCCAAACGGATGGGCCTGGCGGCGGACCCTCACGGGCGGGTCTGGCGGGTTTGGCGGGTGGACTTTTAATTGGCGGGTCGGGCGGGCAACACATCGAATTGCTATTCGTTCGTGTGTTGCCGAAGTTGCGAGGACGATGCTTGAGTAAGTTGCAAGGAAGTATCGAGCGAGAGCGCGATTCTGGAATAACTTGCGGTGAACTAACCGGCGGGAACGCTGTTGCTGTCCGGGAGCCAACTATGCGGCTTGACTGGGAAAGCCATGTCAGATAACAAAGTTGGTTGCGAGAGCCGAGGGAAGCACTCCAGTTAGAAAAAGCAATGGGCACCAGTGGGGGGTGATCAAGGAGAGCGGTTCTTCAAAAAGGAGGCATCAGCCGTCATCGTAAGGTTTGATCGTTTCTGTTTGTTTGCGCACCCTTCACCATGTACGTATGCTCCAGGCTCTTGATACCCGTCCTCTTCGACTATGTACGTCCCCCTTTAGAAGATCTTCTTTGTCTCATGTCACCAATTGGGGAAACCCCTACAAGTCAAGACAGGCAGGTCGGAAGGGCGGACCCTAACGGGCGGGCGAGACATTGAAGCGGGCGGATTGGGGTCGCCGGGCGGACCTTAACGGGCGGGCGGGCGGGCTGGATTCCAGCCAAGCGGGAAGGCGGACCCTGACGGGCGGGTCGGGCGGCGGGACATTTAAGACGGGCGGATCGGGCGGGCGGGGCATTTAAAGCTGGCGCGTCGGGCGGGTAGACCTTGACAGGCGAGTCAGGCAGACGGGGCAAGTAAAAGCGGGCGGGCGGGTTGCCAAGCAAGCGAACGGGCGGACCCAACGGGCGTGCCGGGCGAGCGGATCCTGCGCCAGGGCTGAATACATTGCCAGGAAATCTCGTCCGACAGCACGACCCCTACAAGGCGGGAGCGCGATTATCTAAAAAATTGGGAAGGTCCCAGGCGGGAGCGTGATTCTTAGGCAAATACGCGGAAGCCTCGAGCGAGAGCGCTGTCTTGAGTACAAAATGAGGCAGTCCCAGGCAGGAGCCGTTGTTGCTGTAGCCCAGGCATCCAATAACCCAGTTTGACAATGAATACGTTTCTTGACACGAAAACAGGGTGCGAGAGCAGAAGGGAGCGCTTCATTTGAAAAAGACTAACGAGCACCGATCGGGAATAAACCATATCTTGTTTGGGAGTGGGAATCCAAAGGTAACAACCAAAAGTGCTGGCGTACATTCAGAGAATACATCTAAACATGTCTCCAGCTGTTGGGCGCTGGCTACCGTGACGCCTCCTTGCAGTGACGAACTTGTACAGCGCTGCGTTCAGCGGTTCTGCCGGGCCCAGGCCAGAGTAGGCGCGTTGGCACAGTCCGCCGCCTCGTGGCCCGGTATGGGAAAAGCGCGCGCCCGAATGGCATGCACAAGCACGTGTGGTTGAGTGGAGTGCAGATGCCGTGGCCCTAGTGCGTTCTTGACCCTAGTGCGTTCTTGCCTTATTTGCGGAGGGCATGGTCTGTTCACACTCAATGCGTATTCCAGCATGTTACAATCACGCAAGGGTTGGTTCCATGTCGCGTTCCTCCCTCCCCAGTAACGCATTCGGTCAGTGCCTATACGAGAACCAGAGAATGCTTAGGGGCGCCGTCGATCAGAGCTCAAAAGGACAAAGCACGATCCGTCTCCATCATGTGGGCGTTGGCCGAAATCCCATCTTGTTTCCACCATGTTGAGGGCACTGTGGTCGGGATGTTAGGGGAGTGCGCCGATTCTGGGCTGGCTGTCGGTGTGCACAGGGCCCGGGGAACGGAGAGCACAATTGACGCCACGAATCAGCAATGCGCCTTCCCGACAACTGCCCCTTTGCAAGCGTCTCGGCCTCGGGGTCCAGAGGTTCTGCTCCGCACACAGCCAAAACGCTGAAGTAAGAACTGTTTGGGGCTCCGGAGAGGCTAGGCCGCTCCTCAGATCTAGGTCGGGGAACGCATTCATGCCCGAGGTTTGCCGCGGCCAGAAAAGCCCCTTCGCTCCTTACTCGGCGATCTTTCTGGTTCCTTCCTAGTAGCACGATGACTGTAGAACCTTCCTGTTCTAAGACTTGTGATGGTGTGCAGGGGACGCAGGACGGAAGCCTCGAGACGTGGGTTGGCAAATGGGGAGGCACCTTCAAGCATCTTTTGTTTTTGTATCGCTTCTGCGCAGGTCGACTGCTCACGGGACTTTCGCGATATACACGTTGTTGGAGTTGTACACATCGTCTGTGCTCACACCTCCGACGACAGGTGCTCCAGTTTCTGGCCCCTGGAGCTCTCGATCCCTTGCCAAGGGCAGATCATTCATCCCGAGCCGCGACTCGGCCGCCAAAGGGCCTCTGAAACAGCTCTTGGCCAGCAGAAATGAAACATTTTTGCGCGATGTGGTCGAGCCGCCATCCTGGGGTTTGAAGAGGAGGAGGAGGAGGAGGAGGAGGAGCAGCAGTGCAAACTCAAGACGCATGCATCAACGTTGTTGCAATAAACCTTCCCTCGAAGCTCTCTTTGCACAGGTCCCTACAATGATTTATTTTCATTGTTGGAAATGCCCCGTTGGAAGACAACCGTCTGAGAATCTTCACTCGTGCCAAAACATACTCCTTGGAATTCAATGCCGCGAGCCAAATTTGTTCTTGCGTCCTGACGATTCTGCATCGTGCCAGAACACCATTCTTGGTATTTCAACACCGCGAGTCATCGTGACTGTTCCGCCCTGGCAATCCTATGTCGTACCCGACCCTCTTTCCTGGGACGTCAACCATAAGAATACGTTAGGCGATTGTAAGATTTGAAGATCCACGTGCGTGGCGTTGCAGCGAGAATCACACTTTGAATTTGAGCCACCCTCCACCCGTGAAACTCTTGCGCATTTGTAAGACGAAGGTGCGCGGCGCTAAGGCGAGAGCCACATGATGAAAACCACCCGCCCACTATCCTTGAAACCCTTGCAAACGTTTGAGGCGAGTGTGCTCGGCGCTAAGGCGAGAGCCACCTTTTGAAATGGAGCCGTACTCCATCCGCGAAGTCCATACAAATTGTTAAAACGAATGCTTGCGGCGCTAAGGCGAGAGCTACCTTTTGAAAGCCACCCGTTTCCCGTCTGCGAAGCTGTTGCAAATTTTTAAAAGGAATCCGCGTGGCGCTAAGGCGAGAACCACCGTTTGAAAAAGAACCGCCCTCCATCTGCGAAGTTGATGGAAATTTTGGAGACGAGTGTACTCGGCACCCAGGCGAGAGCCACATTGTGGAAAGGTAACCGCCCTCCATCTGAGAAAACCTTGCGCAATTCTGAGACGAATGTGCGAATGTGCGCGGCGCAAAGACGAGAGCCACATGTTGTAAACCGCCCGCCCTCCACCCGTGAAAGTCTTGCAAACGTTCGAGACGAATGCGCGCGGCGCTAAGGCTAGAGCCACATGTTGAGCTCCACCCACCCACTATCCTTGAAGCTCTTGTAAACGTTTGAGGCGAGTGTGCTCGGCGTTAAGGCGAGAGCCACATTTTGAAATGGAGCCGCACTTCATCCACGAAGCTCTTCCAAATTGTTAAGACGAATGCTCGCGGCGCTAAGCCGAGAGCCACCTTTTGAAGACCACCCGCTGTCCATCCGCGAAGTTCTTGCAATTTTTTAAGGCGAATGTGCGCGGCACTACGGCGAGAGCCGCATTTTGAAAACAACCCGTCTTCCATCCGCGAAGTTGCTGCAAATGTGTAAGACAAATGTGCGCGGCGGTGCGGCGGAAGTCACATTTTGAAAACGGCCCGCCTTCCATCCATGAATTTGCTGCAATTTCTAAGCTTCAGGATCACGAACGGTGAGGAAGTCTCAGGCGAAAAGCCCAGCCCTCCCTACCGACACGTCTCGGTGTGCGACACGGAAGACTTACGTATAACGAAAAGGGACGTAGGACGTGGGAGAAGGAGGAGGAGGAGGTTTGTGGATGAGGAGGGGGAGGGAAGAGGAGGAGGAGGAGGTTTGTGGAGCAGGAGGAGGTTTGTGGACGAGGAAGAGCAGGGGGAGATGAAGGGGGGAGTCGGGGGAGGCAGAGCAGCAGCAGGAGAAGGTCTGGAGAGGAGGAGGGGCTCCAGGAGGAAGAGCAGCACCAGCAGGAGCAATAGGAAAGGAGGAGGGTGGCGAGGAGGAGGAGGAGGAGGAGGAGGAGGAGGCCGACGACGAGGAGGATGGGGAGGAGGAGTGTGAGGAGGAGGTTCGAGGAGACGGAGGAGCGCGAGGAGTGCGAGCAGGAGGAGGAAGAGGAGGAGGAGGAGGAGGAGGAGGA
>CAUYUJ010014361.1:245398-268501 GCA_963575745.1 Prorocentrum cordatum | reverse complement strand
CTCCCTCCCCCTCCTCCTCCTCCTCCTCCTCATCCTCCTCCTCATCCTCCTCCTACTACTCATGCTCTTCCTCCTCCTTCTCCTCCTCCTCCTCCTCCTCCTCCTCCTCCTCCTCCTCCTCTTCCTCCTCCTCCTCCTTCTCCAGCTCCTCCTCCACAGCGGGATCGCGGTTCGTGGCGTGCGTCTGTCCGCCTCTTCCTAGCTGCAGCGCGGCGCCCCTGGACCGCAGCCCCGAAGAGGGCGCGGGGCCGGAGGCGCAGCCAGCACGCGCCCGATCGGCCAGGCCCCTCGCCGCATCTGCGGCGCCCGAGCGCGTCCCCGGCGGCGGCGAGCATCGCCCGAGCGAGCTGCTGCCGCGGGGGTAATTCATGCCACCGAGCGCGTTCCACTGCTCGCAGAGTGCCTGCTCGCAGAGTGCCTGCTCGCGGGCGCCCGAAAGCTGGCCTGACGAAGGACTTGACCATCTGCAGCTGCGGGTCCCGCATCGCGGATACCGGTTTCGGTGGAGCTCCCTACGGGGCCACGAACCGTGTGAGGGGTGTGCCGAACCGGGCGCGGTGGTGCCATGCGAACCCTCCCACTGGAGCCTTCGGTGGAGCTCCCCATGGGGCCACGAAACATGTGAGGGGTGTGCCGAATTGGGCGCGGTGGTGCCATGTGATCCATCCCTTTTGGAGCCTTCGGTGGAGCTCCCCATGGGGCCACGAGACGTGTGAGGGGTGTCCCGAAACAGATGCACGCGGAGGGGAAAGGCAAGGGAGGGAGGAGGGAGGAGGAGGATGAGGAGAGGAAGGAAGGAAGGAAGGAAGGAAGGAACGCGGGGCGCTGTCTCTTCAAAACGAGGACCCAACACCACAGGATGGTTGGGAAAAAAAACACTTGTTCGCCTCGGCGTCAGGGACCGTGCATCCCCCGCAGCGGATCCGGGCCATGTGCGAGCGGTTGCTCTGCGAGCAGTGGCACGCGCTTGTCTACCACTCGAAGGACGAAGGGCTGCACACTCAGTCCTCCTCCTCCTCCTCCTCCTCCTCCTCCTCCTCCCCCTCCTCCTCCTCCTCCTTCTCCTCCTCCTCCCTCCTCCTCCCTCCTCCTCCTCCCTCCTCCTCCCTCCTCCTCCTCCTCCCCTCCTCCTCCATAAAAGCTGTCGGAGACCTGCGCGCTTCTCCTGGTCGCCGCTGGGCCCCTCCCGCCCCGGCGGCGCCTCCGGCGCCGCCACCTGGCGCGCCCCTCGCGCCAGGGGAGGAGCGAGGAGGAGGAGGAGGAGGCGGAGGAGGAGGAGGAGGAGGAGGAGGCGGAGGAGGAGGAGGAGGAGGAGGAGGAGGAGGAGGAGGAGGAGGGAGGAGGAGGCGGAGGAGGAGGAGGAGGAGGAGGGGGAGGAGGCGGAGGCGGAGGAGGAGGAGGAGGAGAGGAGGTGGAGGAGGAGGCGGAGGCGGAGGCGGAGGCGGAGGAGGAGGAGGAGGAGGAGGAGGAGGAGGAGGAGGAAAAGGAGGAGGAGGGGAGAGACACTTCAGGCTGTGTCCAGGCAGGTCTGGACGACGGGCCGACCCAGGAAGAGCCCGCGCGGGCCTCCGGGAGGTGCAGGTGCGTGTGCCGCTCTTCGTTGTTCTGATCGTGCCTTGCCGCCACGCGTGCGGCCATGGTGCCCATCACTCTGGCGGGGGCGAGGGGGCAGGAGGAAGGCTGCGACTGTCACTCTCCCGTCCCGAGTCCCCTGCCGCATCCTCGCAGCTCCATGCAGGTGTTCTTATCCACTGCGCTAAGCGCCCCTTTCCAAAACGAGCGCCACGTGGGCTTGTCAATCAGGCGAAAGCCCCGTTTAGGACAAGAGTTGCCCTCCATCCTTCTAGCTTTCAGAAATACGAGGATTTATGACCAAGCAGTTCAAGGAAGTGTCCAGCCAGAGCCCCGCCCACGCGTGTGACTGTTGCACAAGCTAGCTGATGGTCAGAAAGACTGCAGTCGAGCATCTGATTGAGAAACCTCCCGCAATGCTGGGCCAGCGTTTCTCGACCAACTTGCTGGAAAGCTGGCCCGGTTTGTTGAGCACGTTCGCCCCTCCCGCGTAAACAAAAGACATTGGCCCAGGCTTGTCTTGGGAAGCTTGCGGGAAGCTGGCCCAGATCTCGCATCTTCGGCTGGAGCGAAGTATCGGACGAGAACGCATTTGTTCCCAGACGGTGCTTGCACTGGGAGGGGCCTGCTTCGCAGACCTTGCTGACTAGTTGGACCGTTGTGTTAAGTCGGGCCTCTCCCTCGACACGGTGACTATCCAAGGAGTAGTACAAAAATAGTCCAGGAACTATTGTTTGACTATTTTTGAGCGGTGATGATGATGACGATGATGATGATGACGATGATGATGATGACGATGATGATGATGACGATAATGATGATGGTGATGGTGATGGTGATGATGATGATGCTGATGATGCTGATGCTGATGCTGATGCTGATGCTGATGATGATGATGATGATGATGATGGTGATGATGATGATGATAATGATGATGATGATGATGATGATGATGATGATGATGATGATGATGATGATGATGATGATGATGATGATGATGATGATGATGATGATGATGATGATGATGATGATGATGATGATGATGATGATGATGCTGAGGGGGGGGGACGAAGAGGAGGACGAGGAGGAACAGGAGGAGGAGGAGGAGAGGAGGAGGGGGAGGAGCGAGGAGGAGGAGGAGAGGAGGAGGAGGAGGAGGAGGAGGAGGAGGAGGAGGAGGAGGAGGAGGGTTGCGGGTGCCCGCCCACGGGTGCCTCGGTGGGCGCCCCCCGTGGGTGCCCCGTGGGCGACCCCCCGTGGGCGCCGTGCGGGCGCTGCGGGTGCCCGCCCCGGGGTGCCCGCCCCGGGGGCCCGCCCGTCGGCGCCTCCCGTGCGTGGAGTGCACCACCCAGACCCCCTCGAGGTTTTTCGCCATTTTCGGCCTCCGGGGGCCCTCCCCGGGCCTCGGGCGCGTCAGAAAACGACTCAGGATGACAAACCGGTCCTGGGGAAGGGGTCGGGACCTCTGGGGGTCGACGTAATGAAAAAAACATTACGTCGGGGGTCTGGGAGCTCGCCACGCACAGCCTGCATCGGCGGCGAGCCTGGGTTTACCAGCCTGGAACATCTCCCTATCCCTATGCTGGGCACCTCCTCATCACGGTGCCAATCTCAGGGATGCCCTCATCTTTTGAGGGCGAATCCCTGAGATCGTCATCGCCTTTGGGCGTGCCAATCTCAGGGACAGGGATACGCTCGAGGCCGGTAACAGGTGGGGAAGTGAGAAGGGGCAGGCCTCCTCAGAAGGCTCGGAAGTCCCCCGGCCTTCTGAGAAGTTTTCTAAGCCTTCCCCGAAGACGAGAAAACTTCTCAGAAGGCCGCAGGGCTTCTGAGAAGCCCCGCTGCCTTCTGAGAGGGCCTTCTCCTTCTCACTTCCCCCCCGCGCTCGCCGCCGATTGCAGTAAGTCGGGCGTGTCCCCCTACGGGGGGGGGTCGACGGAAAATAAGAAAGATTCAAAAAGAATATCCCAACATTGCCAAAAAAGAAATATTCAAAAGATCGTCCCCAGACTATTGTTTTACTGTGTTTGAATACTCCTCCTGTAGAGGGACGGGCCCGACTGAAAGCTTGCACCGCTTCTCTGTCTCTCTCTCTCTCTCTCTCTCTCTCTAGATAGATAGATAGATAGATAGATAGATAGATAGATAGATAGATAGATAGATAGATATATAGATAGATACATATATCCATAGCTTACAGTAAGTCCGGCGTGTCCCCCCACGGGGGGGGTCGACGGAAGATAAGAAATATTCAAGAAGAATATCCCAAGATTGTCAAACAAATATTCAATAACTAGTCCCCAGACTATGTTTTACTATGTTTGAATAGTCCTCCTGTAGAGGGACGGGCCCGACTGAAAGCTTGCACCGCTTCTCTCTCTCTCTCTCTCTCTCTCTCTAGATTAGATAGATAGATAGATTCCGTCAGAATCCTGAAGACAAAGTGCACATTCCCGTGGACTCCAGATTTCGCTCCAGGAAATCGAGGCGCTGGACCGAGCTCCGGGCGAGTTGTTGGAACTTTTTTTCTTCGTGAGCCTGGACGACTGTCTAAGAAAACGCTTAGAATGAAATCGATTGTCTTATCGTAAAATGTTCTTAAATCTGAGCTGGGGTGTACACAGAATCTATCACGTAGCTTGCAACGCAAAACGTGCACATTGGTTCCCCCCATCGCTGTCACCACCCAGCTCGGGCCGTGTGTGTATATATATATATATATACTCCAGATTTCGTAATAAAGGGAGGGAGGGGTCATTTCGGGGGGGGTCTCTTCCAGGCTATCTTGGAGGGCCTGGGGGGGTCTGGGGACGATGTTTTGGAGGGTTCTCCCACGGGGGAGGTCTGAAATGGCTTGTCTTGGAGGGTCCAGACCCCCTCCCTTTTATTACGATTTCTGGAGTATATATAGAATAACTAAATCTCACGCGACTCATAGGCTGCACAATCACGAGGAACGGATGACATAGCTTGCATCACATGAATTGCACATAGTGGGTGCGAGGGCCTACCCCTTGGGGCCCATGCGAGGGCCATATTTCGAAAAAGTGCCCCCTTCCATCCTTGAAATTAATGCAGGGTTCAAATTAAATGGTCATTAGTGGTGAGGAGGTCTGAGGCGAAACGCACGACCCGCCTTACAGACAGGCGTGGGGGTGTCACAGGGATGAGCTCAGCATTCGGGAAAAAAGGATGTACGAGAATTGGCCTGGCGAAAAACCCAACCATCTGCAGTTGTGGGCACCGTCGTTGTATGCACCGCATTCGGTGGAGCTCCCTATGGGGCTACCAGAAGTGGCAGGGGTGTGCCAAAATGGGCGCGGTGGGTGCATGAGAACGCTGGCGTGTGGGCCTTCGGGGATGCTCCCTATGAGGCCACGAGGCGTGCAAGGTGCGTGCCAAAATGGGCGGGGTGGGCGTATGCGAACGCTGGCATTTTGGCCTTCGGTAGGGCTCCCTGCGGGGCCACGAAACGTGTGAAGGGTGTGCCAAAATGGGCGCGGTGGGCGCATGCGAACGCTGGCATTTGGGCCTTCGGTGGGGCTCCATATGAGGTAACGAAACGTGTGAGGGGTGTGCCACAATGGGTGCGGTGGGCGCATGCGAACGCTGGCATGTGGACCTTCGGTCGGGCTCCCTGTGGGGCCACGAAACGTGTGAAGGGTGTGCCAAAATGGGCGCGGTGGGCGCATGCGAACGCTGGCATTTGGGCCTTCGGTGGGGCTCCGTATGGGGCCGCGAACCGTGCGAGGGGCGTGCCAAATTGGGTGCGATGGATGCAGGCGAAGGCTGGCATTGGGGCCTTGGGAAGAGGCTCCCTATGGGACCACGAACAGAGTGAGGGTCGTGCCAAAATGGGTGCGGTGGGCGCATGCGAACGCTGGCATTTGGGCCTTCGGTGGGGCGCCCTATGACTATGAGGCCACGAAGCGTGTGAGGGGCGTGCCAAAATGGGCTCTGTGGGCGCATGCAAACGCCGGCATACCTCGTAGAGCTCTTGGTTCGAACAGAGCTAGAGGAATTCGGCAGCAGGCTGGAGCTAGTTGGCGGACCAATGCGCCGACCGGGGGTCGTTTTTTCGGACATGGTGCAAGATTTGACAGTTCGTTTTGGAAAATCAGATTATTCGAACATGCTTCAAGGTGCGGCGCCTCTTCCTGTAAAGTCTTCAGCTATGTAGGAACAGTATTGCTATCATAAGTGCTGCTGGAACGATTTGCTTGCAGAGCCTTTTTTTGTGTGCTGATGATTGCTTTTAGAAGATAGCGCGGGCGACAGCCCACTCCCACACATGAGATGCACCTCAATCGATAGGAAATCATGAAACCCATAGAACTGGGGGCGCGAGAGATTCGAATCGGTCTAGGTCTCAAGAAATACCTTACTTTTCTCATTATATGACAATTTTTCTGCCGCCGCGTAGGTTAGCAGAAGATAGCGTGAGCCACGGGCCAATGCCAGGGCTCAAAATCATGCATGCCGGAGCAGAGTTTTAACTGAACCAGACAGCATGCAAGAGAGAGCCGAAATCGTTCGTGGTCTCTATGTGTCGGAAACGTGCTATTGTATGACTATGTTTTCTGATGTCGAGCAGGTTCAC
Organism: Prorocentrum cordatum; assembly: GCA_963575745.1. Lineage (NCBI taxonomy): Eukaryota > Dinophyceae > Prorocentrales > Prorocentraceae > Prorocentrum > Prorocentrum cordatum. The sequence goes on along the minus strand of CAUYUJ010014361.1, from coordinate 262,329 downwards.
AGAAGATAGCGTGAGCGACAAGCCATCGCCAGGGCTGAATCTGATTGTCGCTGCTGAGTGACCGAAATAATCAGACAGCATGCAGGCGGGAGCCGAAGTCGTTCCCGATCTTTAGAAAGATCCGAAATACTCTTAATCATATGACTCTTTATTATAATGTCAAGTCGGCTAGCAGAAGATAGCGTGAGCCACAAGCCATCGGCAGAGCTCGAGCTGATTTCTGTTGCGCCTGAATGGTACATGAATCCAGCTGCAAACAGCGGGAGCCGTTCCTGATATGTAGAAATATTCGAAGAACCATTCATCATATCATTTGTTCTGAGGTTGGGCAGGCTAGCAGAAGATAGCGTGAGCTACAGGCCATTTGTAGGGCTGACACTGATCTCTTCAGCAGCAGAATGATCAATGATTCTAACTGCATGCATGAGGGAGCCGACATCAGTTTAGAATTCCAGAAATATCAGAAAACGATTCATCATGTGACTTATTTTGTGATGCCGGTTAGGTTGGCAGAACCAGCTGCGAACCACAGGCCATTGCCGAGGCTCAAACTGATTTCTCTTGCAGACGCATGATTTATGAATCAGATGGAACGCCTGAGGGAGTCGAAATCAGTCTAGAATTTTCTATAAATATTCGAAAAACCACAGATTATCCCATATTTCTTCGATTCCCCAATCAATGCTTGCACTGAAGGGGTCCTAGCAGAAGTTAAAAGATGTGGCGAAAGTTTTCCGCCGATTAGGGTAGCAGGCTGGGTTCCCGGGTTCCTGGTTCCGGGTTCACGGGTTCCTGGTTGTTGGTTCCAGGCAAATTTCGATGGGTTTGGGGTTCCCGGGCTCCCCGGTTTCCAGTCGATCAGCGAAAACCATCCACTGATTGTCAGGAGGGAAAAAACACAGACACAATTAATCGTCGATTCCCAAGAAAATATGCGAAAATATTGGAAGTGGGGGGAAGACAGAAACCCAGAAAATATAGCAAAATATGGGGGATTATTAATCGCTTCGCTCATTCCGCCGGCCCGTATTGTGCTATCGCATGCGTTTGCTTGCGCATTCGTGGCCTTTTGGAGCCTCGGTGGGGCCGTTTGGGGCCTCTTGGCGCCTCTTTTTAGGCCTCTTGGAGAACTCGGGAGGCCTCCAGGGGGCCTCCTGAGCTCTCGTGACGGTCTCTTGGGGGGCTTTCGGCGGGCTCTTGGCGGTATTTGTTGGTCCTCTTGGGGCCTGGGGCCTGACGTTGTTGGTCCTCTTGGGGCCTCACGGGAGCTTATTGGGGCGTCTTGGGGGTGTCTTGGAGAGTCTCTTGGGGCCTCTTTCGGGGTCCTGGGCGCCTTCTGGGGCGGAGGGCTCGATTTTTCAGTTCTCGGTTCCCTTCTTGAGCCCCTCTTGGGCCCGTCTTGGGGCCTCTTGGTCCGCCTTGGGCAGCACTTGGGCCGTCTGGGGGGCGCTCTTGGGCCGCTCCGGGGCCGTCTTGGGAGCCTCGTGGGCCGTCTTGGAGCAGTCTTGAAGGCCTCTTGGGCCCTCTTGGAGCGTCCGGAAGCGAAAAGGCCAGAACGCAAAAAAACATAGAAAAAAACAATGAAAATCAACGATTTTGGCAACTTGGGGCCCTCTTCGGAGGCCTCTTGGAAGGCCCTTGGAGCGTCTTGGAGGCCTCTTGGGCTGTCTTGGGGCCATCTGGGGCGTCTTCGGGCGATCTTTGGCCGTCTCGGGCCTCTCTTGGACCGTCTAGAAAGCTTCTCGGGGCCCTCTTGGACCGATCTGGAGCCCTCGTGGACTCCGAAACAGAACTCCGGCATCTCTTGCCGGGACCTTGCCGGGGACTTGCCGGGACCTTGCCGGGGTACTTTTCGTCCGGGGACTCCCAGGGGCCGCCCCGCGCGCGCGAACTAGAAATACTGTTAACCAGGTACCGGAGATCTTAGCACGCCCTGGCCCGTTGGGCCGGCGAATTATTGGAAGTGGGGGGGAAGACAGAAAATATAGGAAAATATGGGGGATTATTATTTAATCGCTTCGCTCATTCCGCCGGCCCATACAGTCTCATGTCTGCCGTTTGCCCGAGGGCTTGGTGTCAATGCGGCGCTTTGGGGGTTCCTGGGGCCGCTTGGGGGACTCCTGGGGCGCTCGGGGGGGCATTTGGGGGGCCTCCTGGGGCCGCTTGGGGGACTCTTGGGGGCCTCCTGAGGGCCTCGTGGGGGCCTCTTGGGGCCTCTTGGGACCTCTCAGGGGCCTCTGGGGTCCTCCTGGGGGCTTCTTAGGGCCGAGGGCTGGACATGTTGTGTCGTGTTCCCCCCCTGGGGCCGCTCTTGGGGCGTTCTTGGGGCCCTCTTGGGCCGTCTTGGGGCCCTCTGGGGCCGTTTTGGGGCCATCTTGGCTCGTCGTAAGGCCCTTGTGGGGGGCTCTTGGGCACTCTTGAAGCGGTCTTGGGGGCCTCTTGGGCCGTCGTCGGGCGTTGGAAAGCGGAAAGGGTGGGAATACCAAAATCTCACCAAAACCTAAGGAAAAACAATGAATTTTGCCTATTGGGGCCCTCTTGGGAGTGCTCTTGGAGGCCTCCTGGGGCGTTTGGGGGCCATATGGAGCGTCTTGGAGCGATCTTGTGGCATCTCGGAGCCCTCTTGTAGCATCTTGGGGGCGTTTTGGGGCGTCTGGAGGCTCTCTGGAGGACCTCGAGGGCGGCACCCAGGAGGGAGAACATCTCTGACGGGAACCTCCCGGGACCCTCCCGGGAGTCTCCCGGGACCCTGCCGGGGTACTTTTCGTGGGGAGACCCCCAGGGGCCGCCCCGCGCGCGCGAAGAAGAATATTGTAAAGCAGTCACTATCCAAAGAGATGGGGTTCTTGTTCCCAGTATCCTAACTATGGGGTTCTTGTTATTGGCGGACCGCGCCGGGGGAGAACACAGACGAGAACACACCACTCCTCTCACTCAGACCCACTCAGAGTCACTCATCACGCAGACTCACTCATCACTCAGACTCACTCATCACTCAGACTCACTCATCACTCAGACCCACTCATCAGTCAGACTCACTCATCACTCAGACTCACCCATCACTCGGACTCAGGCATGAGTCAGACTCATATCTCCGACTCACTCATCACTCAGACTCACTCATCACTCAAACTCACTCATCACTCAGACCCACTCATCACTCAGACTCACTCATCACTCAGACCCACTCAGCACTCGGACTCAGTCATGACTCAGACTCATCACTCATCACTCAGACTCACTCATCACTCAGACTCACTCATCACTCAGACTCATTCATCACTCAGACTCACCCGTACTTGTACTCATACATCCACTACACTCACTCAGGTCCACTCATCGGATGACTCACGCACACTGATGGTGAGGATGTCTCAGGCGATTCTGTGGCTTCAGCACTCCTCAGGGGAGCGGAGGGGGGGTATTTCCTTCGGCCTTTTCGGGTGATTTTGTAGGGATGTCTCAGGCGGTTTGGCCATTTTGTCTTCCAACATGTTTCGCATTCGGAGCAGATTTGGAGGATGTCTCAGCTGGTTTCAGCACTCTAAGGGGAGCGGCGGGGGGGTATTTCACTCGGCCCCTGTCGCGGGATTTGGTGGGGATGTCTCAGGCGGTTTGGCCATCTTCTCTTCCAACATGTTTCGCTCTCGGGGCAGATTTGGAGGACGTTCGCGCCCAGTTTGCGGGGATGCCTCAGGCGGTTTGGCCGTTATGATGCTGGGCATCCGTCGTGTTCGGAACAGTTTTGGGAGGATCTCTCAGGCGATTTGTTGGTTTCAGCACTCCCAAGGAGGAGGAGGAGGAGGCGGAGGAGGAGGAGGAGGAGGAAGAGGAGGAAGAGGAGGAGGAGGAGGAGGAGGAAGAGAAGGAGGAAGCGAGGAAGAGGAGGAAGAGGACGAGGAGGAGGAGGATGAGGAGGAGAAGGAGGACAGCATGAACACGGTAGGAGCAGAAGCAGGAAGGGGAGGATGATGATGATGATGATGATGAGGAGGAGGAGGAGGAGGAAGACGTGGGCAACTCGAGTAGCCAGGGCCAGACAATCGAGGTTGGATGCTCCAACGCTTTAGGTTTTACTCAAACGCTTCCGCATCACTCTCCTTCGCTCTCCGCTCTCTTTCACTCTTCTGCATTCTTACTCACTCATACTCAGACCCATCAGTCACACGCAGGCTCACTCGCACTTAGACTCGCTCATATCCATACTTAAACTTACTCACACTCAGACTCACGCTCACAACCACTCATACTGTGTTTTGCTCCTGCTCAGGCTCATCATCCTTCGGCCCGCTCAAACGCAGACCGACTCACACTCAGACTGCCTCACATCCATACCCAATCACACTCGGCTCACTCGCACTCATATTCATTAACACACACTTTTTCTCACACTCAGACCCACTCGAGCCCAGACTCACTCATGCTCAGACTCATCATGCTACGATCCGCTCAATCACAGACTGGCTCACACTCAGATTCGTCCATATTCAGACCCACTCGCACACAGACGCACTCGCGCTCACATTTATTCACACGCATACCCACTCAAACCCAGGCTCACTCGCACCCAGGTTAACTCACATTCAGAATCAGTCGCCCTCAGATGTGCTATTGGTCGCACCCATGCTTGCAGACTGTGGGGATGTCTCGAGCGAGCGGTTCGCCCTCGCACACGGGCGCTCATTGACAGATATCAATAGAAAGACGTACCAAGATACCGCGTCGAGTAATTCTTGGCGGACCGCGCCGGAGGAACAGAGAGAGAACCGAACACAACCTCACCTGCTCTCACGCAGACCCACTCAGACTCAGTCATCACTCAGACTCCCTCATCACTCAGACTCAGTCAGTCACTCAGACTCATTCATCACTCAGACCCACTCATTACTCAGACTCACTCATCTCTCAGACCAACTCATCACTCGGACTCAGTCATGACTCAGACTCATCACTCATCATTCAGACTCACTCATCACTCAGACTCACTCATCACTCATACTCACTCATCACTCAGACGCACTCGTATTTGTACTCATACATTCAGTACACTCACTCAGGTCCACTCATCGGATGACTCACACACACACACACACTGATGTTGAGGATGTCTCAGGCGATACTGTGGCTTCAGCACTCCTAAGGGGAGCGGCGGGGGAGTATTTCCTTGGCCCCTTTCGCGGATTGTTGTGGGGATGTTTCAGGCGGTTTGGCCATTTTCTCTTCCAACATGTTTCGCTTTCGGAGCTTTCGGAGCAGTTTGCGAGGATGTCTCAGGCGATTCGCTGGTTTCAGCAGTTAAGGGGGGCGGCGGGGTGATATTTCCCTCGGCCCCTTTCGCGGATTTGTGTGGGTTTGTCTCAGGCGGTTAAGCCATTTTCTCTGCCAACATGTTTCGCTTTCCGAGCAGATTTGGAGGATGTCTCAGGCGATTCGCTGGCTTCAGCACTCTAAGGGGAGCGGCGGGGGGGTATGTCATTCGGCCCCTTTCGCGGGATTTTGTGGGGATGTTTCAAGCGGTTTGGCCATTTTCTTTTCCAACATGTTTTGCTTCCGGAGCAGATTCGGAGGACGTCTCAGGCGATTCGCTGGTTTCAGCACTCTAAGGGGAGCGGCGGGGGGGTATTTCATTTGGCCCCTTTCGCGGGATTTTGTGGGGATGTCTCAGGCGGTTTGGCCATTTTCTTGTCCAACATGTTTCGCTTTCGGAGCAGATTTGGATGACGTTCGCGCCCAGTTTGCGGGATGTCTCAGGCGGTTTGGCCGTTATGATGCTGGGCATCTGTCGTTTTCGGAGCAGTGTTGGGAGGATGTCTCAGGCGATTTGCTGGTTTCAGCACTCCCAAAGAGGAAGAAGAGGAGGACGAGGAGGAAGAGGAGGAGGAGGAGGAGGAGGAGGAGGAGGAAGAGAAGGAGGAAGCGAGGAGGAGCAGGAAGAGGACGAGGAGGAGGGGGAGGAGGAGGAGGAGGAGAAACAGGACAGCATGAACACGGTAGGAGCAGAAGCAGGAAGGGGAGGATGATGATGATGATGATGATGATGATGATGATGATGGTGATGATGATGATGATGAGGAGGAGGAGGAGGAGGAGGAGGAGGAGGACGTGGGCAACTCGAGTAGCCAGGGCCAGACGATCGAGGTTCGATGTTCCAAGGCTTTAGGTTTTATTCAAACGCTTACGCATCACTCTCCTTCGCTCTCCGCTCTCCTTCACTCTTCTGCATTCATATTCACTCATACCCGGACTCAGTCACACGCAGGCTCACTCGCACTTAGACTCGCTCATATCCATACTTAAACTTACTCGCGCTCAGACTCACGCTCAGAACCACTCATACTCAGACTCGCTCCTGCTCAGACTCATCATCCTTCGATCCGTTCAAACGCAGACCGACTCACACTCAGACTGCCTCACATCCATACCCAATCACACTCGGCTCACTCGCACTCAGATTCATTAGCACACATTTGTTTTCACATTCAGACCCACTCAAGACCAGACGCACTCATGCTCAGACTCATCATGCTACGGTTCGCTCAATCACAGACTGGCTCACATTCAGATTCGTCCATACTCAGACCCATCCGCACACAGACACACTCGCGCTCATATCTACTCACACGCATACCCACTCAAACCCAGGCTCAATCGCACCCAGATTAACTCACACTCAGAATCCGTCGCTCTCAGATGTGCTATTGGTCGCACTCATGCTTGCAGACTGTGGGAATGTCTCGAGCGAGCGGTTCGCCCTCGCACACAGGCGCTCATTGACAGATATCAATAGAAAGACGTACCAAGATAATGATATGCACATATGGGAAGCCCCGCGTCGAGTAATTATTTGTGTGTCCTGGGGCCCCTTCAGATTGGGATTGTGTAAAAATTATAGAGTAGGCTGCAGCTGCTGCGGCTGCGTCTGCGGCTGCCGCTGCGGAGCTCTACGAGCTCTACCAGGTTGACGCTTTCCCGCCGGTGCCCAGCTTGGGTTTTCGGAAGGGTTCCTTGTGGCAGTGGGGCCACGAAACGTGTGAAGGTTGTGCCAAAATGGGTGCGGTGGGTGCGTGCGAACGTTGGCATGTGGGCCTTCGGTGGGGCTCCCCCTGGAGCCACGAGACGTGTGATGGGTGTGTGTGTGTGTGTGCCAAAATGGGCTCTGTGGGCGCATGCGGATGCTGGCATTTGGGCCTGTGTTGGGGCTCCTTATGGGGCCACGAAGCGTGTAAGGGGTGTGCCAAAGTGAAGAGCGTGACGGGAAGAGAGAGAGAGAGAGAGGATGGGAGCAGGAAGGAAGGAGGAAGGAGAACGCGGGGCGCTATCTCTTCAAAACGTGGACCCAACACCACAGGATGGTTGGGAAAAACGGCGGAGAAAGAGGAGGAGGAGGAGGAGGAGGAGGAGGAGGAGGAGGAGGAAGGGCAGGACGACGAGTAGGGGGCGGATGGGCGGGAGGTGGAGGTGGAGGAGGAGGAGGAGGAGGAGGAGGAAGAGGAGGAGGAGGACAACGAGGAGGAGGAGGAGGATGAGGAGGAGGAGGAAGAGGAGGAGGAGGAGGGAGGAGCTGGCGGGTCGCGCCTGCTGCCCGACAGCAGAGCTGACGCCCAGCTGCGCTGCCGTGGCCTGCGCTGCCGCCGGCCGCACCCACCCCACCCGGCGCGGGGAAGCCAAAGGGAGGGCCCGGCGCCGCGACGGGGGGCATTCGAAGGGGCAGGAGGACGGGGGTGAGGAGAGGGGGAGGAGGACGACGGGCAGGAGGGGCAGAAGGGGGAGAGAGGAGTACTGGGGGAGCGCGAGCGCCCAGAAGGCGCTGCGCGAAGCCGCGGCCTTCGAGGTCAGGCAGGTGGGCCCTTGTCAGTCGTCGTGTTTCGTCGGCGGCGTCCCCGCCCAGTTGCAGTGTGCACGCATGGCGGCCATACGTTGTTACCCATTGTTGCGAGACGCTGAAAAGAGGACCGCTTTGGTCTCAAGAGGGGCTCTGGTTTTCGGGTCGCTCCCTGGACCTGGGTCGTGGGAGCCTCGTCGTGACCGAGGCTCGCCGTGGCCAGAGGACCGCCTTCGTTCCTTATCTGACGTTCTAGACGGTAGCGCTATGATTGTGAGAGAAGGAGGAGGAGGAGGAGGAGGAGGAGGAGGAGGAGCAGGAGGAGGAGGAGGAGGAGGAGAAGGAGGAAGAGCAGGAGGGGGAAGGAAGGGGCAGTAGGAGTCGGATGATGATCACGAGGGCAAGAGGACGACGGCGACGACGACGACGACGACGACGACGACGACGACGACGACGGCCAGCTTCGAGCCATCTTCGGCCGTTTTCGTGGGCTCCTGGCCCGTCCGACGCCGTCGGAAGCCGTTTGGGGGGCCCCTCTGGGCCGACTTGGGGCCCTCTGAGGGTGCTCCAGGGCCGTCTTAGAGGCCATCTTGGCCGTCTTGGAGGCCTCTTGGGTCGTCTTTGTGCCCTCTTGGGGCCGTCTTGGGGGCAGTCCTGAGGCCATCTTGGAGGCATCTTGGGCGCTGTGTGGGCGATCTTGGGGGCCTCTTGGGCCGTCTTGGGTCATCGGCAAGCAGAGAAGAAGCGAATTCCAAAATCTTTTTTTAAACAAAGAACCACCTAAGGACACTGAATGATGTTGGCCTCTTCGGGCCCAGGAGGACCTGTTGGAGGCATCTTGGGCCGTCTTGTAGGCCTCTAGGGGGCCTCTTGGGCCGTCTTGGACTCTGTTGGGCCGTCTTGGAGGCCGTCTTGGACCATCTTGGGCGAACTTGGAGGCCATCTTGGAGGCCATCTTGGGCCAACATGGCCATCTTGGAGGCCATCGTGAGCCGTCTTGGAGATTTGTTCCGGACGTTCACGTCGTTTGCGGTCTTGGAAGAGCCTCCCGGCACCCTGGCGAGACGGGCCGAAGCCCCAGGGGGAGTTTTTTGGGAGCGAGAACCAAAGCCAAATCCGAAATCGTCTAGCACGCCAGGCACCCCTGTTGCAAGCAACAGGGGGCGGCGGATCCTAGCCTTCGGCCCATCCCGCCACCGTGGCTGGGTTGTAGGTCTGAGGCCTCTTGCATATGTGTCGGGGTGTCGTGTGGAGCCTCTCGCGGGCCTCTTGGAGGCGGTTCGGGCGCCTCTTGGGGACCTCTTGGGGCCTCGTGGGGTATCCTTCGCGCCTCGTTGGGGCCTCTTGGGCGCGTCTTGGGCGCCTCTTGGGGCTGCTTGGGGCCTCTAGACGGCCTCCTGGGGCCTCCTGGGGCCTTCTCGGGGTACAAGTATAGAATGCTAGTTTCGTGGTCCCCTGCTTGGGCCCCTCTTGGGGCCCTCTTGGGCCATCTTGAGCGCTTCTTGGACAATCTTGGAGCCCTCTTGGGCCGTCTTGGGGCCCTCTTGGAGGCCTCTTGGGCTGTCTTGGGGCGGTCTTGGGAGCTTCTTGAGCCGTTTGGAGCGTCGGACACCGAACATACGAGACAACAACAACAACAACAACAACAACAACAACAACAAAAACAAAAGCAACAACAACAACAACAACAACAACAACAACAACAACAACAACAACAACAACAACGTTGTTGAATCGACGATCTTGGCCTCTTGGGGCTTCCTCGGGAGGCCTCTCGTAGCGCTCTTGGGGCCTCTTGGGGTCTTTTTGCCGTCTTGGAACCATCTTCGCGCGCCTTGGAGTATTCTTGGCCTCGGCAATGCGAATACGGCGTACTTTGTGATGGTTGATGGCCTCGTGGACGTGAGCATTGCGTAATTTACAAGGAACTGTCGCCTCGAGAACATAATAGTTTCGTAATCTTCCAGGGATTATGGCCTCGGGGGCGCGAACACCGTGTAATTTACAAGGGTTCGTTGCCTCGGGGGTGCAAGAATTGTATAATCTGCTAGGGATCATGGCCTCGGGGACGCGAACATTGCGCAATTCAGAAGGGGTAGTGGCCTCGGGGGCGCGAATTTAAAATATTTTTATAGGTCCCACGCACCTCCGGGAATCCAGAGCACGCGATCCGAGGGTGGTTATTGGGCGGTTTGGGCCTTTTCCTTGCGCGCGGACTCCAACAATTTACAGTAGGAAGCAGAAAGCAGGATTGTAACAGTGGAGACTTGAACCGGCCACTGGTGCAAGGAGCAGCAATTTCGCTTTACATTCTGGTGACCCCACAAGGGGGCCGGCGGATTTTGTCCCAACCATCCTGGGGTTATGGGCCTTCGTTTTGAGGAGAGAGAGAGAGAGAGAGAGAGAGAGAGAGAGCGCCCCGCGTTCTTTTCCTCTCCTCCTCCACCCCCTCCTCCTCCTCCTCCTGCCTTCCTTCTCCTTAAAATTAATTTCTCCCTGTCGCACCCCGAGGCCAGTTTTTAGGGCGGGCCGGGCGTTTCGCCTGAGACTTCCCCACCACTTATGACTCTGAAGCTTAGAAATGGCAGCAGTTTCAAAGATTGAGGGCGGGTCGTTTTCAAAATGTGGCTCTCGCCTTAGCGCCGCGCACATTCTTTTCAACAATCTGCAAGAGCTTCACGAATTGACGGCGGGTCGTTTTCAAAATGTGGCTCTCGCCTTTGCGCCGAGCAAATTCATTAAAGAGTTGCTCTTTTTCAAAATGTGGCCTTCAGCGTCGTGCACGTTCGTATTAAAAAAACATGGCAAGAGTTGCACGGATTCCCATGATCAACATATCTTGGAAGGACTCAGGATTATGCGGGCGCAACAGTCATGTTGATTCGCGGTGTTGAAGTCCCCTAAAAAATTGCGTTCTTGCGCGATTCTGGATCTTCACGACGCAACAGTGAGGTCGATACGTGGCGTTGGAATCCCGAGAGCAATGTTTTGGCACGCTTCAGGATCTTCAAATTGTTGTCTTCCAACAAGGCAGTTCCCTCAATGGAAATGAACCGTTGTAGGGCCCTGTGAAGAAGGAGCTTGGAGGGAGGGTTAATTCCAACATCGTTGATGACTCTTGGGTTTCCACTGGTCCTCCTCCTCCTCGTCCTCTTCCTCCTCCTCCCTCCTCCCATCTGCGCCTCCGTCACCCCGCCCAGCACAGCTCGTCGTGGCCCCATAGCGAGCTCCACCGAAGGCCCAGATGCCTGCGCTCGCATGCGCCCACTGCGCCCAGTTTGGCACACTCACACGCTTCGTGGCCCCATACGGAGCTCCACCGAAGGCCCAGATGCCAGCGCTCGCATGCGCCCACCGCGCCTATTGTGGCACACCCCATCACGCGCTTCGTGGCCCCATCGGGAGCTCCACCGAAGGCCCAGGTGCCAGCGCTCTCATGCGCCCACCGCACCCAGTGTGGCACACCCCTCACACGCTCCGTGGCCCCATAGAGAGCTCCATCGAAGGCCCAGATGTTACCGCTCGCATGCCCCCACCGCATCCAGTGTGGCACGCCCATCACACGCTTCGTGGCCCCATAGGGAGTTCCACCGTAAGCGGTGCATATAACGACTGTACCCACAACTGCACTTGGTTGGGTCCTTCGCCAGGCTAATGTTTCGGCGGCATTATTCACGGATTGGCGTTCCACCAATAGGGGCATGTTTCCCCCCCCCCGCGGCACCCGCCGCGCATTTACGACGCCGACAGCGACGACTACGATTACGATTACGACTACGATTGCGACTACGACGAACATTAGTCAGGAGCGCTCTCATGGAAAATCTTGGCGCCGACGCTGAGTATGCGCGTGTCTATTGTAAATGTATATGAGCGCATGGTGCAATCCTCTTACACACACACGACGAGATGAAGGAGGAGATGGCGAGCAACGCGTTCGGCAAATCATATGTCGATATATATATATATATATATATTGCGATCCCCTTACAATCGTGTTCAACAATCTTCAGCCGTGCAGGATTGCCCAGCGAGCACGATTCCCTGGGAGAGAGAACCCCCCAACATGATCCAGCCCGTCCAACAAGAAAAGGAAAATGATCTCCGCCGCGACGAGGAGGTTTTAGGACCAGTCCCAGTCACCGCCGAGTGAACAGGGGGGATGGCTAAAACTAAAAACTGTTTGAGAAAAAAACACCTCGTCGGAGATCTGGGTAAGAGGGACGAACGAAAGGTCGTACTTCAGGAACAAACGACCGTAGTCTAGAACCTGGTCTTCACGAGGTCGCCCAAGCCGACACAGCAGGGAGACAACCCACGTGGCAGAAGAACACCACTCAAGCTTGCGTGAACTCCCTGGGGTACGGTAGATGGAAACAAATAATGAACACTCCCCCTCCCCCCAAAAATTCAACGTTGGCACGCGCGCGGGAGACTGCGGTCGAAGTGCATCTCATCAGACCCACCGCCAACTTTGAACATTGGGGAGAGGGGGGGGGGGCGTTGACGGATGAATGTGGCATGTGTTCACTAATTTGTTCCGAGGCCTGTAGGCTGCCCGCGTCACTTCCATGATGCCAGTGGGCAAGAGGGCGCGGAGGGCGCCGCGCCCGCCGCCCGCAGTGCGTTTTGCCCTCCGCGGCCCCCGCGCGCCCTTGGGGGGGAAAGGGCGGCATGCTGCCGCTGGCCCGGCTGGCGGAGGAGGAGCCCGGGAGCCTCCTCGGCCTGCGGCCGCCGCGGCCGGGGACGGGGCCGGGTCGGCGGTCCACGGAAGCAGGGCTCCGGCTGAAGTCGGGCTTGTCCCTCGACAGGGGGAACATACCAAAACAATCAAGACATAGATCCGTAGCCATTTTGGCTCAAGGGCTCACGCTTGGCTCAAGGTATTTTTGGCTCAAGGCATTTTGGCTCGAAACCTCTGCTGGACCAAGGGCTCGGGGATGCAATGGGCGGCCGCTTGGTGGTCTTGGTCTTGAGCAGCGGTGCAGCACGCGTGTACTGCAGCGCGGGCAGCAGCAACATCGGGCAGGGGCAAGCCACCTACACCGACATCGATCGATTTGTAGCCGATCCTGGGCCAAGGCAGCTACTCGACAAGAGCGACGCTGCGCGGACAGCTGCATTCACTATCGTTCAGGGCGAGAAAGGATGCGCTGAGTTTCCCGGCTTTCTCTGGTATTTCGCCAACAGCACCACCGAGACACCGCTGCGGTCTCTGGACGTGTACGCCTTAGACACGACGGGGCTGGAGTGCGTGACGAATCTGACCAACTCACACCCGGGCTACATCAGGCGTGTGGTGAACTTGTCGTCGGCAGACAAGCAAGTCAGGGCCAAGTTTAGGCCTGAAGCACGTGGCGGTAGCACCGCCAGCAGTGTGCGTCCCCGGCGGTTGTGGCCCTCCAGGATCTACCAGTACATCATTTGGGTTGTGTACGAGGAGCTGCTGGCCGAGGGGGTGCACGTCATCCACTTTGACACTGACGTCATCATTCTCGGGGACCTCTGGACGAATCTCGTCACGCCCTTGCGCGCGGGGTACGACATCATCACGACCTGCGACAACTTTGGCTTCGGGTATGAAAAAAGTGATAAGCTGTACAACATAATCAACCGATCGGGTTATGCGAGAGGCTGCGCTTTCAATCCAGCGGTCCAGTTCATGAGAAATTGCGAATCAGTTCGAGCGTTCCTGTCTTGGATGATGGAGAATTGGGACAGTCAGTGGATAGATGCTACGACTCACCAGGTCGGCAATAAATTCAACAAGGCAGACGGCCACCTAATCTCTGACATGTTCCAGCAGAACATATATTTCCGCAACTGTTATAGGAAGCCGCTAGACAGAGCGGCACCGAGGGAAGATAAACAGATTTACACGTCGCTGATACGAGGCCAGAATGGATGGAAGTGCAACAACGCCACGCTCTTCAGGCCAGACACGTATCTGACCACGTGGAGCGCAGGCTACTTGCGACACGGGCGTCCGAACGACTGTGGGAACGACGAGCACGGATACGCTGACGCTTGCCGGCGCATGGGCATCTTCATTTACCACCACCACGCGCGCGGCCTTTATGGCCTGGCCAGGGAGGGCCTTAGCCAGCCCTGGCCGCCCATCGCCCGGCCGGCGCCCGCAGCCGCAGAGGCGGCCTCGGCCCCCGCAGGCGCGCCCCCGGCCGCCCGCCCCACGGCTCCGGCCGCCGGGGCGCAGGCCGCCTCCCGCGCGGAGCCGCGGCTGGGCGCGGGCGGCGCCGGCGGGGCCGGGGGCGCCGCGCGCGCCGCCGCCGTCGCTGCGGGGGGCCTCGAGGCCGCGGCTCCTGCCGCGGCCCGCCTCTGCGCTGGCCGCGCCCTCCCCGCCCTCGCCCTCTTTGCCCTCCTCCTCCCGTTCCTGTGGAGGAGCGTGGTCCGCGGGGACCGCGCGAAGCTGGCAATCCCGGGGGCCAGCGTCGACGATCTATCGTTGGGTGGAGCCGTACGGACGTAGTGCAACAGCTACGGACATAGTGCAACAGCTACGGACATCAAGCAGCACGCCTGTTGTTGAGAGGACGTGTGCAGCAGGTTCACTCCGCTTCTTCGCTGGCTCTAGAAGGACCTCGGCTTCCTGTGATCCCCTTTCGAGTCCATAGATGCTCACTTGATTAAAAAGTTGTGGCGTTGCCGCCCAGACTGGAATACAGGTGGCCTGGCTCAGGCGCGGTCCCTGCTCGCTCGATTGGTACAGTAATTAGCTTCCCGTCTCTTTCACGTTGTGGTGTAGCCGATGCCTCATCTATTTTGTGCACTCGTGTCTGGTCTCATGTTTCGATCTCCTCGGACATGGCATTGTTTACCAACCGCCCCTGGTACTCCCAGTTAAGTGGGACTCCGAGAAATGCGGAACGAGACATGCCTCCTCATTTCCAACCCTTCTGCGATATCGTTATTTTCTTCTACATTATCCTTGCCACCTCTAGCGCGAAGTTTTCAGCGGGCCACTCAGCATGCCACTCGCGCGCGGTCGTGTCAGGCTGCTGGGCCGAATTGCAGATGCCCTCAGCCTGCCGACAACAACGCCTGTGCTGATAAAAAACAATCAAGACATAGATGGGGGAGGACTTGTCGAGCATTTTTCGTTTGACTCTTTTGGGGCATTGTGGGAGCATGTTGTATGCTTCGCCCAGCATCCGCCTGCAGGGGACATGCCCGAGCTAGGCTCAGCCGGCGGCCAGCCTGGGGGGGGGCCAATCTGGCTGAAGAGCCACACGACGCCCGAGGTCCGAGGACCCCAACTCCTCAGGGGCAAGGTTCAGGAGGGGAAAAAAACACAGACACAATTAATCGGCGATTCCCAGAAAACATGGGGAAATATGGGAAGTGGGGGGGAAGACAGAAACCCAGAAAATATGGGAAAATATAGGGAATCTTTTTATGTGTGTGTGTGTGTATTTATTTGTATGTCCTGGGGCCCCTTCAGGATAGCCCGGCCCACCCCGCCCAGGAACGTGCAGGTTCGCTTTCGGGAGGGGGTCCATCGGCGGTGCGGCTCGATGTGGAGCCCGATCTCCTCCACGCCGATGCATCCCCGGCGTCGCCGATGCATCGGCGGTACATCATCAATGCAATGCAAATCCTCCGACCCCATTAACTCGGACCTCATCCAGGAGGCCTCTAGAGAGGGTGCGGGACTTCTCAGAAGGCTCGGAAGTCCTCCCGCCTTCTGAGAAGTGTTTCCGTAGCCCTCCCCGAAGGCACAGAAAGCTGCTCAGAGAGCCAGAGGGATTCTGAGGAGCCCGGCCGCCTGCCGAGAAGGCCGCCTGCTCTCATTTTTCTCCCCTCGCCCGCCGCCGATGCAGAGGAGAAAAATTGACCATCATCACCATCGAGAACCCATCGCCTGGCATCGCTCGGACGTGTACATGTTTTCTTCGGCGAGGACCATCGAGGAGCATCCTTGATCATTTGGCGAAAAAAAAAGCCACGCACGAAACCGAAAAAACACAGGGAGTGGACGTCCGAGCGATGGCCAGGCTGGGGGAGTGCCGGATCCATTTGGACACGACAGTCGAGACCGCCTGTGCAGCGGGTGCCCCACCTCAGGCACACGAAGCCGAGGGGAAGGACGCACAAAAAACAAGGGAGGCTCCAGAGACCACCAGCCAAAGCAAACGACAGACGTTCGCAAATTGTACGCACGACATGAGGCTCCAGAGGCCATCGACAAAACAAACGG
Organism: Prorocentrum cordatum; assembly: GCA_963575745.1. NCBI lineage: Eukaryota > Dinophyceae > Prorocentrales > Prorocentraceae > Prorocentrum > Prorocentrum cordatum. The sequence goes on along the minus strand of CAUYUJ010014361.1, from coordinate 246,292 downwards.
TAGACGCTCGCCCTCGGCGCAAATGCGGTGACGGAAAATGCACCAGCCCTGTGACCCCAGCGGGGGTGGGGCCACGGCGGCATTGGGATCTCCAGGGGAGGGGAGAGGCCCAGCCCCACCACGGGCTACAGTGAGGACCCATGCCAGGAAACACTCTGCTTGCCTCCAGGGTGCCCTGGGCTTCTTTGGTTTCGATGGTTTTGCTACAGAAAGCGTGACGCTCCCACACCAAAAGTCAATGAACGTCCTGGGCCTCAGGGCTGGATTTCTTGTGGAAGGTTTTGTTGTGGACTGGCTTCCACTGTACCCCCCAATCCCTGAAAAAGGAGCCCCACCTCTGCCAGTGTTTCGGGATGGTCGCCCCTGCAGTCGTTGATACCCGCCGATTTGGCGGCACCGACCTCCCCGTCCAGCCATGTCCGAGTCCTTGACGGGGCCGCGTTACAGTCGGATCGAGGTATAAGACCGAGGTCGGTTAGGGGAGGTTGCCATGGTGTTTTTCGTGTTTAATGGGGTTGTTGTGCACCCTGGGGAGGGTACCCTTGGATGTTCGGTTTTTTTTGGCCGACGGAGGGTCTCATGTTCTTGAAGGATCTTCTTCTGGTCTAGGTCCGACTGTATCCCGGGGGCAGAGGAGGAGGAGGGGGAGGAGGAGGAGGATGAGGAGGAGGAGGGATGATGCGGAGAAGAGGGAGAGGAGAAGGAGAACGAGGAGAACGACGAGGAGGAGGAGGAGGAGGAACACGGTGAGTAGGAGGAGGAGGAGGAGGAGGAGGAGGAGGAGCAGGAGGAGAAGGAGGAGGAGGAGGAGGAGGCGCAGGAGCACGAACTGGTGTGGCAATAGAGGGGAAGGGAGCTGGGGCGTTCCAGAAGGGGCATCGCCTTCGGTGTCCT
>CAUYUJ010014361.1:222898-240398 GCA_963575745.1 Prorocentrum cordatum | reverse complement strand
TGATGGTGTCCCGATGATGATGATGACGATGATGATGATGATTCCGATGATGTTGGTGATGATGATGTTGATGGAAATGGTGTCCAGGCGGTAATGATGTCGATGATGATGATGATGATGATGTTGACGATGATTATGGTGTCCCGATGATGATGATGATGATGATGATGATGATGATGATGATGATGATGATGATGGTGATGCTGATGGTGATGCTGATGGTGTCCCGATGATGATAATAATGATAATGACGATGTTGATGATGATGCTGCTCATAATGATGATGGTGCCCCAATGATGATGATGATGTTGTTGATGATGATGATGTCGATGATGATGATGATGATGCGATGATCATGATGATGATGGTGTCCCGAGGATGATGACGATGTTGATGATAATGTTGATGATGAGAACGATGGTGATCATGATGGTGTCCCGATTATGATGATGATTATGATGATGCTGCTGATGATGATGACGACGACTGTGTCCCGATGATGATGCTGATGATGATGATGATGTTGATGATGAGATATGATTATGTTGATGATGGTGATGATGATGTTGTCCCGATGATGATGCTGACGTTGATGATGATTTTTATGATGATGATGATGCTGACGGTGCTCTCATGATGATGACGATGTTGGTGATGATGTTGATGTTGATGATGCTGATGATGATGATGATGATGATGACGTTGATTGTGAGAGCGATTGGGATATCGATAGTGAGATCGATATTGAGACCCAATGTGAGATCGATTGTGTGATCGATTGTGAGATCGATTGTGAGATCAATTGTGAGATCGATCGAATGAGATAGATCGAGTGAGATCTATTGTGAGATCGATCGAGTGAGATCGATCGAGCGAGACCGATAGTGAGATCGAGTGAGACGTTGGTTCCCCCCCCCCCGAACCTCCTTATCACCCGAAGGGCGGTCGTATAACTAGGTATGGGAAAATATGGGGAATCGTTTTCTTTGTGTGTATTTATTTGTGTGTCCGAGGGCCCCTTCAATCTTCTGAAAGGGCCAAAACGATCCAACGCCCAGCACGCCGTGCACCCCAGAGGCAAGCAGCAGTCCAGGCCTCCCAGGTGGGGTCCGAGAGCAGATGGGGTCGGAGGATCGCGCCGCATCGCCGAGGCATCGACGATGCGGCTCGATGCGGAGCCCGATTTGCTTCACGCCGACGTCGCCGGTGCATCGCCAGCGTCGCTGGTGCATCGCCAATGCCTCGGCGATGCATTAGCGATGCGGTGCGATCCTCCAACCCCATCTACTCCGACCCCATCTAGGAGGCCTCTAAACAGGGCTCGGCGGATATGGTGGCCTTCGCCCCATTCCTCCACCGTGCTTGAGCCGCGGAAAAGAGGCCTCTCGGAGGCCTCTTGGGAGTATATTGAGAGGCCTCTTAGGGGGCCAGCTGGCGGTCTCGGGTGTCGTCGGGGGGGCCCTGGCTCAAAATGATGGTAGTTCGCGCCGCCCGTCCTGGGCCCTTGTCGGGCCCTCTTGGAAGCTGTCTTGGGGCGACCTCGGGGACTTCTTGGGCCGTCCTGCACGCCCATCACACGAAAAGCAATGCTAAAATCAGACCAACGCCCGAGGCTGTTCAATGACTTCGGCCTCGAGGCCTCCAAACGGCCCAAGGCGCCCCAGGTGCCCCAACGCGGCTCCGCGGGACCATCGCAGAGCCCGGTGGAAGCCTGGCTTCCGAACCGCGCTCGCCCTGGGCCCTCGGCAAGTGCACGCGGCACGCACCGGGAGCGCTCAGGGACTCGAGGAAACGCCCAAGCCAAGCATTTTGGGCGTCCGGCTCCTGGGCCCTTCAGACGACGAGCGAGCAACACACAGCCACACCCATGGAAGGGCCGGAGGGAGGAGGAGTGGCTATGGGCATGGGTGCGGGTTGTCGGGCCTGGGGGGAGGCTCCCATTCTAACGGGGGCCCCCATCCGACAGCACGCACCCACAGCCCCCTCCGTCCCCCCTGCGGGCATGCGTGCGTGATGCTCGTTCGTCGCCAGGAGTATTTGCAATATTCAACACAGGGAGCCCGAAGGGATTCGAGAGAACATTCCAATCAGTGCCTACGGCACGGTAGCGGCCGTCAGTTTTAGGTGCATTTGCTCAGACCAGATGCAGTCCTCGCACTTCCCTTTGGCTCCAGAGCTTCGGCCCTAGCTTAGATTGAAGCGCGGGATTCCGCTTAACTCACCTGGCTGGCTTAGTGTCCGCATTAGCGTCAGCTGTACTCTGTGTGATGATACGCTTAGCTTCGCAGTGTTTCCATGAAAATGCCCCGCCCGCGCTGGGTCATCTCACGACGCGTCGACGAGCACTTCAAGATTGGCATCGCGCTTACATTCGTCATTCAGATAGTTCACGTCGCACACGCACACGCACACGCACACGCATTCACACACACACACACACACACCGCAAATGCGCAAGGACAGCGTTACGATCCATAGCAATTTCGGCTGAAGAAATTAGGGCTGATCCGTTTCAAGGTGAGCATTGCTTTCAGCCTTCTCAGATGGTAGCAGAAGGGATGGGCTCCACAAAATTGTTGGGAGAAGCCGCCTTGCACCACGATTCCAGGACTCTCCAGCCCAGGATCTCGAAGAAGCCCCCGCTGATCCCCGCGAAGCGGCAGCAGTCTCACGAACGGGCCACCAGAGGGTCGCTGTCGGAGCACGACTGCGACTGCTCTGACGGAGGCGGCCCTGGGCTCAGCGACGTCCAGGCGAAGCCGGCACTGCCGAAGGACCTCGTCACCAAGAGAGGTTTCGCGCTCACCAGCGCGCGGGTCCTCTTCCACGAGCAGTGCAGCTCCGCTGCAGGCGGCCGCCCTGCGCCTCGGGCAGACCGAGTCGAGCGTCACGCAGCGCTGCGCTTTGCGTGAGCATCTGGCCTGGCATCGCTCGGACGTGTGCATTTTTCCTCGGCGAGGGCCATCGAGGAGCATGCTGGGCCATTCTGCGAAAAAAAAAAAGCACGCACGAAACCGAGAAAGGCACGGGGAATGGACGTCCGGGCGATGGCAGGCTGGCGACCCCGCGGCGCCAGGCTACGAAGCAGCTGCGTAGCCTTCCCCAGCCTCGGTGGGTTCTCTCCTCGAGGCGCTGGCCTCAGGGTTGACCTCCTCTTTGCCCTACCTATCGAGTGATCCTCCTCCTTCTCCTGGAGAGGTGAACTTGTCAGGGCAAGGCCTGGCTAGGGTTTCGATTTCTCGACCCAGGCATTCTCCAGCAGCGTGCGTTTCTGAGAGCTGCAAGCGCGAGGGGTTTTACCCTCGAGACCCTCCCGCCTCCATCCCCACGTGTGCGCGAGTGTTGAATTGCCGCAAGCACCGATGGTGTTTGCAACCAGGGCTGAGGCTCCAGGCAGAGGACGCGGCGGGAGGGGGTCGTCTGGTCGTGGGAGTGAGGGTCGTGGGGAGCAGAGGGATCCTCTTGCCGAAAAGCCTGGTCCCTCAACGAGTGCGTGCCGCGCACAGGGTCCTTAGCCTGGCCTGTGCCGCCCAGTGGAGCGCAGCAGGTCTAACTCGGCGTCTTCAGTGGGGCTCTTACATACCCAACGCAGATTCCTCACGTGATTCCTTTCGCTTCGCGGGGTGTACGTCTGGAGCACCCTGGAGGCATCTCGCGGCCGCCTTGCGGCTCCCTTGGGGTTCTCACGGGCCGTCTTGGACCGTCTTGGGGGCCTCTTTTGACCGTCTCGGGGCCTTCTTGGGCCGTCTTGGGGCCCCCTTGGGGGCCTCTTGTGCCGCCTCGGGCTTTCTTGGAGGCTGATTGGGCCGTCGTATCCCTCGGGGAGCCGACAAACGGGAGAACCCTAAAATCAATCAAGAACCAACAGAACATCAATGATTCTGGCCTTTGGAGGCGTTCTTGGGGATCCTCTTGGGGCCTGTTGGGCCGTCTTGGGGACCTCATTGGCCCTTTTGGGGCCATCTTGGGGCCAATTTCGGCGGTCTTGGGGCCGTATTGTCCTGTCTTGAGGCCCGGGGCTTCTGGGCGGCCTCCTGGTGGGCTCTTGGGAGCCTCTTGGAAGCCTCTTGCGGGCCTCTTGGGGCGTCTTTGGGGCCCCTTTGGGGCTTCTTGGGGACGTCTTGTGCCGTCTGGCTCCTTGGGAGGCCATCTTGGAGGCCTCTCGCGGCCACATTGGGGCTCTCTTGGGGGCCCCTTGGACCGTCTTGGGGGCCCCTTGGACCGTCTTGGGGGCCTATTGGCCGTCGCGGGGCCCTCTTGGGTCGTCTTGGGGCCTCCTTGGGGCCTCCTTGGGGGCCTCTTGGGCCGTCTTGGGGTCTTCTTGGAGGCTGCTTGGGCCGTCATGGTCCTCCGAGAGCCGAAACAGGCGAGAACGCTAAAATTTTGCAAAAACCAGCGGAACAAATGATTTTGGCCCCTGGCCGCGCTCTTTGGGGCCTCTTGGGGCCTTCTTGGGCCGGGTCATCTTGGGCCGTCTTGGGGCCATTTTGGGGCCATCTTCGGCCATCTTGAGGCCCACTTGGATTCTTAAGAGGCCCAAGAGGCCGAATTTGCTGATGTTCCATAGGTTGTTGTTGGTGTGGGGTCCTAGAATGAGGGCCTCCACATTTGGTACGGCGCTGTGGCGCGGCTCCAGGGTGGGGTCGGGGGGGAGACATCATAATGTAATTCAGTACAACATGTACCATTATGTAGACATGGGACACATTGAATGTGTGCAATCATTGGATATATGGGATACGTTGCACTTAGGGCTTCGGCTCCGCAACAATACAATTTGCAGCAATCATGCAATCTGCGGGTAGATGGGATTCGCTGCGCTACAGCATCCGCAGACTTGCCACCGGCAACACGTCACTTCCGGACGTGGATTCCTGGGTTTACGCCGCATCGCCGACCATTCGGGTGCCCGGCGGTTGTGGCGTGCTGCTCCCGAGGGCCTCTTGGGCGCCTTCCGGGAGCTTCTTGGTGCCCTCCTGGGCGCTTCGTGGGGGCCTCTCGGGGGCCTCCTTGGAGCCTCGTGGAGGCTTCTTGGGGGCCTTGGGGGGCCGAGGGCTCGAAATGTTGGCTCGGGCTCCCCTTCGGAGCTCTTCCTGCGGCTGCCTGGTGGCTCTTTTGGGCCATGTTGGAGGCCTCTGAGGCCGTCTTTGGGGCCGCGTGGGGGCCGCCTTTGCCAGTTTAGGGGCCCACTTGGAGGCCTCTGGGGCCGTCTGGGGGGATCTCGGGAGCCTCTTGGGCCGCCGTCAGGAGTCAGGAAATGGAGAAGGCGAGACCGCTCAAATCTTTCAAAGACGAGCTGAGAATCTATGAACGCTACCTCTTGGGGTCCTCTTGGGAGGGCTCTCGGGGGCCTCCTGGGGCGTTTCGGGGGCGTCTTGAGCCGTCTGGAGGCCATCGTGGCCGTCCTGGAGGATCTTTCGGTGACTCGGGCCTCTTGGACCGTCTTGGGGGCCTCTCGGGGCCCTCTTGGCCCGTTGTGAGACCCTCTATCCTCCCATGATGCGTTCGGGCGGGGCTCGGGGGATCCAGGCGGACCCCCCTCCCTCCAAACCGATCGGACTGGGCTCTGGGGGGAGGGGCTGGGGGAGGGGGAAGCATCTCACGCGCTGAGACATCACCAAGGGGTCGACGGATTTTGCCGGCCCCTGCCCATGGCAGAGTTTTTTTGAGAGGGATGGTTGGCCTGCACGCGCGGGTAATATGACGTCCACGCCGTCGTGTAAAACAATAGTGCGCAGTGATGGCGGGACGCCCGAAGATGACCCAGATTATGTCGCAAAGCGCACGTTTTATAAAACCCGCGGGACATTGACGGAGTTGGCCCTTGGAAGCCCTCTTAGAAAGTTGTGTGAGGCTCTCGTCAAGTGTTTTCTGTGCTTCTGGGGCCGTTTTTGGAGCCGTCATGGGCGTCTTGGAGCGAAATGTGGGGCGTATCGGGGCCCTCTTGGACAGTGTACCGCGTGCTCGCGAAGGACTGCCCCAGGGCCTCCGGCAATCACGGCACCGCCCGCACCGTCAGTAGTGATTTCTGCGGCTGACATTTTCAATGTTCGCCGTGCATGCATGAGGAAACGTGCGAGAAATCACGTTTAGAGACGGCGGGCATGTGTCAACAAAACCGTGTTGGAGCCATCGTGGGCGTCCGGGGGCGAGATGTGGGGCGTGTCGGGGCCCCCTTGGACAGTCTACCGCGTGTTCGCGAAGATTCCCCCGGCAATCGCGGCACCGCCCGCACCGGCTCGCATTCGAAGCCTTGTGCGATTGTTCGGGGCTTTTCTCGGTGGCCGCTGGGACTGTCGTGGCGCGGTCGTGGGAACGCCCTGGGCTGAAACAAGCGCCTGATAGCACAAAAGGAAGAGAACCAAAATACATTTAAAACCCGTGCGGCATTGACGGAGTTGGCCCCTGGAAGCCTGACGGGAAGCTCTGTGGGGTTCTCGTCGGGCGTTTTCGGGGCTTTGGGGACTGTCTTGGAGCCGTCGCCTCCGTCTTGGAGCGAGATGTGGGGGGAGTCGGGCCCTCTTGGACAGTGTACGGCGTGTTCGCGAGGAGCTCCTTGAGCCCCCCAGCAATCGCGGCACCGCCCGCACCCCCAGTAGTGATGATTTCTGCGGCTGACATGCTCAGCGTTCTTCGTGCACGCACGGGGAAGCGGGCGAGAATCTACCTTTACAGACGGTGGGCATCTGTCAAAACACGTTTTTGGGCCGTCGTCGGCGTTTTGGAGCGAGTTGTGGGGCGTGTCGGGTCCCTCGTGGACAGTCTATCGCGCGCGCGCGAAAAATCCCCCCTCGGCCCGGCAAATACGGCACCGCCCGCACCGCCAGTAGTGATTTCTGCGGCTGACAGTTTCAGTGTTCGCCGTGCACGCATACGGGAACAAACGAGAGCCCACGTTTACAATCGGCGGGCATCTGTCATAATAACAGAAGAATGATTATCGAATGGCCTTCGGGGCATCCCGCCACCGCGCCTGGGCCGCGGGTCTGAGGCCACTGGGACGGCAGATGGGGTCTCGTGGCAGGTATCCCGGGGGCGTTTGCGAAACAGTGTTTGAATGATTTGGGGGCCCCCTGGTGTCCTAGGTTTTTGGGGGGGCCTTTTGGAGTTCCCTGGGGGGCCTGTTGGGGGGTTTCTTGGGGCAGCCGGGGGGGCGTCTTGGAGTCGACGGCTCGAACTGCCCGCTCGGGTTCCCAAATTTGGGCCTTGTCTTGGGGCCGTCCTGGGGCCCCATTGGGCCGTCTTGGGGGCTTCTGGAGCGGTTGTGGGGCGGTCGTTTGGGAGCCCTCTTGGGGGCCTCTTGGGCCGTCCTGGGGCGATCTAGAAGGCTTCTTGGGCCGTCTTGGGCGCCATCAACGCACAAGAGGCGGAGTGTGCAGAAAATGCACGTTTTCCCAAGAATGAGGCGGCGTTTGCTCTTTGAGGCCGTATCGGGACGCCTCTGGGGGGCTTGGTGGGGCGTCTTGGAGCCCTCTTGGGCCGCTTGGAGGTCAGCGTGGACGTGTTGGATCGATTTTTCGGCGGCTCGTGGCCCTCTTGAACCGGTCGAAGGGCTTCTTAGGGCCCCTTGGCCTGTCTTAGGGCCCTCTGTCCTCCCATGATGCCCGCGGGCTGGGCACGGGGGACACCCCCTCCGCTCCAAGTCGACCGGACCGGGTTCCCGGGGGAGGGGTTTGGGGAGGGGGAGCATCTCACACGCCGATGAATCCCAAGTGGTCGGTGGATTCTGTTGTGCTGGCGAGAGGCCAGTTGGCAGGCGTTCGTTGCAGGAGTCCCCGAACGTGTTCATGTTCGTGCTTCCCTCTTGGTGGCCGCGTGCGCTCTCTCAGCGCCGCGGGAATACCCCAGGCGCCCTGGCCTGTCCCAGGCTCCCTGCTCAGGCACCGCGCCAGGCTTCACAGTCTGTTCACCATCGGTTCAGTACCATTGAGTGCGGCCTTTTCGGCAGAGCGCGGTATCCGCGATCATGCCACCGTATCACCACCATCCGCACCCTCGAAGCAGCCACCGATTGCGCCGGTTCGCTGCAGTGCGAGTCGGCAGTTTTCTGTCTTGTGGCAATTTCGGGGCCTTTCTTGCAGTACAGTACGGTGGCCTTGCGCCTGAGTCGACGCGCTGGCCTTGCAGGCCAGCCATAATTGGGGGAGCTGTGTATCTTACCCCCCTTAGGGACACATCGGCTTCGACAACCCATCTCGAGAGATCGTCGGTACGATATCTCCCCCCCAGCGGGCTAAGGAGCACAGCTCCCCCGCTTGTGGCTGGTCGGGCTTGTGCGGCAGGGCTATTTCGCAGGAGAACCAGCGAGCTCTGAGGCAAAGGGGCCAGTTTGGAAGACGTCCACGCATTCGGCGCATTGGCTTGATGGAGTCGGTCCCTACCAGCAGCGGAATATGCGCGGCAGCGTGAGTGTAGCATGTGCAGTGTTTGGCATGGCTTCCACCCCTTTTCAAACTCAGTTTCACGGAGCGCGATCGGGGCCCCCACGTCCTCGCGCGCCGGCGGCCAGTAGGACGCGGGACCATAGACAGTTTCTCTGCAAGCGGTTTTGCCGGCGGATCTCCGAGCAGGCTCCTTCGCACTTGTTCCCTCTCCCCCCCACCCCTGAACTCGCAGAGCTGTGGTCTGCGGCGCGGCTTGGCGCGGCAGCCGGTCGCTGCGAGACTGGGGCATTGATTTACCGAGCTGGCCGCGTGGAGGAGTTCGACTCGCAGGACTGCGATGCGTGGCACGGCTTGGTGCGGCGGCCGCCGTTCTTGCGTGTCGACTTCGGCGTGTTGACGACGTGGCTCGCCTTTCTTCTTTCTTTCCTCGGGTTTTTGCGGCGACGGCCTCGCGATCTGCCGCTGTATTCTTTCAAATGGCCGCGAGGCTTACCACCAGGAGTGCGGCTTCAACTGCGCCGAGTCTGAGTTTCAGTGGCGCCGCTCGCGCAGCGCCGCGTTTATGCCTCCAACGGCCAGGACGCTCGCTCCCACTGCCCCGGGGCGGCTCCATGCTGGCCCTCCTATCCCGGCAGGCCCGCGCGCCTCCTATGGGCAGGGTGGATCCCACGGCCTAGGAGCGCGCGCTCCGGGGGCGCGAGAGGAGCTCTCTCTCGAGCCTCTCGAGAGGCCGCGCCGCGGTCTCCGGCCCACTGCGGCCGGGGACAAGGCGCTGCCCGTGCAGAGACTCGTCCGACAGGCGGCCCTCGCGGGGCCTCTTTTTCCAGCTCGGGGGCCCAGCGAGTGTGCTGCAGGTCGACGGGCCCGTGGCGCACCGTCGCGGAGCCAGGTGCTCCCGAGCCGAGGGCTCCTGTTGGTGCAGGTTGTGTGTGCGCAGTCGGCCTGGAGGAAGCCCCGGCAGCAGAAAAGGATGGGCGCCGTCATGGCAAAGCTCGAAGCCGGCTCTCCATCCCGAGCTGTTTCTCGACGGCCCCGGGGCCCGGAGAGGGCCCGCAGAGTCAGACCCAGGCGTCCGGTGTTTTTGATGTGTGAGACGGGGTCCTGAGAGGTCCCCACTTTTTACCTCGGGCCGTTCTCTCGCCCAGGGCCGTGTTTTGATCGTCGCAGGGCGCAGCGAGGATCCCCAGAGGCCGAGAGCGACGAACAGCCTCCCTCTTGAATATCTGAGAGAGCGTGATCCACCGCCGCTTTACTGTGGAAGTTTGCCCCCCTCTTCCTCCAGAACCCGGGGTTCCCCAGCCCCGAAAATACCCCCCCCTGCTGGACCCCTCTCCCGAGCCCCCGACGTGATCCCCCCCCCCCTCTCCTCTTTACCCCCGAAATTTACTCCTCCGGAACCCCTCCCCAGCCCCCACACTCACCGCCAGCAAACGACTCCCGGTCCCTACCACCGTCCGCGCCACATCCCCCACTGTTGTTCCCAGCACCACTGTCCTCACCACCACTGTCCCCACTGGTTCCACCACCGTCCCTACTGTCCCCACCAGTGCCCCCACCACTGTCGCACTGTCCCCACTGTCCCCACCACTGTTCCCACCACGGTTCCACTCTCCCCACTTTCTCCACGGCCCCAACCACTGCCCGACTATCCCCACTGTCCCCACTGTCCCACTGACTCCTCCGCTGTCCCACTGAGCTGTCCCACTGTTCCCACCACTGTCCCCACTGTCCCCACCACTGTCCCCACTGTACCTCTGTCCCATTGTCCCACCGCCGTCCTCGCCACCGCCTTCACCACTGTCCCCACCACCACTGTACCCTCCACTGTCCCACTGTTTCCACCTCATTCCCACTGTCCCCACACCACTGTCCCCACCACCACCGTCCCCACCACTGTCCACTGTCCCCACTGTTCCCACCATTGTCCTCACCACTGTCCCCACCACTACCGTCCCCACCACTGTCCCACTGTCCCCACCACTGTCCCGCTGTCCCCTCACCACTGTCCCCACCACCACCGTCCCCACCACTGTCCGCAGTCGGTTTTCGAGGGGGGGGGGCGAACCCCCCCCTCGGTTTTCGAGGGGGGGGGTTCGAACCGGTAGTGACCCCCCCCCCTTTCATGATGAACGGGGGGGGGGGGTTCGAACCGTAGTGACCCCCCCCCGGTTTTCCGGAGGGGGGTGGGGGAGGGTTCGAACCGTAGTGACCCCCCCCCCGGTTTTCCGCCAGCAGCGGTAGAATACGCTCTTTCGAAAAATGTGCAAATTGCTCGCGCGCGATTGTTGGTAATGGCGCGAGGAGGCCGGGGACTCGTGGGGGCGACTTGGGGTGGCCTCGGGGTGATGCTCGGAGCCTCTCGGGCCGTATGGGGCACTCCTGAGACCGAGCACGTGCCGAACGCGAAGTTCCGTCGAAGACCGACCGGGAAGCAGCTGTTCGTTGGGGAGCTCTGCGGGACCGTCTTCGGGCTGTCGCGGGGCCGTCTGCGGGGCCGTCGTGGGCCCCTCTCTTGGGCCGCTCGGGGGGGGGCCGGCCGCGAGGCTATAGGCCCGTCGGGGCGCCCTCCGGCGACGACCCACCCGGGGCCCCGCCACGGGGGGGGTTAGGCCGCCCTGCGGCCTGCGCCCGTCAAGGGGGGCAGCCGCAGGAGGGCTGGCCACCGCCGCGAGCGAGCGCGGCGGCAGCGCCTATGGGTCGCAGCGTGGCGCCCCTTGCGCAGCGCCGGCGGCGGCGCGCCGTGCTCGTCGAGCAGACTCCTCCTGTAGCGCGGGCGCGCGATCGCCGAGGTTATGCCTCCAACGGCCAGGGCTCGCTCCCACTGCCCCGGGGCGGCTCCTGCCTTGGCATCGCTCGGACGTGTGCATGTCTCCTTCGGCGAGGACCATCGAGGAGCATCCTTGATCATTTCGCGAGAAAACCACGCACGAATCCGAAAAGAGCACAGGAAATGGACGTGCGAGCGATGGCCAGCTGCTGCCCTCCTATCCTGGCAGGCCCGCGCGCCTCCTATGGGCAGGGTGGCTCCCACGGCCTAGGAGCACGCGCTCCGGGGGCGCGAGAGGAGCTCTCTCTCGAGCCTCTCGAGGCCGCGCCGCGGTCTCCGGCCCACTGCGGCTGGGGGCAAGCCGCTGCCCGTGCAGAGACTCGTCCGACAGGCGGCCCTCGCGGGGCCTTCTTTTCCAGCTCGGTGGCCCAGCGAGTGCGCTGCAGGTCGACGGGCCCGTGGCGCACCGTCGCGGAGCCAGGTGCTCCCGAGCCGAGGGCTCCTTTTGGTGCAGGTTGTGTGTGCGCAGTCGGCCTGGAGGAAGCCCCAGCAGCAAAAAAAAGGATGGGCGCCGTCATGGCAAAGCTCGAAAAACCAGCTCTCCATCCCGAGCTGTTTCTCGACGGCCCCGGGGCCCGGAGAGGGCCCGCAGAGTCAGACCCAGGCGTCCGGTGTTTTTGATGTGTGAGACGGGGTCCCGAGAGGGCCCCACTTTTTACCTCGGACAATCTCTCTCGCCCAGGGCCGTGTTTTGATCGTCGCAGGGCGCAGCGAGGATCCCCAGAGGCCGAGAGCGACGAACAGCCTCCCTCTTGAATATCTGAGAGAGCGTGATCCACCGCCGCTTTACTGTGGAAGTTTGCCCCCCTCTTCCTCCAGAACCCGGGGTTCCCCAGCCCCGAAAATACCCCCCCCTGCTGGACCGCCTCCACCCCCCCCTCCCCCCCCGGACCCCCCCCCCCCTCCCCTAACCCCTCCCCGCCCCCCCCTCCCCCTCGAAAAACCGGGGGTCCCTACCCGTTTCGAACCCCCCCCCTCCCCCCTCCTTGAAGCCGGATGTGGGTCATTACCGGTTCGAACCCCTCCCCACCCCCCACACTCACCGCCAGCAAACGACTCCCGGTCCCTACCACCGTCCGCGCCACATCCCCCACTGTTGTTCCCAGCACCACTGTCCTCACCACCACTGTCCCCACTGGTTCCACCACCGTCCCTACTGTCCCCACCAGTGCCCCCACCACTGTCGCACTGTCCGCACTGTCCCCACCACTGTTCCCACCACTGTTCCCACCACGGTTCCACTCTCCCCACTTTCTCCACGGCCCCAACCATTGCCCGACTATCCCCACTGTCCCCACTGTCCCACTGACTCATCCGCTGTCCCACTGAGCTGTCCCACTGTTCCCACCACTGTCCCCACTGTCCCCACCACTGTCCCCACTGTACCTCTGTCCCATTGTGTCCCACCGCCGTCCTCGCCACCGCCTTCACCACTGTCCCCACCACCACTGCACCCTCCACTGTCCCACTGTTTCCACCTCATTCCCACTGTCCCCACACCACTGTCCCCACCACCACCGTCCCCACCACTGTCCACTGTTCCCACTGTTCCCACCATTGTCCTCACCACTGTCCCCACCACTACCGTCCCCACCACTGTCCCACTGTCCCCACCACTGTCCCGCTGTCCCCTCACCACTGTCCCCACCACCACAGTCCGCACCACTGTCCGCACCCCCCCTCGGTTTTCGAGGGGGGGGGGTTCGAACCGGTAGTGGCCCCCCCCCGGTTTTCAAGGGGGGGGGTTCGAACCGGTAGTGTCCCCCCCCCACCTTTCATGATGAACGGGGGGGGGGAGGGGTTTCGAACCGGTAGTGACCCCCCCCCCCCCGGTTTTCAGGAGGGTGGGGGGAGGGGTTCGAACCGCTGGTGACCCCCCCCCCGGTTTTCCGCCAGCAGCGGTAGAACACGCTCTTTCGAATATCTCAGGACGTTGGATGTTCGGGGAGGCCGGGAACTGGCAAAACCATCCGTCGCGATTGTTGGTAATGGCGCGAGGAGGCCGGGGACTCGTGGGGGCGACTTGGGGTGGCCTCGGGGTGATGCTCGGAGCCTCTCGGGCCGTATGGGGCACTCCTGAGACCGAGCACGTGCCGAACGCGAAGTTCCGTCGAAGACCGACCGGGAAGCAGCTGTTCGTTGGGGAGCTCTGCGGGACCGTCTTCGGGCTGTCGCGGGGCCGTCTGCGGGGCCGTCGTGGGCCCCTCTCTTGGGCCGCTCGGGGGGGGGCCGGCCGCGAGGCTATAGGCCCGTCGGGGCGCCCTCCGGCGACGACCCACCCGGGGCCCCGCCACGGGGGGGGTTAGGCCGCCCTGCGGCCTGCGCCCGTCAAGGGGGGCAGCCGCAGGAGGGCTGGCCACCGCCGCGAGCGAGCGCGGCGGCAGCGCCTATGGGTCGCAGCGTGGCGCCCCTTGCGCAGCGCCGGCGGCGGCGCGCCGTGCTCGTCGAGCAGACTCCTCCTGGAGCGCGGGCGCGCGATCGCCGAGGTTATGCCTCCAACGGCCAGGGCTCGCTCCCACTGCCCCGGGGCGGCTCCTGCCTTGGCATCGCTCGGACGTGTGCATGTCTCCTTCGGCGAGGACCATCGAGGAGCATCCTTGATCATTTCGCGAGAAAACCACGCACGAAACCGAAAAGAGCACAGGAAATGGACGTGCGAGCGATGGCCAGCTGCTGCCCTCCTATCCTGGCAGGCCCGCGCGCCTCCTATGGGCAGGGTGGCTCCCACGGCCTAGGAGCACGCGCTCCGGGGGCGCGAGAGGAGCTCTCTCTCGAGCCTCTCGAGGCCGCGCCGCGGTCTCCGGCCCACTGCGGCTGGGGGCAAGCCGCTGCCCGTGCAGAGACTCGTCCGACAGGCGGCCCTCGCGGGGCCTTCTTTTCCAGCTCGGTGGCCCAGCGAGTGCGCTGCAGGTCGACGGGCCCGTGGCGCACCGTCGCGGAGCCAGGTGCTCCCGAGCCGAGGGCTCCTTTTGGTGCAGGTTGTGTGTGCGCAGTCGGCCTGGAGGAAGCCCCAGCAGCAAAAAAAAGGATGGGCGCCGTCATGGCAAAGCTCGAAAAACCAGCTCTCCATCCCGAGCTGTTTCTCGACGGCCCCGGGGCCCGGAGAGGGCCCGCAGAGTCAGACCCAGGCGTCCGGTGTTTTTGATGTGTGAGACGGGGTCCCGAGAGGGCCTCACTTTTTACCTCGGACAATCTCTCTCGCCCAGGGCCGTGTTTTGATCGTCGCAGGGCGCAGCGAGGATCCCCAGAGGCCGAGAGCGACGAACAGCCTCCCTCTTGAATATCTCAGGACGTTGGAGGTTCGGGGAGGCCGGGAACTGGCAAAACCATCCGTCGCGATTGCTGGTGATGGCGCGAGGAGGCCGGGGACTCGTGGGGGCGATTTGGGGTGGGCTCGGGGTGATTCTCGGAGCCTCTCGGGCCGCATAGGAATGCCAAGGGAGGGAGGGCTTCTTAGAAGCGCCCCTGCTCCTTCGAAGACGCGGGCCGTATCTATAGATGTGAGGCCTGCGCCTTCTCTGAAGCAGCCGCCTCCTAAGGAGCCTTCCCCCCTCCCTCCGCCCCCTTGTGCGCGCCGCCAGGATCGGGCCGGACGAAAGGGGGGGATTGGGAAAGGGGGGGTTACGAAGTCTGCTGCATGCAGCTGGTTTCGGCCCCACCGAGGGGCCCATTCTTCGATACGTGGCCGCCTCTGGCGCCGGGAGGCGCCGGGAAAATCGGCTACGTGAGCTGATTCTCAGACCCCCCTGTTGCTATCCCCCCCTGTCGCCCGACCCGACAGGAGGAGGGGGGGAGGATCGAGGGCAGAGGTCTCCCCACCCCCTCGTCGTGACGAGGCCCGTCGGCCGGTTCTGGGCCGTCTGCAGCCCTGGAGGAGGAGGAGGAGGAGGAGGAGGAGGTAGAGGAGGAGGAGGAGGAGGAGAGAGAAGAGGCAGGGAGGAAGGAGGCAGGAGAGGAGGAGGAGGGGGAGGGGCGAGAAGAGAGCAGAACAGGAGGAGGCGAGAGGCAGGAGGGGGAGGAGAGGAGGAGAGGAGGAAGGAGGGGAGCAGAGGAGCGAGACGGGGAGGATGAGGAGGAGGCCCACGGGGCAGCGGGCCCTCGGGGGCCAGGTACTCGGGGGCCCACGACTGCGACGGGAGCACGGCGTCGGGGGGGAGCGAGGCCGCGGGGCTCGGAGGGCTCGAGGGCCAAAACGGTCGGCCTCTCACAAAGGCGAGGAGGAGCGAAAGAGGAGGAGGAGGAGGAGGAGGATGAGGAGGAGGAGGGGCGAAGGAGGAGGGGGGAGGAGGGGGAAGAGAGAGGAAGGAGGAGGAGGAGGAGGCAGGAGGAAGGAGAGAGGAGGAGGCGGAAGAGGGGACGCTTCTGAGCGGATTGGGCCGGGGCGAGGGGGGCGCCTTTCCAACAGAGAGGGGTTGCGGGAGGGTCCTATCGGAGGCAGCGGCCTTTTGGCGAACGCGGCGGCTGCACAATAGGGGGTCAGGCAGTGCCAAGGGGGGTCACCACTGGGGGGGTCGCCAGCTTCTCCTGGAAAGCGAGGTTCCAGGATGGAGAGTCGAGGGGTCGAGGATGTTCTTGGACGCTTCTTTACGTTTTCGGGGCTCTGGGGGGCCCAGTTCTTCGAGGAAGTCTCGAGGAAGTTGCGTTTCCTCGAGGAAGTGGCGACCCCCCTAGTGGTGACCCCTTTGCACTGCCCCAGGGGGGGCCGCGAGGGGGGCGGCCTTCAACAGAGAGGGGGGAGGGCTCCTCAGAAAGCAGGGGCCTTTTTGGCGGCGTCGTCGGCGTTCGGCGTCGGCATCGGCGTCGTCATCGTTTTCGTCGTCGTTGACGTCCGTCCGTCCGTCGAAAGGGAGGGGCTTCTGAGAAGGCTCCTTAGAAGCTGGGGGGGACTTCTGCGGAGCCCCCTTGCCGCCCTCGTAGAACGAGGATCTCTTGCCCGCCGAAGAAAGATTCTCCCCCGAGCCGAAGAAGAACAAACACATATGAACATTGATGTTCTGTGGTCCGCGCGGATGTCGCGTTGGCCGAAGAAGGGGGGAGGAGCCTAGAATCCAGGCCTGCGAAGGCTCCTCCCTCAGTCAGAGAAGAGCAGCTGCACGAGCAAGCTCTGCCGGGGGTCCGCGCGGATCTCGCGGGTCGGTGCTGGGCACCCCCCCTGCCGGGCGCGCGGAGCGCGCCAGGGGCGAGGAGGGCGACGAGGAGGGCTGGGCGGGCGAGGGATTGCAAAAAAACCTAGGATTGCAAAAAAACCCTTCGAAGGATTGAAAAAAAAAGCTTCGAAGGTTTTGCAATCCTTCGAGGAGGGTGTTTTTTGCAATCCTTCGGGCGGGCGAGGGTTTTTTGCAATCGAGGGTTTTTTTGCAATCCTTCGAGGGACGACCCCGTCGGCCCAGGAGGCCCGCGGCATCCTGGAGTTCCTGACCACGGCGGAGCTGCTCCGGATCCGCGAGCGGCTGCCCGCCCCCGCCCCGCTATCATAGGGGCCCCGCCTTCCCCCAGAGGGGGGGGCCAAGGAGGTCTTCGGCGTCGCCCTCGTCGTCCACGATCCTGGTTTTTGACGCTGGTCGTACACACAGGCATCCCAGACCCCCTCGAGTCATGAAAAAATCACGACGGGAGGTTTTTCGCCATTTTCGGCCTCCGGGGGCCCTCACCGGGCCTCGGGCGCGTCAAAAAACGACTCAGGATGACAAACCGGTCCTGGGGAAGGGGTCGGGACCTCTGGGCGTCGACGTAATGAAAAAATCATTACGTCGGGGGTCTGGGATCAGGGCAGCTGCGTTCTACCCATTCTCCCCCTCCACCTCCTCCTCCTTCATCCTCCTCGTCCATCAGCCCCTCTTCCTTACGGGCCCGGCGCTTCGCCTGAGAACCCCTCACCACTTACGGTCCTGAAGCTGGAAGTTTGCAACAGCTTCCAGGATGGAGGGCGGGTGGTTTCCAAAATGTCGTTTTCGCTTGATCCCCGCGGACACTCGCTTTTTAGAACATTGCAGGGACGTCATGGATGGAGGGCGGGTCGTTTTCAACATGCGGTTCTCGCCTCAGTGCCGTGCACATGTTTTCAAATATCTCCAAGAGTTTCACAGATGGAGGGCGGGCCGTTTTCAAAATGTGGTTCTCGCCTAGAGACACACGCAACTCCCATCAGCCGTCTGGGAGTTTCAGGACGGACGGCGGTATTTTGTCAAAAGTTGTGTTCTCGCTCACTTCCTTTTTTTTTTTTTTTTTTTTTGGTTTTTTTCCCTTTTCTTTTCCTCTTCATCTCGTTTTTTTTTTATTTTCATTTTC
>CAUYUJ010014361.1:138895-215298 GCA_963575745.1 Prorocentrum cordatum | reverse complement strand
GTGCGTGTGTGCGTGTGTGTGTGTGTGGCTGTGTGTGTGTGGCTGTGTGTGTGTGTGTGTGTGTGTGTGTGTGTGTGTGTGTGTGTGTGTGTGTGTGTGTGTGTGTGTGTGTGTGTGTGTGTGTGTGTGTGTGTGTGTGTGTGTGTGTGTGTGTGTGTGTGTGTGTGTGTGTGTGTGTGTGTGTGTCCCAGGGCCCCTCCTTCACACACTGCGTCTCGGGAGGAGCGGATCTCTCGCGGCACGAGGCCCGGGGCAGGAGTTTCTGCAGGACCAGCGCCTGGAGGATGTCAGTTTTCGGGGACCTCGGCAGGCGGTGGGTATGGACATGTTCGGGCCCCCGGGGGCCAAAATCTATCCGCATCCACCGCCCGCCGGGTCACCAGGACGTCGTTTCCCAGGCGGTGGATGTGGATAAGCCCCCGCCTCGCACGAGGCCCGCCAGAGACGGGAGGGCCGCATCCTGCGATCCGGACATCGCACAGGAAGTAGCAGGGGTCGACCTGAACGGTGGTTCGGCGATTTCGTGGGCCCTTTTCGTAATCTGGGCCGATCTAGTTTTCGGAATTGCAGAAGTCGGGGACCGAAACTTCCGATCTAGTTTAGCCGAGACCTAGTTTCACCGATTCTATTTTTAACGAGCGGAGTGTAGAGTTCGTTCTGCAGCAGAGTCGGATCGGAGGCACAACGAGAGAGCACGAAGCCATGGCGAGCACGAACCACACTGTTCAGGGCGATCCCTGGGGTGGAAGGAGGCCCTGGCCGCACAAGACCGCGAGCTGCGAGCAGGTTGCGTGAAACGGAGGGCTCGGAGGCGTGGCCCGGGAGAGCGGAGGGTCTCGGCAGCGTGACGGCCGCTGGCCGCGACGGTCGCTTGCATGTTGCGGTGGGAAGCTGCACCCAGGCGGGGAGATCTGGCGACGCTCGGGCCGAACGAAAGGGGGGGATAGGGAAAGGGGGGGGGTCGAAATCTGCTGCATGCATCTGGTTTCGGCAGCGTGACGGCAGCGTGACGGCCGCTGGCCGCGACGGTCGCTTGCATGTTGCGGCGGGAAGCTGCGCCCGGGAGGGGAGATCTGGCAACGCTCGGGCCGAACGAAATGGGGGGGGGATCGGGAAAGGGGGGGGGGTTGCACCCAGGAAGCTGCACCCAGGAGGGGTTTGCATGTTGCGGTGGGAAGCTGCGCCCAGGAGGGGAGTGCCGGCAACGCTCGGGCCGAACGAAAGGGGGGGACAGGGAATGGGGGGGGCCGAAATCTGCTGCACGCAGCTGGTTTCGGCCCCACCGAGGGGCCCAGTCCTCGATGCATGGGCGCCTCCCGGCGCCGGGAGGCGCCGGGAAAATCAGCTACGCGAGCTGATTCTCAACCCACCCCTTTGTTACCCCCCTTTCGCCCGGCCCGAAGCACGAGGGCCGCAGCTGCGAGGGGGCCACGTCTTCTATCAAGGGGGGAAGCGGTGCCCCGACCCCCCACAATCCAATCGGCGGTTGCTGAACACCGCTGGGCGTTTACTGGACAGCCCTGCCCTTGTCGATCCCTTCCCTGGGTGCGTTTCCCAAAGGCTTCGCTCGTCGGGGTGCTTGACCCTTTTACAGTCGAGACTGATTGGAATTGGAAGGTCGACCCTGCCAAATCGAGGGTACCCTCGTATCCTGAGCTTCGCGACCCATGCCTTCTTGCATTCCTGTGGCATTGTGGCCCTCGGACCGAAGGGTCTCGTGTCCTCTCGCGTGTCTTCCCTGATCAACCCCGACTGTATTCTAGGAGGATCGCAGCACGGAGGGGTGTTCCGACTGCTGCACCAGGTCTCGGGTGAGGCGCGCGAGGCCAGGGCACGGAGTAAGGGAGCCACCGAGCAGGCAAAGGACATCCTCTCAACAGGCCTCATGAGGAGGTACCTCCTGCGATCCCTCGCTGCCCTCTCCCCGTCTCCACCTCGCTCCTTCCCTCAGCTCTCTCCCCTCCTCCCCTCTCTCCCTCCTCCCCCATTCCCTTCCTCCACCGCTCACCCCCACTGCCCACCACCCGCCCCCCTGCCTGCCCTCGCTCGACTCGTTCCCTCCACCCCGCCGCCGTGAAGGACAGGGGGTCCTGAGGGAGACGGCTCCGAGGCCCCAAGGGCGCTTCTCGGGGTCGGCTCTTCGTCTCGGGTCGTAGCTTGAAGGCCCCAGGGCCCGCGGAGGAGCGGAGGACCCGCTGGGCATCGCTCGGAAGTGTGCACTCTTTTTCTCGGCGAGGGCTCTCGAAGAGCATGTTGGGATCCTCTTGCGGAAAAAAAAACGCGCACGAGAAACCGAAGCATGCACAGGGAGTGGACGTCCGAGCGATGGCAGGCCCAGGGGGCCCGAGCTTTCAGTTCCAGCACCCGCGTCCGTCAGGCTACGGTCGGCATGTTTGCGTTCAGCGTGTCCTCCTCCTCCTCTTCCCTTTCCCCCTGATGGTGGTGACGTCTACCCGGCCGGCCAATCCAGTTCTTTTCGCCAGTGCTTTTTTATTGTGGGATGTTGCTGTAAATAAAACCGCTGGTAAATCTCTGCCGCGTGTCGCCACGGAGTGCACAAGTGATCCAAGAGTTGTTGCGGTCGTTAAAAAAAATGCGTTCAGCGTGTCCAGGTCCCGACGCGTCAACGTCCCGAGCTGTTCCCAGCCCCCCGCCCAGCGGAGCGGAGCGACACGCCATCCGCTCGCAGGGCATGGCGGGTGGCCGGGGCCACCACCGCAACACGCTGAGCAAAACGTCTCGACCTTAAGCCACTCCACTGCTCGGCAGCGCCCACGAGGAGGGGGGCGCGAGGGGTGGGGGCTTCTAAGAAGGCGGCAGGACTTGTAAGAAGCTAGGAGGGCTTCGCCCGGGGCAATAATAGGGGGATAGGCATACGAAGGGGGGGATGCATCATCCCACAATCACCCATTGATAGCCGACAGGGGTCCAAGAGCCCCACCCAACCCAGAAAGGTGCAGCAGATTCGCTATCGGGGGCCTATCGCCGATCTATCGACGATGGATCTCCGATTCCAGGTCGATGCATCCCCCCCTATGCCAGTCCCCCCCTATCGTTGCCACTCACTTCTCAGAAGCCCGCCCGGCTTCTCAGAAGCCTTCTCGAACACCCCCGAGGTTTTCGAAGGAGGCCCCTGCCTGCGAAGGGGCCCCATCCGCCTTCTCGGGAGCCCCCCTGCCACCCTTGCGCCACCCCGACCGCAAACCTTGGCATCCGCCGATGTGACTTGTCCACTCTGCGGCCCCAGGGTTCCCGACCGTTTCCCCCGGGGGTGGTGCTCCGCCCCAGGCCCACTTTTGATAGCCCCGGGGCCCGGCAGCTGGCCCCAGAGGCAGAGGTCGACGGAAAAACGCCCTGCCTGAAAACATCAGAGCGCCCACAGGAATGGTGTGGATTCGCCATAGGGGGCCTCTCGCCAGTCCATCGGCGACGCATCTCGGGCCGGACGAAAAGGGGGGAAATGGGAAAGGGGGGGGTACGAAACCTGCTGCATGCAGCTGGTTTCGGCCCCGCCGCCGGGCCCTGGGCGCCTCCGGCGCCGGGAGGCGCCGGGAAAACCAGCTACGTGAGCTGATTCTCACCCCCCCCCCTTTGCTATCCCCCCTTTCGCCCGGCCCGAGCATCGCCGACTCCAGGTTCACATCTCCCCCCACGAGTAAGTTCCCCCTTCTCGATGCCCCTCAGCAAACCCCTCCTGCGCTCTTGCCCCGTGTCGGGCAGCCGCGGTTGGCATCCGTCGGCGGCCTGATGCCTCACCCCCCCTCCTCCTCCTTCTCCTCCTCCTCCTCCTCCTCCTCCTCCTCCTCCCTCCTCCTGCTCCTCCTACTCCTTCCTCCCTCCTCCTCCTCCTCCTCCCCCTCCTCTTCCTCCTCCTCCTCCTCCCTTCATCCCCCTCCTTCTCCTCCTTCTCCCCCTCCTCCTCCTCCGCCTCCCTCCTCCGCCCTTCCTCTCTTGATTCCCCGCACGCTGTGCCGCGCAAGGGCTCCAAGTGCTCCCTCGCCCCCCCCCCCCCCCGGGCGCGCCGCGAGAGGCCACGAGGCAGGCCGTGCCCGCAGAGGTCCTGTGGGAGAGCGCGCGGGGGCTGGTCCCCGACTTTGTGCTGGCGCCGGAGCGCCGGAGGGCGTGGGCCGGGCGTCGGAGGGCGCCAGTTTTATGTCGGGCGTGTCCCTCTGCAGGGGGAATTTCGACGACAAATAAAAAATACCCAGAAAATATTACAAAAATGACAAAAAAAATATTGAAAAAATGGTCCCCGTATTATTTTTGATTATTTTTAAAAAATATGTTTGGGGTATTTTTATTTTTCGTCGAAAGTCCCCCTGCAGGGGGGCACGCCCGACTTAACGCCAGTTGCCCAGATTGAAGCAGTGGCGAAGCGTCCTGGCGTGCCTACAGCCCCACCCGTGGAAGTTCTAAGAACCTCTTGTGGTTTCCACGAAGCGTTCTTAGAATATTTCTGGCGGAGTCTGTCTTGTTTGATCGCATCGGGCTTATGTTCTAAGAACATTGTCTTGTTATTAGAACATGCTTGGGTCCTAAGAACATGTCGTGGTAGGGCTATACAGATGCTGGGACGGTCGGTCCCTGCTCAACGTTGCCCACATCTCCGACGGGGCATCCTTCGATCTCGGCGTCTTCTTTCGATCTCCGACGGGCTGATTTCTACGATCCCCGACGGTTTGCTCGCTTCGATCCTGGCGTTTTCCTTGGAGCCCGCCCTCCGGGGACGGTGGTCGGGCCCCAGGGCGGCCATCAAGAAGGGGTCCGGGTGCGGAAGAGCGGCCCCCCCAAAAGCGCAAAGTCGCGCACAGATTGCGAATCTGGGTACGCATGGGCACCAGAACGCAGAAAGGAGCCCAGAATGCAATTTCTGGGCGCGTGGACCCGGGAGAGCGGTCGGGATTTCGTGGCCGCGGGTGGAACACGAGCAGAGCGGCGGGCGTCAGGGTGTAATCATGCCCCGACCCTGGCCAGGGCCATCCTGAGCCCAGGATCTGTAGAGACGCACTCCCAACTTGGCGAGGATGGCATATCATATGCACGAGTAAGACATACATGCGTACACACACATACAAATATACATGGTTACGTACACATACATAGATGCTCACATGCATGCGTGCAGGCATTCATATACATAATATATATATACATATATACATATATCAGAACCAGGCTTGTATAATGTATATGTGTGCACATACATACACAAACACATACACATAAACATACACATACGTATGTACATACATGCACGCATACATAGATACACCTACATGCATACACATACATCGATCGATACAGACAACATATCGTACGTACATACAGCATTGCGTACATAATTAGATAATCACATACATCCATGCGTGCATACATACATGCATGCATGCATACAGACACACGCGAATGCAACCACAAATACAAACACGCATACATGAATCAACACGTACATACGTGTACACATACATGTGCGCATACATGTACGCATACATGCGCTAATACATAAACACATGTATCTACACACATACATATACACATGCATGTATGCATGCGTATATACATATATAAGTGCATGCAGGCGTACATTCATGCATACATGCATGCATACATACATACACCCATGCGTCCATGCATATACGCATGCATACATACGTGTTTGCACGCATAGCTACCCCCCACACACACATACACATACATACATGCATGCAAACACACGCTGGCACAACCAGACATGCAATAATGCATACATGCATACGTGCATGCCCACATATACACATGCAGCTATACATACAGACAGACAGACATGCATACATACACACACATGCATACACACATACGTACATACAAATGAATACTCACACATATATATATATACCCATCTATATATATGCATACATGCATGCAACACGCATACAAACATGCATACACTGATACCTGCACGCCTGCACATTCACATGTATATAGTTATATTGATATGGGCAAACCTACCTACGTGTACGCGTGCATACATACTTACACACGTCCACACCTACATACATCCACACATGCATGCAACTATCGTTTCACACCTACATCTATACACACCAGCAGACATACAGACAGACAGCCGTACATACCTACACATACATATATATATATATATATATATATATATGTGTATATATATATATATCGGTGTATGCATGCATGCATGCCGACATGCCTAACGACATGCACACATGCATACGTATGTGTGTATGCATATGTCTTGATGTATCCGTGTACACTATACACATCAATTTATTGTTTTACATGCATACACACATATATATATATATGTATACATGTGTGTGTCCTGCTGTCTGCGGCAAACCCGTGCCGTTCAACAGTGCTACAGGCAGGAAAGCCAGTGTGGGAAGAGCGCAAGTCCGACGAGTGGTCTGATCAGGGCGGGTCGTGAACTCGACCTCGTCTTCGGCCGCGCAGTTCAGCGAGCGGTCTGCACTGGGGACGCTCGTCCTTTCGATATCGTTTGCGCCCGCAGGCCGGCGGGCGAGCGCGGCCCGCGGCACGCTCGAGCTCCGGGGGTGCCATCGAACTCGGGACCCCAGGGCCGCCGAGGAGGAGGAGGAGGAGGAGGATGAGGAGGAGGAGGGGGAGGAGGAGGAGGAGGAGGAGGAGCAGGGGGAGGAGGAGGAGGAGGAGGAGGAGGAGGAGGAGGAGGAGGAGGAGGAGGAAGAGGGGGAGGAGGAGGAGGAGGAGGAGAGGGAGAAGTTGAGGACGACGAGAAGAAAGCTTCTTGGGGCTCTCTTGTGGCCTCCTGGGGGCTTCCTGGAAGCCTCTTGGTAGGGAGGAGGAGGAGGACAGAGAGGATATGAGGACGACGAGGAGAAAGCTTCGCGGGGCTCTCTTGGGGCCCTTCCTGGATGCTTCCTGGAAACCTCTTGGGGGGGCCATGGGGCCCCTAGGGATCATCCTAGAACCTCTCGGGAGCCTCTTGGGGCCTCTCGGGCCGTCTTCGGGAGGCGATAGTCCCGTCTGGCGCATTCGGAGACTGTCATGGGTGCCCCTTGGGGCCGTCTTGGGGCCTTCTCGGAGCGATTGGGGGCCCTCGGGGCCCTCTTGGGAGCCGCTTGGGCGATCTTGGAGTCCGCTTGGGCCGACTCGAGGCCATCATGGGGGTCTCACAGGCTGTTTTGGAGCCATCTTGAAAGCCCCTTGGGCTGTCTTGGGCGGTCAGAAACCCAAATCGGGCTCTTCTGGAGAGCCCGATTTGGATGTAGATGTAGATGTAGATGTAGGTGTAGGTGTAGGTGTAGATGTAGCTGTAGTTGTAGATGTAGATGTAGATGTAGAAGTAGATGTAGATGTAGATGTAGGTGTTGATGCATATGTAGATGTAGATGCGTCGATAGGTGTATTTGTATATGTATGCGTAGCTGTATATGTACATGTCGATGGGGGTGTGGATGTGGATGAAGCTGTAGATGTGGATGTTTGTGTTCATATATGTATGCATATAGACACCGAGGACGATGTCGATGTATAGGTAGATGTATATGTCAGGTGGTACGTATATGTATGCGGATACAGTCATACATCCACAGGATTGCACATACATGTGTATACATATATATATACACACAAGAACAGGCACATCTGTGTATAGCTGCTTGCATGTGTACGTTTGGATGTATATAGTTGTTTGTGTATGATACGTATACGTACACATGTGTACATGCATGTGTACGGATATATATATATATATATATATATATAACAATCCAGCTGCCTGCGGCAAGTTCCTCCACCGTGCCAGTCCAGCATGCTGGATGGCGACTATTCGTGGGGTCACGGGGTGGCGTCACATGTGACACTGCGGGCCTCTTGAAGGTTCTGGCGGCCTCTCGAGGGGTTCTCGGGGGGACCCCTCGGGGGCGCCTCGGCGGCTCTTTGGGCCCCCCTGGGCCGTCAGAGGGCGCTTGTGGGCCGTATGGGCGCTTTCAAAGTCCATCTTCGGTGGCTCTCTGGGTCGTTTTGGGGCTCTCTTGGGGACCTTCAGGGCCGTGTGAGCGCATTCTTGGGCCGACTTAGGGGTTCTCTTGGGCCGTTCTTGGGCCATCTTGGCACCCTCTTGGGCCCTCGTGGTGCACTCTTGGGCCGCCTTGAGGCCACCTTGGAGGCTTCTTGGGTTGTCTTGAGCTGGCGAAAGCTGGAAATGGCGAGAATGCGAGTTTGCTTCAAAAAGGTAAGAGAAGTCAATGGTGTTGGCCTCTTCGGGCATGGCTGGAGGTTCTATTGGAGGCCTCTTGGGCCGTCTCGAGGCCGTCATGGAGGCCTCCTGGACCATCTTGGCGGCCCTGGTGGACATCTTCGAGTGTTTGGGAGGCTTTGGAGAGCGCCAGGGAGGCGTCTTGGCCGCCCAGGGAGCCCCAGGAGCGGGGGTGGTGCACGCGAGGGGGCGCAAAGTGGGGGGGATTAGAGGGCTGCAGAAGCCCTGCCACAGATAGCACTCGGCATTCTTCCACGCCTCAGGGCCAGCGTAAGCCCTGCCAGATAGCACTCGGCATTCTTGCACGCCTCGGGGCCAGCGTTGCATCCCGAGCCGAGGTTCGACGACCCTGGGGCCCAGCGAGGGCCCCCAGAGGCCGCCCATGACAAAGTACCTCCGACTCGAAGTATTCAATGCGTTGGAGGTCTGGGGAGGGGGACCGGCGCCGACCCGAGGAATGCCCCCTGAGTATCGTTCCCCCGAGGCGCTCTCGGCGAGGCGCAGCGGCTGGAAAGCAGCCCGAGGCTACAATGTCGGGGGTGGACAGAACCCCCAGCAGTGACACGTCGACTAGTGAATTGTCCGTTTTCGGTTCTCGAGAGGGCGCCGTGGCCGTCATTTTCCAGGCTTGCGCCCGCCAGGTTTGGGCCTCAGGTCGTTTCCACTAAACCACGTTTTACTAAAGGAGGTTCTGTCCATCCCCGACAATGCCTCCGGGACCAACCAGACGTCCGAGAACCTCGGGGAGCATTTTCACGACAGCTGTTCTCGCCGTTCGGGCGATCGCAAACATGGATCAAGGGGGCGTGGATTAGCGACGGGTCCCGTGTCCACTGGAAATCGCGGATTTCCGCCGCCGAGCTAGGCGGCACCGGCCGCATTTTGGGGAGGGCGGGAAGGGCACCTCCCCCGATCCACGCGCCAAACCCATGGATCGGTAATCCATGTTTGCGCGCCCCCGAATGAATAGTCCTGCTTCGTCTTTCCTTGCGGAGGCTGTGGCTTTCAAGGCGTGTGCGTCATCTGCCAGACGGCTGATTGAGCTTGCTGCACGTAGCAAGCGCAGGAGACTTCAAATCCACCATTGTGACCGCATCCACCTGCCAGCGCCAGAGGCGCTTTAGGCTGTGCAGGGAGGAAAGAACCTCGGTCAGCAGAGCCCCGAATCATCAGGGGTAACTCGGGTCAGGGCTAACTCGGGTTCCTTTTTTCGGGAATCCAAACCCGAGTTACCCCGGACCCGAGTTACCCCGGATAACTCGGGCGCCCAAGAACCTCGGGGGGCGAAGGGGTCGGGGGCAAACTTAGGGGGGACGAATACACCTCCGACGTGCCCCCCTCGCGCCTGCGTCGGCGCCCGCCCCACCGCGGTGCCCCCCCAGGAGTGCCTCTCGCCCGGCGGCGCGCCGCGCGTGGCCGCGCTGCTGCCGCTCCTGCGCCAGGCATTCGCGTGGGGGGGTTAGCGGGCCTCCCTCTTTCCCGTCATGATCAGCAGCAGCACCACCATCAACACCATCAAAACCATCACCATCACCATCATCATCAGCATCAGCATCAGCATCAGCATCAGCATCATCATCATCATCATCATCATCATCATCATCATCATCATCATCATCATCATCATCATCATCATCATCATCATCATCATCATCATCATCATCATCATCATCATCAATCATCATCAATCATCATCAATCATCATCAATCATCATCGGGGGTTAGCGGGCTCCCTCGTTTCACGTCATGATCAGCAGCAGCACAC
The DNA here is from genome assembly GCA_963575745.1 of Prorocentrum cordatum. Taxonomy (NCBI): domain Eukaryota; class Dinophyceae; order Prorocentrales; family Prorocentraceae; genus Prorocentrum; species Prorocentrum cordatum. Next base: position 205,282 of record CAUYUJ010014361.1, on the reverse strand, counting down.
AATCAATCACCTTCAAATCCATCAACAATCACCATCAATCATCAGCATCTAGATCAGCCTCAGCATCGCATCATCTTCATCATCATCATCATCACATCATCATCATCATATTTCATCATCATCTCATCATTTCTCAATCATCATAATCGCATCAGCATCAGCATCATCTTCATCATCATATATTCCATCTATCTCATCATCCATCATCATCTTTCGTCTTCGTCATCGTCATCGGCATCACCATCATCATCAGCATCATGATCATCGTCATCATCATCCTCATCATCAGCATCAGCATTCTCAACATCCTCAGCATCATCATCGTCATCGGCATCATCATCATCGTCATCATCGTCATCATCAGCATCATTATCATCATCAGCATCATTATCATCATCATCGCCATCAGCATCGTCATCATCATTGTCATAAACAGCATCATCATCGTCATCAGCATCGTCGTCATCAGCATCACCATCATAAGTATGATCATCATCAGCAGCGGCATCATCGCCATCATCATCAGAATCAGCATGGCTATCATCATCGTCATACCTACCATTCGCATTACCATTAGCATCACCACGATCAGCAGCAGCGTTCCCCATCGTTATCAGTATCCATCATCGGCAGCATGAGCAGCAGCAGCGGCATCAGCATCAGCCTCATTCCCCTTGCATCTCCCCCCCTACCTCCCCCCCACGCCGATTTCGACTACGATCGCGGAGGGCTCTGGTCCACCCGCGCTGGCCTTCTTGGGCCCCGCCCTTGGCGGTCACCGGCGCGCTCGCTCGCTCGCCCTCCTCCTCCTCCTGCTCCTCCCCCTCCTCATCATCATCATCCTCCTGCTCCCCATCCTTCTTCTCCTTCTCTCTGCTCCCTCCTCCTCCTCCTCCTCCTCCTCCTCGTCCTCCTCCTCCTCCTTCCCCTCCTCCTCCTCCTTTCCCTCCTCCTCCTCCTCCTTCTTCTCCTTCTCTGTCCTCCTCTTCCTCCTCCTCCTCCTCCTCCTCCACCTCCTCATTCTCCCCTCCTCCGCTTCTCTTTGAAAAGGTCTCGTCGGATGGGCGTCCCCACCCCTCTGTTCCTTCTCTCCCTCCTTCGCCGGTTCCTGGATGCCTCTCTCCTGTCCATTAGTGGGCAGTGCAATCCCTCTTCTTCCCCTCCTCCCCTCCTCGGCTACACTTACGAATGATCCTTGCAGGAGTTGTTTTCCCGCCCATCCTGTGGTATTGGGTCTTCGTTTTGAATAAACAGCGCCGCGCATCACTCACCTCAATTCACCTCCCGCCCCTTCCCTCCCTCCTCCCATTCCTGCCTCTGCCCTCCGCATGTCAACAATTTCGGCACACCCCTCGCACCCTTCGTGGCCTCATAGGGAGCTCCACCGATCGCCCTAGTGGCAGGGTCCGCATGGCGCCACCGCGCTCATTTCGACGCACCCCTCACACGTTTCGTGGCCTCATGGGGAGCTCCACCGAATGCTCCAGTGGCAGGGTCCACATGGCGCCACCGCACCCATTTCGGTGCATCCCTCACACATTTCGGGGCCCCATGGGGAGCGGGACCGCATGGCGCCACCGCACATATTTCGGCACACCCCTCACATGCGCCGTGGCCCCATAGGTTCCACCGAAGGCCCCAGTGCAGGGTCCGCATGGCGCCACCGCACCCTTGTCTTCACACCCCTCACACGTTCCGTGGCCTCATAGGGAGCTCCACCGAAGGCCCCAGTGACAGGGTCCTCGTGGCGCCACTGGTGCCATCTTAGTACACCCCTCACATATTTCGTGGCCCAAACATATTTCGGGACACCCGTCGCACGTTTCGTGGCAGCAAATGACGCCCCACTGAAGGCCTCAGTGGCAGGGGGATGGCGTCACCGCACCCGTTTCGGCACACCCCTCACACGTTTCGTGGCACCATAGGGGGCGCCACCGAAGTCCCCAGTGGCAGTGTCCGCATGGCGCCAACGCGCTCATTCCGGCCCACCCCTCACACGTTTTGTGGCCCCTGGGGAGCTCCGCCGAGGGCCCCACTGCCAGATCCCCGCACACTCCACACACACACATTGCGTGGCCCCATAGGGAGCTCCACCGAAGACCCTAATGGCAGGGTCCGCATGGCGTACGTACCCGCACCCGATTCGGGCACACCCCTCACACGTTTCGTGGCCCCATAGGGAGCTGCCCCTCGTTCGTCCAACATTCCTTGCCGCATTCGCATCCGCATATGGTTGGGTTCATCGCCAGAATATTATTGGTGCGCTGCGAAACGTTTTCGGACGTTCTCGTCGGCTGCTGGCAGTTGGTGTTGCCTAGGGGAGCGTTCCAGCAGCTGTCCCTCGCCGAGAGCGTTCTGAGGGGCCCAGATCGTCACGAACGGCTCTCCGAGATCCAAGCTAGGACCCGAAACCCACTGACCCTCCGCGGGTTTCCCCTCCCCATCCTCCTCCACCTCCTCCTTCTCCTCCTGGTCCTCCTCCTCCTCCTCCTCCTCCTCCGCCTCCTCCTCATGATCCTTCTCCTGCTCATCCTCCTTCTCCTCCACTTCCTCCCTCCCTCCCCCCTGCCGTTTTCGTCGTTGTCCTGACGCTGAAGCGGATGGCGGTTCAGCTGTCATAGTTGACGCCATCGTGTCGTCCTCAAGGCGCCCCGCGGCGGAGTGTTCTGAGACACATGGCTGTGAAGCAGCATTGCCGTCATTGTTGCCGTTCATCCCCTCCTTTCCGCCTGGCAACAAGGTGGATTGCAACCATCGGGTTTATCGCAATGGGGGGCGATACGCGGGGTTGGACAGGGTTGCAGGAAAGGGGGCCTAATGGTGCCTCGATGGTGCACGAGAGGCGTACAGTTCTCCCCTTTCCCCCCCCATTAAGCGACGCCCAAAACCATCCCGCCAGAGCTCGTTCTCGGAACGGCACTCAACGATCCCCATCCATCCCTCCATCGAAGAATACACAATTGCACGAGCACAATCTTCTGGAGGTCCGCACGGATGCTTCGCTTCGGCGCGAAGCGCGCGACAAGGAGGGGCCAGCATTGAAGGAGGAGGGGGAAGGGTTCCAAGGAGGTTACGTTCTCTCCCCATCCCTACCCCCCCCTTCTCACCACCCCCCCCTCCCCCTCCCCCCCCCCCCCTCCCCCTCCCCCTCCACAATTACTCAATATGAATACTACTCTCCCTCTTCCCCAGATGGCGGCCTGAAAGTAGTAGACCCCCCCCCGCGTATTCTTTTTTTACACACAGGATTCCCGGGAGTTGGGTTTTCGCTTGCGTTTTTTCAAAATGCTGCTCTCGCTGAGGCGCCGGCCTCATTTCTGCTCCCGAATCGTTCCGAATCGTGCTCCCGCTGCAGCGTGGGCCTCATTTTCGGATCGGTGTTTGGCCTCCGTCGTTCAGGATGGCGTTCTCGCCCCAGCGCGGGCCTCTTTCTCGCGCGCCCATCCGCCCGCCACCACCGCGCCGCACCACGCCCCGCCCCGCCGCACGCACACCCACCGCCACTTCCACCCACCAACGCACGCACGCACGCACGCGCACCACCACCGCGCACCGCCACCACCACCGCACTACCCCACCCACCACCACCACGCTACACCGCGTCACACCACATCACACGCGCGCACACACACGCACACGCACGCACGCACGCACGCACGCACGCACGCACGCACGCACGCACGCACACACACACACACACACACACAACACACACACACACACACACGCACACACGCACACACACACACACACACAGACACACACACACACACACACACACACACACACACACACACACACCACCGCCACCACCACCACCGCCATCACGCACGTACGCACCTGGCCCACCACCAAACCACCAAGACGCCACACCACGTCACACCACAGCACACGCGCACACACGCACACACACACACACATACACACACCACCACCACAACAACCACAACCACGCACACACGCACGCACGCACGCGCACCACCACCCACTACGCACACGCGCGCGGAGCCACAGGTCCGCTACGACACGCGTCCGCGGATAGAGAAAATCAGCGCCATGGTAAGGGATGGGAGGGAGGGGTAGGATGTCAGATGTTGACGCGAGCGCACCTAACTTGCCCCTTCCTCCTCCCCCTCCCCCTCCCCCTCCCCTCCTCCCCCGCTCGTGCCTCCTCCCCCTCCCCCCCCTCCCTCTTCCCAGGGGGAAGAAGAGGAAGAGCAGGACTGGCACCATGGGAGCGCGTCCCGAGAGAGACGGGTCTTGTACCCTGAGGCTGTCCCCCAGGATTGGCGCTTCGTGTTGGATCGGTTCTTGAAGGCATTGGGGCCCCGCGAAGGACCTTGGAAAACACAGGACGGTGCAAGCCACCCAGACCCGTCTCTTTCGGGACGTGTTTCCATTGCATGGCGGCAATAAGGAGAATGATGCAGAAAGAGTAGAGGACGAGAAGGAGGAGGAGGAGGAGGTTGAGGAGAGGAGGAGCAGGAGAAGGAGAAGGAGGCATGCAAGGGAGGAGGAGGAGGTGGAGGAGGTAGGAGGGGGAAAGGAGAGGAAGAGGGCATAAGGAGGAGGAGGAGGAGGAGGAGACGAAGGAGGAGGAGACGAAGGAGGAGGAGACGAAGGAGGAGGAGACGAAGGAGGAGGAGGAGGAGGAGGAGGAGGGCGAGCGGAGGAGACGGAGGAGGAGGAGGTTGAGGAGGAGGAGGAGGAGGTGGAGGAGGAGGAGGAGGAGGAGGAGAAGGAGAAGGAGGCATGCAAGGGAGGAGGAGAGGAGGAGGTGGGAGGTGGAGGAGGTAGGAGGGGGAAAGGAGAGGAAGAGGGCATAAGGAGGAGGAGGAGGAGGAGGAGGGAGAGGGAGATGGGAGGAGGAGGGGAGGAGGGGAAGAGGAAGAGGATGATAATAAGGGGAGGTGGAGGTGGATGTGGAGGTGGGTGTGGAGGAGGAGGAGGAGGAGGAGGAGGAGGAGGAGGAGGAGGAGACGAAGGAGACGAAGGAGGAGGAGACGAAGGAGGAGGAGAAGGAGGAGGGCGAGCGGAGGAGACGCAGGAGGAGATGAAGGAGGAGCGAGGAGGAAGAGGTGCGAGGAGGTGGAGCAGCAGGAGGTAGAGGAGGAGGAGGAGGAGGAGGAGGAGGAGGAGGAGGAGGAGGAGGAGGAGGAGGAGACGGAGGAGGGAGGAGGGGGAGGGAGGAGGGGGAAAGGGCAAGCTTGGTGCGCTCGCGTCAGATCTGACGTCCTACTCCTCCCTCCACGGCGTAGACCCCCCTCTATTATCACAGTCGGATGTCGAGCGGGGCAATGATCCCGATAGGGTTCGCCATGCATCGTAGAGCACGGCGTCGCAGGCCGTAGAAAAGCACGGCAGAGCGCAGTATGACATAGCATGGCGTGGGGTTGCGTAGTGAAGAATGGCATCGCAAAGCATTGTAAAGCAAATAATGGCTTCGCACAGCGGCACAGAACAGAACATGGCATAGCATGACTTCGAATATCAAAGCGTAGCATGGCATAGCATGGCGTGGCATTGCCTAGTCAAGCATTGCATCTCCGAGCATTGCAGTTGAAGGCATGGCATCGCACAGCGGAACACCACATAGCATTGCATTGCATGTTGCGGCATGGCACTGGAAATAATGACGTCGGCGCTGCAGCGGGAGCACGATTCGGAACGAGGGAATGAGGCCAGCCTGCAGCTGGAGCACGATTCGGAACGAGCGGAAGCGCAGAAATGAGGCCAGCGATGCAGCGGGAGCACGAGTCGGAATGAGCGGAAGCCCGAAAATGAGGCCAGCGTTTCAGCGGGAGCAACAATTCGAAAAAAACAAAGAATAACCCAAGTCTTGGGAATCTTGTGTGTAAAAAACCATATACGGAGGGTGGCCGAACATGCTCCGGACGTCATAACGAGAGAGAGGGAGTAGTATTCATATTGTGTAAGTGCGGAAGAGGAGGAGGAGGAGGAGGAGGAGGAGGAGGAGGAGGAGGAGGAGGAGGAAGACCAGAGCAAACGAAGGATGCACCAGCGATGTTACAATACACCCTCCCGCCCTAAGCCCCTCCTCAGTCCCTACAAGTATTGTTGTTCTATTACACGAAGGCTGGGCCTGCCATGTTGGCGAGGCCCCTGCTTTGAAAAGATATTGTGCTCGACCTTTCTGGTACTTAGTCAGCAACGCTAAACGATGATCATCCTGTTCAGTAAGGTGTCCAGCTAGACCCCCCTTTAGAAGACGGACCGTTCCCCCACACGTGCCAGGGTGCACAAGTTTATATGTGTGGTCCTGAACTGCGAAGAAGTTGCAAGCGACTGCTCGGAGAGAAAACACTGAATGCGTGCAGTGCTACATGTGTTGAAGTTTGTGCTGTTCCACCAACGAAGTCTCCAGCGAGAGCCTTTTTAAAAAAGAGCAGCCCCCCCGATCCGTTCACAACGATGGAATCTCAACAAAAAAAAAAAAACGCATGCGCGCGCGTCCAAGCGAGAGCAGCAGTTAAAAAAACGGCCATTGCCCAACCCATGAACATGTTGCAAGATGTTGAGACGACTGTGCGAGGCGCTAAGGCAAGAACCACAATCTGAATTATCCTGACGAGTACTCACCCTTTCTGCGCAACGCGTGGCCCGAAGAGTTGGGAAGCATGTGTACGGGCTGTAACGTGGCAAGGACCCGTATTTGTTGCGAGCGCTACTTGGGAGGTTCGTCAAGTTGCGCGGCGCGCAGGGCACCGACCGATGGACAGGGGTTTGATGGAGGTGATTCGTGCCCCCCCTGGCTCGAAGGGAAAAAGAACTGCCCCCCCCTCCCCCCCATCAGCCCTCGAAAATGACAGCACTGTCCCAGATCGCACCCCCCAAAGAGAGCGGCGAGTACCCAGTATGCTGCCCCGTCTCCCCCAGCAACCCTCGACGTGAGTCTGGATAGGGCCCCCACGATGCTTCCCCCCAGCAAGCCATCGAAAGTCGCGACAGTGTCGCCGATCGCAGCCTCCCAGGGACGGCGAGATCTAGTCTGGCTCCGCGTACGGTGTCATTGTAATGGCCCCCCCTGAGCAGTCCTCGAAAGTGGCGACAATTTCGCAGATCGCAGCCCCCCAGGAATGGCGAAGTTTAATCTGACTCCACGTTTGGCGTCAATGTGCTGCCCCCCCAGAGCAGCCTTCGAAAGTAGCGACAGTTTCGCATATCGTAGCCTCCCAGGGACGACGAAGTCAAATCTGAATCCGCGTACGGCGTCACTTTGCTGGCCTTCCCTAGCAGCCTTCGAAAGTGGCGACAGTTTCGCAAAGCGCTCGAACCTGAGTTCGCATGTGTCGTCACTGTGTCGTCCTCCCCGACAGCCCCCGACGGCGGCGACCGTTTCGCAGATCGCAGCCCCCCTGGGGTGGCGAGGTCGAGTCTTGGTCCGCGTAGGGCGTCACTGTGCTGTCCCCCCCCCCCTCAACAGCCCTCGACTGTGGCGACATGCTGGCAGATCCCAGCACCCCGTCGACGGCCGGGTCCCGCTCTGATCTGCGTAAGACGCCGCTGGGCCACCCCAGCAGCCATCGAAAGTGGCGCTAGCTTCGCAGCTCGCAGTCCCCCAGCGACGGCGAGGTCCCGGTCTGATCTGCGTAACACAACTCCGTTGGACCCCTTAGCAGCATTCGAAAGTGGCGACCGTTTCGCGTCGCAGCCCCCCCCCCCAGCGACGGTGAGGTCCCGTTTTTAATTTGCGCACAACGTCGCTGCGTTGGTCCTCCCAGCAGCCCTCGACGGTGGTGACGGTTCCGCAGTTCGCAGCCTCCCCGATATTGCGAGGTCCCTTTCTGATCTCTGTGAGACGTTACTCTAATGCCCCCCCCCCCATCAGCCCTCGAATTTGGCGACAGTTTCGCTGATCGCAGCACCCCAGAGATGGCAAGGTCGGAGGCAAGTACGACAGAGGTACGAGACAAGAGGGGAGAGTGAAAGAGAGAGAGAGAGAGCGAGAGAGGAAGGAGGGAGGCGGGAAAACAAGGATGCGACCACGCTGCTCTATTCAATACGAGAATCCAATAACAGAGGGTTCGGGAAAAGGACCGCTTCCCATCCGTGGAAGATGCCGAAACATTTGAGCACGAGCGCGCGAGGCACATGATTAAACAACTGAACAGATTGAATGAGGGCGGCGCTAAGGCGAGAGCCTTTTTGTCAGCCACCACCACTCCGTCCGTCAAAGTGACTGCTGTAGATTCTACAGGCTTACGCCACATCCGCCGACCCCTTGTGTGAGTGTTGCGAAGCCAGGAGTTTGTGGCCAGCGGCGTCTTGTGTGAGGGTGCGGTGTCGCGCGCGGGTGGTGGCAGATACGTAGGGGGTCTAAATGTTTGCGTGATGCCGGTGGTCTGGGGCGTGTTTTGCGGGCGCCTTGCGTGCTGTGCGCCCGGGTGCGGGGTGTCCTTTTGGGAGGTCGGCCTTTCGACCCGCAACCAGGTGGAGGACCACCGGGAGACGAAAGGAGCAAGAGTGGTGTGCGGAAGCAGTGATCAGCGAGGCATCACCGCGAAAGATGTGGCAGATGAGTCGAAACGGGTGAAGAGGCTGTTGACGTTCGCAGCGCGCACGAAACAGTTCGCGCGGCAGCAGCACATTAGCGCCGAGCAAGATAGTGAGCACTTCACGAGGAAGAGCAAGGCTGTATGCGCGGAGTGCATTGCAGTTGGCTTCACGGCTCGCAGTACGGAAGCGTCTGGGGGTCTTTGGGGGGCCTCCTGGGTGCCTCTTGGGGGCTCCTTGGGGCGTCTCGGCGGCCTCTTGGGTGCCTCTGGCGGCCTCTTGGGGCGCTCTTGGGCCCCCCTGGGGCTCGTGGGAGCGGGAAACTAGATTTTTGAATGTTTGGTTGCCCTCTTGGGCCCCTCTTGGTGCCGTCTTGGAGCCTTCTTGGGCCGTCTTGGGGACCTCTTGGGCCGTCTTGGGGCCGTATTGGGCCGTCGTGGGGCCGTCTTGGGGGCCTTTTGGGCCGTCTTGGGGCGGTTTTCGGGGCCTTTCGGGCCGTCTTGGAGCGTCGGAAGGCCCACAAGGCGAATGTTTGAAACATATACGTTTTACAAAGTAAACGAGCAAATGTTTGCGTCTGGGGGCCCTCTTGGGACGTATCTTGGAGGCCTCTTGGGGGCGTCTTGGGCCATCTGGAGGCCATCTCGGGTGTCTTTGATAGTTTTTGGGCCGTCTGGGGCCATGTTGAGCTCTCTTGGAAGCACTTGGAGCGCTCCTGGAGCGCTCTTGGCAGGCCCTCTTGGGCTGTTTTGGGGCCCTCTTGGAGGTTTATTGGACCGTCTTGGGGCGGTCTTGGGGGCCTCTTGGGCCGTCTGGAAGAGTCGGAAAGCCCAAAAGGCGAATTTGTAAAAAATGTACGTTTCACAAAGGGAACGGGCCACTTTTTGCGTCGAGAGGCCCTCTTGGGACGCAGCTTGGATGTTTTTTGGGGCCTCTTGGGGGCATCTTGGCCCGTCTGGAGGCCATCTTCGGTGTCTTTGATCGCTCTTGGACAGTGTGGGACCAGATTGAGCTCTCTTGGAGGCCACTTGGAGCGTTCCTGGAGCGCTCTTGGGGCCGTCTTCGGGGCCCTCTTGGGCCGTCTTCGACGCTTGTTGGGCCGTTTTGGGGCCCTCTTGGGCTATCTTGGGACCCTCTCGGGGGCTTCTTGGGCCGTCTTGGGGCGGCATTGGGCGCCTCTTGGGCCGTCTGGGAGCATCGGAAAGCCCAGAAGGCGAATTTGTGAAAATTGCATGTTTTACGCACGGAATGGGCCCATTTCTGCGTCTAGGGACCCTCTTGGGACGCATCTTGGAGGCCTCTTGGGGCCTCGTGGGGACCTCTTGGGCCGTCTAGGAGGCCTCTTAGCCCGTCTTTGGGCCATCTTGGGCGTCTTGGAGCGCTCGTTTGGCGTCTCGGGGCCCTCGTGGGCCGCCTTGGAGGCCTCTTAGGGGCCTTCTTGGCTCGTCTTTAGGCCCTCTTGGGCCCGGAAAAACCCCGTGGCGCGTTCACCCGGGGCGAGGGGGGTGTCAAATCTCCGGTTTGGGGTGTCTGGGGGCGGGGTCATGGGGGGGGAACTATTTCACACGCCTAGAGACCCACAAGGGGTCGGCGGATTCTAAGCCTCAGGATCATAGATGTTGAGGAAGTCTCCAGCAAAACGTCCGGCCCACCCTACCGACACGTCTGGGGGTATGGCTTTCGACCCATTCTGCCACCGTGCTTGGGTTGTGGGTCAGAGTTCTCGGAGATGCCTCTTCAGGTCTCTTCGGAGCGGTTTGGGTGGCCTTTTGGGAGCCTCTTGGGGGCCTCTTGAGAGCTCTCTTGGGGGCCTCTTGGAGCCTCTTCGGCGGCCTCTCGAGGGCCTCTTGGGGGCCTCGGAGCCTCCCGGGGGGCCCTCGGGGCCAAGGCTTCGAAATGCCCGACCGAGTTCCCCATCTGGACCCTCTCTTGGGGCCGTCTTTGGGCCTTCTTGGGCCGTCTTGGGTGCCTCTTGGGCCATATTGGGGCCCTCTCGGACCGTCTTCAGGCCCTCTTCGGGGCCTCTGGGGCCGTCTTGGGGCGATCTTGAGGGCCTCGAGGGCCGTCTAGGAGCATCGAGAAGCCGAAAAGGCGAGAACGCCAAAATCTTTCAAAAACCTGCAGGAAATCAACGATTTGGACCTCTTGGGGCTTGGGAGGCCCCTTGGAGGTCTCTTGGGGCGTCTTGGAGGCCTCTTGGGCCGTGTAAGGGGCCATCTCGCATGTCTTGGAGTGATCGCGCGGCGACTCGGGGCCTTCTTGGACCGTTTCACCACCTCTTGGGGCCCTCGTGGCTCCGAAAGAAGAAAGGCGGGACACCGCGCCCACGGCCCAGAGGGCACGCGCCAGGCCCCGGCAGATTCGAGGATTCGGGGCTTGGGCCACTTCACGACTCCTTTGGAGGGAAGGATCAGAGCACTGGGCAAAGGCCTGGAGGACACGCCCGCTCCGTGCCCAGTGGAACGCTGGTGGCTCCAAAAGGAAAAGGAGCGAAGGAGGGCGAGGAGGGTTCCCGAGAGGTCACGCCGGTCAAGGGCGTCCCGCTGGCCCTCGGGGAGCCCAGCGCGTTGGTCGCCGGTCTGCGCTTCGCCAGCGCCAAGGCGCGCTGTGGCCGCCCTTATCGCGTCCTCGTCGTCGTCGTCGTCGTCGTCGTCGTCGTCGTCGTCGTCGTCGTCGTCGTCGTCGTCGTCGTCGTTTTCGTCGTCGGACAGACCGCTGCAGCCCCGCTTCCGCCTGCCAAGCTGATGAGGAGACGTGGGCTCTTCTTGTGGACGCTGTCCCCCCTCCTCCTCCGCCTTTTTTTGTGACATTGCGCAGACATGGATCGGAGATCGTCCTCCTCCGCCTCCTCCTCCTCTTCCCGCCCCTCTTTCACATGTTTGTCCGCCCCCCCTCCCCGTCCTCATCTTCCTGCCTCGCTTTCGCATGTGGAGGGTGCAGAACCTGGGCGAAGGAAAGGAGGTAGGCACGAGCCCGAGGCGTCCGATTACGTAACATACTTGTTCGGGGGTCCGCGCGGAATTCTTGGATGGGCCTAGCGGCGCCGTCGGCGCGCTCCACGCGCCAGGGAGGGGGCCCAGCGCCCGTGCCACAGATCCGCGCGGACCTCCGAGAGTCGTGTATATATGCCAGTCTGTCTTCCTCTGGGAGGGGCGGCCAGCACGAGGGGCAGGGACGGCGTGGTCGGGTGCGGCCGGACGGCGCTTTCTCCTCACACGCCCGGCCCCGGCGCCCACCAGCTCCGAGGCCAGGTGGAAGCCAGGGCTGGAGGGAAGCGAGGGGCGGAGGGGCCAGGGGCAGGGAGGAGGAGGGGAGGCAGCAGGAGGCGAAGGTGTTCTGAGATTTCCCGTGCCGCCCCGCTCCTGCAGAGGCCTCCAGGAGCCCAGAAACCCCCCAGAGCGCCAAAACAGAAGCAGGATTGTCCAGGCAACTCCCTTGGAAGGGAGGAGTGGATGGAGGGAGGGAGCCGTAGGTTTAAGCCGGGCGTGTCTCTCTCTACAGTAAGAATAATCAAAAATGGTAAATTTATAGGTTGGGGTTGTTTATTGTTTATTGTGTTTGATGATTTTCGACTGATGCTAATTTTTCCTCCAAAATCTGCGTGTATAGGGGACATGCCCGACCTAAGCGTAGGTTTGTCCCTGGCTCAGCGTGAAGTTGCCGCTGATTCGGCCTCCTCTTCCTCGGCGCCTGTTGCGGGGCTTCTGGGGGCCTCTTCGAGAGGCCCAGGCGTGGGGCCTTCTCTGATGGCGGGGGCGTTGGGGTCCGTCTCCAGGCCCTTCTTGGGGGCGGCGGGGCCTCTTGGCCCTCTTGGGCTGGTCTGGGGGACCTCTCGGGCCGCTTGGAATTTTCAGGATTCGGAGAAAAACAGAGAGCGAAGCTAAATGCACAGCGTATGGCACATCACTTGTGTGTGCCTCTCGAGGCGCTCTGTCGGGCCCTCTTGGGGCCCTCTTGGGGTGCCTTGGGCCCTCTCCGGCGTGTCGGTAGTTGTACGAGGCGTTTGGGGACGTTTTGGCGGCCACGGAGGCCTTGTGGGTACTTTGACGTTGACGAGCTCGTACCCGCACCTCTGGGGTGGAGGGGGAAAGGGGGAGGGGGATAGCCGAATGTCGCACACGCATTTTCACAGGCCACAGCCGCCCCTAGTAGACAGCATAGCGGAGACACGCTCGGGCAGACAATTGACACGACGCGAAGTGCACGATAAATAACAGCACAGCGGTCCATCATCATTGTCCACAGCCTTGCGCTCCCAAGAGGGCTGATGCATGCGATTTCGCATACGTTCCGATCGACTTCAAGAGAGGGTTGTGAAAGGGCTATTCCTTTATTAACATGTTGCCGTGGAGCATCTTCAGCGGTTGGTCGAGGCCTTCGACAGCTACACCCGGTGGTCGCGCTCCTCCATAAAGGTCTGCCAAGCGAGCATGTCGCACACCCAGGGCTTAACGGCGAACATCAAGCGCGAACATCGAGCGCAATCAACACGGGGCTACCCAGTCACGGACCAGGGCTTCGAGTCGGTCCGAGTGTAGCCGCTGCTGCCGTTTTTGCGACCACCCACTGCCCTCATTACGTCACCTCTGGCAGGAGTGTCCGCAGTTTGCAGAAGAGCGGGATCGTCTCCGAGGTGAGTTTCGACTTCCTGCTGACTTTTGGCAAGCCCAACCGCGAGTTACTTCCAAGAGCGGGTGGATTACCGAGCAGCTGCGCCTTCTTTGTCGAGGCGAGCCGCGATGCAAGTGGCGGCTGTCCGCCTAGGCATACGTCTCGTTCAGGAGAATTGTGAAGCCGATCCTCAGCGAACGCTTCACTGAGTGAATCTTCGTGGCGTTCAACCCAGAGTCACGTTACGTCACTCACCACCGCTCTCGAGCGCAATCGGCACAGCCCTGCGATGGACGATGCAGCCCCCGCAATCTTCAAGCCAGCGCTCATGGGCAAGCGGCAGGTCCCATTCCCTGCGCCCACTAGGACGCTGCCGCAGGTGATCCACAGTCTCTGAGTCCCTGTACAAAAACAGCGCACGTGCGCAAGTGCAGCGAGTTGGCTCGCGTGCATGTCCCTGCGGACTCCCGAGGTGCTGCCACAGCTATCGAAGCGATCGGTGGATCTACCTCAGGGCGCAGTGGCCCTCTCCGGCCTAAACTTCGACCCGAGCGGTCCGATGCCAGACGGGCGGCCCGAACCGCTTTGGACGCGGCTGCAGGCCTCCACGCGCGGCCGCCTTTCTTCCCTCCAAGCTTGGGGTAGTGACAGAGTTGAGTCGGGCCTGTCCCCCTACAGGGGGGACATTAAAAATAATAAATAATTAGCTTGGCGAAGGGCCCAACCATATGCAGCTGTGAGTACCGCAATAGTGAACATCTTCTTCGGCGCGGCGCCGCCATGCCAACGCAGCCACTGGGGCCTTCGGTGGAGCTCCCTATGGGGCCACGAAGCGTGTGAGGGGTGTGCCGAAATGGGTGCGGCGCGGCGCCGCCATGCGGACGCAGCCAATGGGGCCTTCGGTGGAGCTCCCTATGGGGCCACGAAACGTGAAAGGTGTGTGCCAAATTGGGTGCGGCGCCGCCATGCCAACGCAGCCACTGGGGCCTTCGGTGGAGCTCCCTATGGGGCAACTAAGCGTGTGAGGGGTGTGCCAAATTGGGCGCGGCGCCGCCATGCGAACGCAGCCACTGGGGCATTCGGTGGAGCTCCCTATGGGGCCACGAAGCGTGCGAAGGGTGTGCCAAATTTGGTGCGGCGCCGCCATGCGAACGCAGCCACTGGGGCCTTCGGTGGAGCTCCCTATGGGGCCACGAAACGTGCGAGGGGTGTGCCACATTGGGTGCGGCGCCGCCATGCGAACGCAGCCATTGGGGCCTTCGGTGGAGCTCCCTATGGGGCCACGAAACGTGCGAGGGGTGTGCCTTAGGGGTGTGCGTGCCATGAATGCCAGAATGGGGGTGGAACCGCATGCGGAGCGCAGCTGGGGCCTTCGGTGGAGCTCCCTATGGGGCCACGAAACGTGTGAGGGGTGTGCCAGAATGGGGGGTGGAACCGCATGCGAGCGCAGCCTTTGGGGCCTTCGGTGGAGCCCCCTATGGGGCCACGAAACGTGTGAGGGGTATGCCAGACTTGGGGGTGGAACCGCATGCGAACGCAGCCTCTGGTGCCTTCGGTGGGGCTCCCTGCGGAGCCACGAAACGTGTGAGGGGTGTGCCGAAATGGGGGGCGGAACCGCATGCGAGCGCAGCCACTGGGGCCTTCGGTGGAGCTCCCTATGGGGCCACGAAACGTGTGAGGGTGTGCCAGAATGGGGGGTGGAACCGCATGCGAACGCAGCCATGGGGCCTTCGGTTCCATATATCCACGAAACGTGTGAGGGGTGTGCGAATGGGGGTGGCGCATTCGGTGGAGCTCCCTATGGCCACGAACGTGTGAGGGGTATGCCAAATGGGGGTGGAACCGCATGCGGGCGCAGCCACTGGGGCCTTCGGTGGAGCTCCCTATGGGGCCACGAAGCGTGTGAGGGGTGTGCCAGAATGGGGGGGGAACCGCATGCGGGCGCAGCCACTGGGGCCTTCGGTGGAGCTCCCTATGGGGCCACGAAAGCGTGTGAGGGGTGTGCCAGAATGGGGGGTGGAACCGCATGCGGGCGCAGCCACTGGGGCCTTCGGTGGAGCTCCCTATGGGGCCACGAAACGTGTGAGGGGTGTGCCAGAATGGGGGGGGGAACCGCATGCGGGCGCAGCCACTGGGGCCTTCGGTGGAGCTCCCTATGGGGCCACGAAACGTGTGAGGGGTGTGCCAGAATGGGGGGTGGAACCGCATGCGGGCGCAGCCACTGGGGCCTTCGGTGGAGCTCCCTATGGGGCCACGAAACGTGTGAGGGGTGTGCCAGAATGGGGGGTGGAACCGCATGCGGGCGCAGCCACTGGGGCCTTCGGTGGAGCTCCCTATGGGGCCACGAACGTGTGACGTGCACGAACTGGGGGGTGGAACCCGAATGCAGGGGGGTGATGGACGCAGCACTGCGGAGGGGCATCACGCATGGGGCCTTCGGTGGAGCTCCCTATGGGGCCACGAAACGTGTGAGGGGTGTGCCAGAATGTGGGGCCTTCGGTGGAGCTCCCTATGGGGCCACGAAACGTGTGAGGGGTGTGCCAGAATGGGGGTGGAACCGCATGCGGCGCAGCCATGGGGCCTTCGGTGGAGCTCCCTATGGGGCCACGAAACGTGTGAGGGGTGTGCCAGAAATGGGTGTGGAACCGCATGCGGGCGCAGCCACTGGGGCCTTCGGTGGAGCTCCCTATGGGGCCACGAAACGTGTGAGGGGTGTGCCAGAATGGGGGGTGGAACCGCATGCGGGCGCAGCCACTGGGGCCTTCGGTGGAGCTCCCTATGGGGCCACGAAACGTGTGAGGGGTGTGCCAGAATGGGGGTGGAACCGCATGCGGGCGCAGCCACTGGGGCCTTCGGTGGAGCTCCCTATGGGGCCACGAAACGTGTGAGGGGTGTGCCAGAATGGGGGGTGGAACCGCATGCGGGCGCAGCCACTGGGGCCTTCGGTGGAGCTCCCTATGGGGCCACGAAACGTGTGAGGGGTGTGCCAGAATGGGGGGTGGAACCGCATGCGGGCGCAGCCACTGGGGCCTTCGGTGGAGCTCCCTATGGGGCCACGAAACGTGTGAGGGGTGTGCCAGAATGGTGGAACCGCATGCGGGCGCAGCCAGCTTCCCTATGGGGCCACGAAACGTGTGAGGGGTGTGCCAGAATGGGGGGTGGAACCGCACGTGGCGCAGCCACGAAACTGGGTGCCAGAATGGTGGGTGGAACCGCATGCGGACGCAACCACTGGGGCTTTCGGTGGAGCTCCTTATGGGGCCACGAAACGTGTGAGGGGTGTGCCAGAATGAGGGTTGGAACCGCATGCGGACGCAGCCACTGGGGCCTTCGGTGGAGCTCCTTATGGGGCCACGCAACGTGTGAGGGGTGTGCCAGAATGGGGGGTGGAACCGCATGCGGACGCAGCCACTGGGGCCTTCGGTGGAGCTCCTTATGGGGCCACGAAACGTGTGAGGGGTGTGCCAGAATGGGGGGTGGAACCGCACGCGGACGCCACTGGGGCTTTCGGTGGAGCTCCTTATGGGGCCACGAAACGTGTGAGGGGTGTGCCAGAATGGGGGGTGGAACCGCATGCTGACGCAGCCACTGGGGCCTTCGGTGGAGCTCCTTATGGGGCCACGAAACGTGCGAGGGGTGTGCCAGAATGGTGGGTGGAACCGCATGCGGACGCAGCCACTGGGGCCTTCGGTGGAGCTCCTTATGAGGCCACGAAACGTGTGAGGGGTGTGCCAGAATGGTGGGTGGAACCGCATGCGGACGCAGCCACTGGGGCCTTCGGTGGAGCTCCTTATGGGGCCACGAAACGTGTGAGGGGTGTGCCAGAATGGGTGTGGGAGGGGGAGGAGGGGGGAGGAGGGAGGGAAGAAGGAGGCGGGAACGCGGGGCCGTCTCTTCAAAACGAGGACCCAACACCACAGGATGGTTGGGACAAAAAATTGGGGACGATTTTCATGTTTGACTATTTGGAAGCATCTTTCGCATATTTTGTATGTGTCGTGTAGGAGGGCATTCCCGACCAGACGATCGAGGGGCCTGGCTCTGGTGTTTCCTCAAGGCGGCTGATGTTGTCCACCCCAGCCTCCAGGTGGTTGGCTTGCAGGTTGCGGGCCTTCTGATCTCTTGCTGCGGCCGTGGCGGCTGCTTCATCGGTCATCGGGGTTCGCGCAGGCGCATTTCTGCCCGGATTCAGGCATGGAGAGGGGAAGAGGGAGGATGAGGACGGGGAAAGGGAGAAGGACGAGAGCTCAAATGATACGGGTCGAATGAGTCCCGCCTCTGGGGCGCTGGTGTTCCTGGGACGCGTGGATCTCAGACGGATTCCCAGGCATGTGCTCCACGTAGGAGGCGGCCGTACCCGGAGGCAGCACGTGGTGTTTCCCCTCCAGGGCCGACGATCTCTGGCGAGGGCCTCCCGTGCCAGACCGCCCGCTTGAGCTTCGGCCCCTGACCCCCGAAGTCCCCAGGAGTCCTCGGGGCCCGAGATTGGTTTATGCTCTGGCGCGTAGCGGTCATTACCCGGGCGGCCAGACCCGTCCCCTCCCCGCCCCCTGGTAACGGAGCCGATCTGGACCCTCCCCTTTTGCACGCTGGTGCTCGAGCGCATACCTCTGGCGGTCGCAGCGCACCCCTGCCCCGACGAATCCCACCCCACCCCAGGGTTCCCGTCACCCGGGCCCCCCCTCCCCCACCCCCCAGGTAACGATCGCCACCGGAAGAAATGGGACACACAATCTTTGGAAGGAAGACATGATCGACCTAGGTGTCCCGCGCTGTACACATGACTGCAAAGCGTGATTTGGCCCTTACGACTTTTAACACCCCTGTCCGTTTCGGTCCTTCAAGTTATGGTGCCCCCGCTGCATCGCCGACCTGATTTCAGGATCGGCGCTTCACCATCGTTCAGGATGTCACTCTAGCCACAGTGCGGCATCTTTCCATGGTCCGAGTCTTTCCCCATCGTTGTCGCCCCCCTCCTTTCCCCTCCTCCGCCTGTCCCTGGTCCTTTTGCTCCTCCCGCGCTCCGTGGGCTCCAGCTCCTGCTGCTGCGGTTCGTCCTCCTCCGCCTCCTTCCTCGTCCTCCTTCCTCTCCTCCTGCTGATCTTCCTGCTCATCCGCCGCCTCCTCCTCCAGTGTACGCAGCTACCCGTCTTCGCTGGCGCATGACAAGTTTGGGTCCTCTTTGGAATTCCAGGTCTGCCATGACACGCGCCCGCGGGTAGAGAAACCTCCAGCGCCATGGGCAGTGACGGGTTAGCTGGGCAGGATGTCCGGCATGGCGCGGGCGCACCTAGCTTGCCTTCCCCCTCTCTGTTGCCTCCCCCCCGCCACGCCATGCTGTGACATACTACGCTCTGCGGTGCTCTTCTGCGCCATGCCATGCCGTGCTCTACAATGCATCGCGTACCCTTTCGGGATCCTTGCCGTGCTCGACATCCGACTGTGCGAGTAGAGAGGGGATCTACGCCATGGTAAGGGATGGGAGGGAGGGGTAGGATGTCAGATATGACGCGAGCGCACCTAGCTTGTCCCCCCCGTCCCTCCCCCCCCCCCTCGCTCGGAAGAGGAAAAGGTACCCATACCAATACCCTTCGCCCGTTTTCCCCCTGTTTCGCCCTCCTGGGAGGCCCTCGTCGCCGCCGCCGCTGGATTCGGCCCGAAAGTCGAGTCAGAACGCACCATGGGAGAGGTTCGGGGAGCAGCGGTATCGGTACCTTTTGTTTCCCTCACTCTTCCCTCTACCCCCCTCCTCCTGGCCGATTTGGCAAAGACCGTCCACGTGACAACGCCGATGCGATGTTCGGCGCCAGATTCTCAAATGCAAATCCCCGAAAGAGTGTCCAGAGGCATCCTCGGGAGCCTTATAGGTGGCCTTGGGTGACATGGGCGCCAGATTCCCTGGGAGTCTTCGGAAGCCCCCCCTCCATGCTTGTAGCAATTCTGGATCGGCAGGGTTCCACCCAAACACGTCTTCCATACTTTCGGACTCTGAGCTTCGGCCTCTCTGCCTCGAGATGGACGTGAGCCTCAGCGTCAAAAACACCTTCGTATACGCCAGCTTCGACGAGGCAGGCTCGGCAGGCCTGCGCCGGTCCAGCTCGTGCCCTTCCCTCGCCGCCGCCGGTGCGAGCCCCCGAGAGCACGCGGGCGGCACGGACGCTGGCCTGCCGCTCTCGAGCCCCGGCTCCCATCAGACCTTGAGCAAGCTGGGCTCGTGGGCCGACGTCGACTCGGACCCCGACGAGGGAGAGCCCGCGCCCGGCCCGGCCCTGGTGGAGGTCGGCGGCCTCCGCTTCCCCAGCGGGGCCTGCGAGCGCTTCCAGGTGGACGAGATGCTGTTTGTGGCAGCGCGGGAGGCCCCGCCGGCCCCGCTGCCCACGAAGAGTGCGCGAACGCCCCTGAGCAGCAAGGCCTCGGCGTTCAGCCCCACCGCCGACGGCCCTGCCCGGCACAGCCCGGCCCTCCCGGCCTGCCCGCTCAGCTCGAGGAGCAGAACATGGCAGCGGCACATGATCCATCGGAGCTCCCGCGGAGCTCTCGGATGTCGGCGCCTGGAGCCCCCTGGCGCCGCCTCCGGCGCCGCCCCCTGGCGCGCTGCTCGCGCCAGGGAGGGCGGGGTCCCGCGCCGAGCCAAGAGATCCGCGGTGCCCCTCCGAGAAGTCATGCTCGTGCTATGTTTCCGTTCCTCTATCAGCAGCAGGGCTTCGGCGTTTCTGCCGCGCTCCTCGCAGGTGACGCGCACGCCCGCCAAGGCCGTGGAATACTGGGGTGGGCGGGTGCTCGCCACCCCGAGCCAGGCACTCGCCCGCCCCCCCGCCGCAACCACGGCGATGCTGCGCAACCTCCCGTGCGGCTTCACACGCAACGACTTGCTTGAGATTCTGGACCACGAGGGGTTCGCGGGGCTATCTGACGGGCTGCGCCTCCTGCCGCTGGCCATGCTGGGACGGGGCTTGGGGAGGTCCTCTCCCACGTTCGAGACAATTTTTTACCCACCCAAGGGATAGCACATGTTACCCCCCCCCCCTGCCCCCCCCCGTAACGGTAACGCCTCGGCCGGGTCCAGTGCGCGATCCCGGGCGGCCTAGGGCTTGTGGTGCACGCGGGTTCTACTGGTGCCGCGGTGCACGTGCACGCGGGTTCTACT
This sequence comes from Prorocentrum cordatum, assembly GCA_963575745.1. Lineage (NCBI taxonomy): Eukaryota > Dinophyceae > Prorocentrales > Prorocentraceae > Prorocentrum > Prorocentrum cordatum. The sequence continues at coordinate 185,010 of CAUYUJ010014361.1, read as the reverse complement.
GGTGCCGCGGTGCACGCGGGCGTGTACACCGGCGTTGTGGCGCACACAGTTGAGGTGTACGCAGGCATAGTGGATCTACGCAAGCATTGCGGCGTACGCCTCACAAACCCTGTGGTGTACATAGGCGCCGTGATGTACAAAACCGCTGTAGTGCGCAAAATCTCTATGATGTAAGTGCACACTGTGGGCTATGATGTACCCACGCAAATCTTCCTACTTCTTCCTCCTCCTCCCTTCTCATTGTTGTCATCCTCGTCGTCATCCTCCGTGCGCATACAGGACGCGGGCACTATTGTGTGCAAAAGCACTGTGGTGCAAACAGGCCTTGTGGTGGAAACGGGCGTTGTGTTTCACAGTCGCTGTGGGCCCAAAATGTCCGAGGGTTCCTCGGGCCAGAAAAATCAATAAACACAATCAGATCACATATTGATTATCATACATTCGGGCCCCCAGCGATTTCCAGGACTTGGGCTCCGTCGGGGACGTGGAGGTGTAGATGATGTTAGACGAGTGCGTGCATCCTGGCAGTGCTCTTGGAAAAAGAGCGCGGACCCCGAGCTGTCGACACCATCGCGGGTTTTTGTTTTACTCCTCCTGCTCCTCCTGCTGGAGCTGCTATTCCTCCTGCTTCTCCTGCGTGCACTCCCTCGGCTGACGCCGCTCCGCGCGCCCTCAACCGCGTGGTGTTCACAGGCGCCGTGGTGCGCGCAGTTGCCATGATGTGCACATTCGCTATGGCGCACACAGGCGTTGTGGGCCCAAAATGTCCGAGCGTCCTGTGGGCCAGAAAAACAAGTAATCACAATCAGCCCACATGTTGACTTCATACGTCGGGCCCCCCAACGATTTTCCTGAGTTTGGTTCTGTTGGTACCGTCGGGTGCACAGAAGCTTTGTATTTTACGCAGGCACTGTGGTACACAGGGTTCTGAAACAGCAGCTGTGGTGCACACGGGCGCCGTGGTGTGCGCAAACAGCGTGATGTACACAGACGCCGTGGTGTGCACACAGACACAGTGGTGTGCACACAGACGCCGTGGTTTGCACAGTTGTTATGGTGTATCCAGTCGGCGTGGTGCACACACATGCCATTTCGGCAGCAGTTTTGTTTCAGAGAGGCATTGTGGTACACAGAGCCCGTGTTGAGTGCACAGGCGCTGGGTTTAGACGACGATGTCGATGACGACGACGACGACGACGACGACGACGTAAGCGGCGCGCGACGCGGGGTGCGTGCCGTGGCCCCCGTCACTGTTACACACCCCGCTGCCCCCCCCAAAGGTAATTTTTGTTATCCCCACGGAATAAGACTTTTTTTTTCGGGGGGCCTGCCATTATGGGTCCTGGGTAGGGCCATCGTGGCCGCCCTTAGCCACGTTTTGAAGCGTGGCGGGGCAGGGCGTCATCTGGCGACAGCACCGCGGGCCCCCGCGGGCCCCTCTCCAGGGCGCGTCGCCAACAGAGCAGGTCTGCCTCGGCGCCAATTACAAGTGGCGGCGCACGGGCGGAACGGACAGCCGACCCCGCGACGCACCCCCATAGCCTCTTGGATCGCTTCTCCAGCGTCAGTCCCCCGGCACTCCCCCGCCTGAGTGCGAGGGCCGCTGCCGCCCTGCATAGGCCCGGGCACGTCCATCCTGACAAGGCGCCCGGGAGTGCTGACAACACAATCGCGCGCGCCATGGTGGCGGTTGCCCAGGCAGTTTCTCCAGAGGTGGACGAGCGCTGCAGAACATGGACAGCAAGAAACGCCGACTCCTCGCTACGCCGGCCCAAGGGAGGCATGGGACCCTTCTCTGACCCCAGAGCTTGGCCCTCGCGTGCTGCCAGGAGTTGCTGGCCCCCGCGCACGGCGACTCCACCCCGCCGTCTGGGATCCCCCCAGGAGTCCAGCTGGACGGCAAGCGCGCCACCTTGGCCTTCCTGGTCGACCACCTGGATCGCCAGAACTCCCATGCCCCTGCCAGCTCGCACAGGGTCCTCAACGAATGGGGCGCGCACCGCAGCAAGCGCGACCCCCAAGCGTCCGGGAAGAAACGCGACCCGGCGCGGCATGGCCCGGAATTTTTGCTCGGCTGCTTGGGTCCAAAAGGGGCGACGTCGCTCCAGCACCCACGCGTGCGGGATTTCTGTACATACACGGCAAAGAAGAGGCTCGCCCTCACAGTGGACCCCCCCGGCGCCCCCTCGCGGGCGGCAGCTGGCTGCCCTCCAGGATCCGCGCCCGAGGCAGAGTTGACAGCCCAGCGCCCCAGCGACAGCACCCCGCGCGCGGATCAATCCAGACTGCCGCCCCCCCCCCCAGCGCCTCCGAGGCCAGACCCGGAGCACCGCGCTGCCAGCCAATCCCCCACCTCATCGGGGCGCGGGCCGGCGCCAGTCCGCGCTGGAGCCAGGGGCGCGCGCGGAGTCGTCTGAAGCCTCCCCTGAGGCGCGGCGGGCCCGGCAGGGAGGAGCAGTTCGAGGCGCGAAGCCAGCGAGCCCTCCTGCAAAGACTCCTGCGACTTGAGCGAAGGGGCGGCCCCCCCAGCCAGCGCTGCCAGCGGACGTTCTGGGAGACGGCGCGGCCCCAGCATCTCCTCTCAGCCAGCGGTCAGCGCGACCTATTCCACCAGCCCCACTCGCGCGGAGGCCCCACTGGCCGATCAGCCAAACGCCGACGCCGCGCATGCAGGCCGCAGAAGAAGAACAAGCGCACACAACCCCCAGGACCAGCGAACCGCGCAGCCCAGGCGCCACCCAAAAGTGGCGCGGACAAGGCTCAGCGGAAAGCGCCCCGCCCTGGAGACAGGAACCGCACCCACCTCGCCATTTGCCCCCCTTCGCGCTGCCCCCGCCTCAGTCGGACAACACTGACGGGCTCGACAACAAGGTCGGGCACGCAGGTGACCTGGTGCCCGGCCTGGAACCACCGAACCACCGAGCCGGCGGTGGTCAAGCAAGAAAGCGGCCTCACGTTGGCCATCGGGTGGAATGTCTGCGACCAGGAGTGCGGACCCCACTCCGCCAACGACCACCAGCGTCAACATTCTGAATTATACCAGGGTTTCGTGCATGACCTCAGCGAGGCCACTTACGACGCTCGCAGGCCTTGCCGGAGAAAAGGCGTACGAGTCGATTGGCATTTTGATTGGCATCGCGAATTTGACAAGCGGAGGCGAACCGCTGGGCTCGCGAAAGGCAAAGGGAAGGGACCCCGCCGCATGGGAAAGGGGAGCGGCCGGCGGACTCCTCTTGACCCAGCAATGACCATTCCCGCCAGCGTGGGTCAACTTTCAGTAGCCACCGCAGGTAGTTTTCGCACAGGTGCCTTATCACCTCGCCCTGCACGGAGCTTGACGACCCCGCCCTGGCAGCGGCCACCTTGGATGCCCGCCCGTCTTTGCCCTCGTGGCCGTCCTACATCGCGCGCCTATTATGTGCCATCCCGCGGGCTTCCAGTCCTCGCTCGGGGCCTGCCTCGCCGCCCTTCTTCCCCCGCCTTTGCGGCCGTTTTTCATCGCGAACCTGTTCGGCGCCCCCCCGCGGGCATCAAGCTCTCGCTCGGGGGCCTGCCTCCTCTCGCAGCCGCCGGCTTCGCCACGGCGCCGGGTGGCGCTCTCACGCCCACGGGCGTGGTCCCGCTGGCTGCCGGCGCTTGGCCGGTGCCCGCCGCCGCCTGCTCGCGGCGTCTGCGCCGCCCCTCTGCCTGCTTTGGAGCGCCCTGCCCCGCCGCCGCCCCCCGCCTCTGGGGGCGCCAGCCTTCTGCAGGTTTTGTCCAAGAATTGCCTGCGGCACCCCGCGGACCCTTGCGGTGCTTCGCCTGCTGGGCGACGCTCGCCACTTCGCCTGCGCCCCCCCCCATCTGCTTGGTTTTCTGGCCGCCCCCCCCAGCACTAGCTAACTATTGGTGTCTGGCCGCCGTTGCCCCCGCGGCACCTCGCCGCCGTCGGCCATTACCCAGTTGGCCTGTTGTCTCGGGGCCGGCCTTGTTCGCCCCGCCGGGCCCGCCGCCCCACCATTGGGCGCGGCCCCTTCGCGCTGCCCGCCTCCGGCTGGCGTTGGGCTCGCCCTTTTCGGCCTCGGCGCCCGCTGTGGCTGGGTGCTGACTTCGCGCCTCCTCGCCTCACCGCTGGCCAGGCACGCCGCGGCGTCGGCCATCACCCCGCCGGCGCCCTGGGCCCGCCGCTCCCCCATTTGGCGCGGCTCTGCCCCTTCTCTCCCTGGCCTGCCGCGCCGTTGCGCATCGCCGGGCTCTCTCGCTCTCTCTCTCTCTCTCTCTCTCTCTCTCTCTCTCTCTCTCTCTCTCTCTCTCTCTCTTTCTTTCTCTTTCTCTGTCTCTTTCTCTTTCTCTTTCTCTTTTTTTTTCTTTCTCTCTCTCTCTCTCTCTATCTCTCTCTCTCTCTCTCTCTCTCTCTCTCCTGTTTTCTCTCTCTCTCTCTCTTTCTCTTTCTTTTGTTCTCTCTCTCTCTCTCTCTCTCTCTCTCTCTCTCTCTCTCTCTCTCTCTCTCTCTCTCTCTCTCTCTCTCTCTCTCTCTCTCTCTCTTCTCTCTCTCTCTTTCTCTCTCTCTCTCTCTCTCTCTCTCTCTCTCTCTCTCTCTCTCTCTCTCTCTCTCTCTCTCTCTCTCTCTCTCTCTCTCTCTCTCTCTCTCTCTCTCTTTTCTCTCTCTCTCTCTCTCTCTCTCTCTCTCTCTCTCTCTCTCTTTCTTTCTCTCTCTCTCTCTCTCTCTCTCTCTCTCTCTCTCTCTCTCTCTCTCTCTTCCACGCCAGCGCCTCGTTGGTCCTCCTGGTCTCGGCGCCCCCCACCGTCGGAGGCGCCCCCCCCCTCGGCAACGGGTCGAGACTGCTTTTCTCGTTCCTCTACCGCCGCCCTTCCGCGGGCAACCCGCTCCCGCTTCAGCTCTGCGCCGCTCAGCGATGCGCGGTGCCGTCGCTTGCCACCCACCCCTCCCTGCCCGCGCCCCGCAGGCCCGCAGGTCTCGGCGCTTGGTTCATCCTTGACCGCGCCTTGGTCCACTGGGTTGGGGCACTGCTACATTGCGATTTTCCATCCTCAGCTGTAGCTCGGCGCTGCTCAGCTCAGCGCCGTTCAGCTCAGCGCTGCCCACTGCCGGCGCCGGCCCCCATTTGCGGCGCCCCCCCCCCGCCGCAGTCGGCAGCCCATTCGGGCCTCGCCGCCCTCCACCTCCCCGCGCGCGCCTCGCAGGCCCGCAGGTCTCGGCGCGCTGGCCCATCCCTGGACCGTGCTCGGTTCATTAGGTCGGGCTCTGCTTCGTTGTGTTTTTCCACCACGAGCTGCAGTTCCACGCTGCCTCGCCTCAGCATCAGCTCAGCGCGGCCCAGTGCAGCTCTGCCCCGGCGCCGGCCCCCCCTCGGCGCCCACCCCGCCGCAGCTGGCAGCTCTGAGTGGCCCGGCTTCCTCTGTTCCTGTCGCGAGGGGGGTCCTCTTTTTTTTGCATCGCGGCCTCAATTTGTATACTTCGCGCCCCCTGTTGCCACTCCACCAGAGCAGTCGCCCCCTGCCCAGCCGCCGACGCAAAAAGTGCTTGCGCGTGTGGGTGAGTGTCTGTGTGCCTGTGTGAAGTGTGTGTGTGTGTGTGTGCGTGTGTCTGTGTGAGTGCGTGTGTGTGGATGCTGTGTGTGTTGTGTGTTGTGTGTGTTGCGTATGTATGGATTGTGCTGTTTGTTGGTGTGTTACATGTATTATGTGTTGTGTGTGTGTTGTGCGTTGTGTGTGTGTTGTTGTTTGTAGTGTGCGTGCTATGTGTGTCGCGTGTGTGGTGCGTGCGTTTTGATGTGCGCGTGTGCGCGTGCGTGGGCGTGGGCGTGTGTGCATGTATTTTGGCGTGTGTGTGCGTGCGCGCGCGTGCGTGTGGGCGTGGGCGTGGTTCTGTGTGCGTTGCATGTGCGCATAAGCGTGTAAGTGTGCAACTTCGCGCAAATGCGCAAGGGTGCGTGCGTGCGTGCGTGCGTGGGGGGGGCGGGGGCGTGACTGTGCGCGGTGCGTTGTGTGTAAGTGTGTACGCGTGTAAGTGCGTAAGTGTTGAGGTGCGTGCAATGCGCCGGCGCGCAAGGGCGCGCGTGTCCAAGGGGGGCGGCGTAATTCGACCTGCCCGCGCGCGCAGTAGAACGGACGTGGTTTTCAATGCGCAACCACGGCGTCGGCACGCCCATCGCTGATTTGGCCAGCAGTGAGCCGAAACGCGGCGCCCCCGTCAGTGGCGTGTCCTAATGAGGGACGGGAGCTGGCAATACAGAAATTGACGCACCTTAAATTCGACTGTGCAGCACAGGGCCCATCGTCGGCGACACCATAGGGGCCATGGCAGCGTGTCCTGATGAGGGACGGGAGCTGGCCATGCAGAAATTGACGTACCTTTAATGCGACTGCGTAGCACAGGGTCCATCGTCGGCGACACCATAGGGGCCATGGCATCATAGACACCGTCGGCGACTACAACATCGAATCCTATAGCATTCCTTTCAACGCGCTTAATACAGGTCTCAGGGCAGGGGGACTGATGGTCTCTTGACCTGGCAAGTGTGTCGGACGCGCTCCGGCGTGCTCCAGGGATCCAGGGCATTCTTTCGCTGCTACCGCGAATGTCCATGAACCGCTTCGCGGCCCCTTCAAAAAAGCCTTGCAATCAGCTTGTGCGGCAGCCTGCTGATTTTGCTCCGCGCGGGCACTCCCTCTGCTTCTGCCCCTCTTGTTTTCGCCCTCTCGCCCCGCGTCGCTCTGTTCTCTTCTTCCCTCCCCCAAGCGTTCCCCGCCCAAACTCATGCCCCAATATTGCAGCAATCTTGCAGTCTTCGTTTGTGCAGTTGTGCAGCGCGGAATCCCGGGGCCTCCGGTCTGGGCCTGCCGACTCCACCCGCGCGTCTCCCATGGTCGGGCATTGTTCCGCGCGGGCAGCGTTGCGCGCACGATCAACCACTAGTGGCGCGCCATGCTTTCACCTTCCGCCTCCTGGTACTCTCTCCTCGCTTTGTCTTGCCGCTGGTCGTTGCGATTGTTCTCGTCGCTGTCGTCGTCGTTCCCCATGCCGTTTTTGGCGTCGCCGCGTGCGCATCACGCAATGTGGAGCCTTAGGCGCGGTTGGGGCGTTCCGCGTTTTTGTCTGCTTCACAGACGGGCCGTCGTCGTGGTCTCGGTCGTGTTCGTCGTCCCCCTTCCCTGTTCCCTCCTTCCCTCCCTGTCGATTTCCCGCGTCGTCTTCCTCGCTTTCTTTCGCCCCGCCCTTCCCCCCCTTCGTCGCGGTCGTCGTCGTCGTCGCCGTCGTCGTCGCGCGTGGCCACGCCGAGCGGGGAATTTCCACGGCCAGTGGAGCAGCGCGAACGCATCTTGACACCCGCCGCGGACGTGTATTTCTTCGTGCCCGACCTCCCGCAGTCTCAACGAAGCAGCCAGCACAATGTCACAGCCGATCGGTTTGTTGCCGAATGTGACAGCACAATGCCATCGTTCATTTGCGCAGCACCGTTTTTGCCGATGCGCCGTCGGGGCGCCCGGATCTTCACCTACCTACGCTGCCTTTTCCCTCCGTCGACGGCCGCGGGGGCGGCGTCGTAGTCGGGGCCGCGGGCAAGAACGTGACCGGCCTCTTCGACGTCGTGGCGGGGCACTTCATTGCCCCCCCCCCCCATCCTCTCCTCCTGCCGTCGCACATCCCCATCAGGAATTTCTGATTTTTTCCAGCGACGCGAGCGCTTTCCACGGACTTCGACGGCGTCGACGGCGATTTCTTCGACGCACTTCACAACGGCCCGTCAAAATGATGTTCATCCGCAAATTCCCGACTTAATCTCACAAGCAACTCACAATGTATAGTCATGCCGTCGGGCCCATGCCATGCCCCCCCCCTTGTCCGCGTCGCCGCCTCACGCGCACTTCAGCGCGCAGGCCAGGCGCGATTGCTAGCAGGATGCGCATCGGCTTAGGCAGTTGTCCACTTTCAGGAGGCATCGTTGCCCAGGCAGGGGGCGCGCTCGTCTGGCACCCCGCTCGTTCTTCCTGGTTCGGGGCTTCGAGGCCCCATGCCAGAGGCAACCCCTGTGTCCACGGGGCGTAGCGTAATTCGACCAGCCCGCGCGCACAGTAGAACGGACGCGATTTTCAATGCGCAACCACGGCGTCGGCACGCCCTTCGCTGGTTTGGCCAGCAGTGAGCCGAACCGCGGCGCCCCCGTCAGCGGCGTGTCCTAATGAGGGACGGGAGCTGGCAATACGGAAATTAACGCACCTTCAATTCGATTGTGTAGCACAGGGCCCATCGTCGGCGACACCATAGGGGCCATGGCAGCGTGTCCGGATGAGGGGCGGGAGCTGGTCCTACAGAAATTGACGTACTTCGAATTCGATTGCGTAGCACAGGGTCCATCGTCGGCGACACCATAGGGGCCATGGCATCATAGACACCGTCGGCGACTACAACATCGAATCCTATAGCATTCCTCACAATTCGCTTAATACAGGTCTCAGGGTGACTGATGGTCTCTTGACCTGGCAAGTGTGTGTGTGTGTGTGTGTGTGCGTGTGTGTGCGCGCGTGTGCGCGTGTGTGTGCGTGTGTGCGTGTGTGTGCGTGTCTGCGTGTGCGTGTGTGGGGGTGTGGGTGTGTGTGTGTGTGCGTGGGTGTGTGGGTGTGGGTGTGGGTGTGGCCGTGGGTGCGTGTGTGTGTATGCGTGTGCGTGTGCGTGTGCGTGTGCGTGTGCGTGTGCGTGTGCGTGTGCGTGTGCGTGTGCGTGTGCGTGTGCGTGTGCGTGTGCGTGCGTGTGTGCGTGTGCGTGTGCGTGTGCGTGTGCGTGTGCGTGTGCGTGTGCGTGTGCGTGTGCGTGTGCGTGTGCGTGTGCGCGTGCGTGTGCGAGTGCGCGTGCGCGTGCGCGTGCGCGTGCGCGTGCGCGTGCGCGTGCGCGTGCGCGTGCGCGTGCGCGTGCGCGTGCGCGTGCGCGTGCGCGTGCGCGTGCGCGTGCGCGTGCGCGTGCGCGTGCGCGTGCGCGTGCGCGTGCGCGTGCGCGTGCGCGTGCGCGTGCGCGTGCGCGTGCGCGTGCGCGTGCGCGTGCGCGTGTGCGCGTGCGTGTGCGCGTGTGTGCGCCTGTGCGTGTGCATGTGCCTGTGCCTGTGCCTGTGCCTCTGCCTGTGCCTGTGCCTGTGCCGGTGCCTGTGCCTGTGCCTGTGCCTGTGCGCGTGCTTGTGCTTGTGCCTGTGCCTATGCCTGTGCTTTGCCTGTGCCTGTGCGTGTGCGTGTGCGTGCGCGTGTGCGTGTGCGCGTGCGTGTGCGTGTGGGCGTGGGCGTGGGCGTGGGCGTGGGTGTGGGTGTTGTGGGTGTGGGTGTTGTGGGTGTGGGGGGTGGGTGTGGGGGGTGTGGGTGTTGGGGGTGGGTGTGGGTGTAGGTGTGGGTGTGGGTTTGGGTGTGGGTTTGGGTGTGGGTGTGTGGGTGTGGGTGTGTGGGTGTGGGTGTGGGGGTGTGGGTGTGGGTGTGTGGGTATGTTCGTGTGTGTGGGTGTGTGTTTGTGGGTGTGTGGGTGTGTGTGTGTGTTTGCGTGTGTGTGTGTGTGTGGGTTTGTGTGGGTTTGTGTGTGTGTGTGTGCGTGTGTGTGTGTGCGTTGCCGCTGCTCGTGCGGTTGGGGGCCTTTTGGGCCGTTTTGGGCTGGGTTTGGGGACCTTTCGGGCCGCTTTGAATTTTCAGGATTCGGAAAACCGGACCCGAAACTATGTGAAAAACGTATGGCACGTCAAGCGCGTTGCCGCTTGAAGCCTTCTTTCGGGCCCTGTGGGGGCCCTCTTGGGGCGCCGTGGGTGGTCTTCAGGCCATCTCGGCTGCTCCGGAGGCCTCTTCGTCGTGGGGGCATTTTGGCGGCCACGAAGACTGGACTTGGAGGCTGCGATGGCCTCGTGGGTACCTTGACGAGCTCGTACCCGCACCCCCTCTTATCGGATTTTGCACCCCAGGGGGGGAGGGTGAAAGGGGGAGGGGGACAGCCGAATGTCGCACACGCGTTTTCACATGTCACAGCCCCCCCCCCTAGTAGACAGCATAGCAGAGACAGGCTCGGATATGCAAGTGACACGACGCGAAACGCACGATAAATAACAGCACAGCTGTCCGGATTCATTATCCGCAGCCTTGCGCTCCCAAGAGGGTTGATGGATACGATTTCGTGTACGTCCCGATCGACTTCAAGCGAGGGCTGTGCAAGGGCTATTCTTTTGTCAACATGGTTGCCGTGGAGCATCTTCAGCGGTTGGTCGAGGTCTTCGACGGCTACAACCGGTGGTCGCGCTCCTCCACGAAGGTCTGCCAGGCGAGCATGTCGCACACGCAGGGCTTGACGGCGAACATCGAGCGCTATCAGAACAGCCCTGTGATGTGTGATGCAGTCCCCGACATCTTCAAGCCAGCGCTCTTCGTGGGCAAGCGGCAGGTCCCATTCCCTGCGCCAACCAGAACGTTGCCGCAGGTGGCCCTGAATCTTTGAGTCCCAGTGCATACAGCGCACGTGCAGCGATGTGGCGTGGGTGCATATCCCTGCTGACTCCAAAGGTGCTGCCATAGCTGTCGAAGCGATCGGTGGATCTATCAGGGCGCATTCTCAGGCATACAACTCGACCCGAGCGACCCGGCACGACGGGGGCGGCCCGACCCGCTGTGGACGCCCTGATGCGATACGGCCAGAGCGTCCGATATGTTATATTGGATCCGGTCGGGCATCATGGCTCCAGGTCTACGCGCGGCCGCCTTTTTTCCCTTGAGCTGAGGAGGAGGAGGCGGAGGCGGAGGCGGAGGCGGAGGCGGAGGCGGAGGCGGAGGCGGAGGCGGAGGCGGAGGAGGAGGAGGAGGAGGAGGAGGAGGAGGAGGGGGAGGAGGAGGAGGAGGAGGAGGGTGGCGATCCAGGGGCCCGCGCCTGCTGTTTCTTCGAGGCTCAGGGCTCGGGTTGTCCACCTCGGCCTCCAGGCGGTTGGCTTCTGCAGCTTGCTGGCCCAATGATCTCGTGCCGCGGCCGTAGCGGTTGCTTCAGCGGTCAGTGGATTTCGCGTAAATGCATTCCTACCCGAACTCAGGCGTGGAGAGGGAAGGAGGGAGGATGAGGGCTAGGAGTGGGAGGAGGACGAGAGCTTAAATGGTACAAGCCGAATGGGTCCCGCCGATCGGGCGCCGGTGTTCCTGTGACGCGTCGGTCTCGAGGGCTTCAGGCGAACTCCCAGGCATGAGCTCCACGAAGTAGGCGGCCAGACCCCAGTCCCGCGCAGAGACCAGTCCCCTCGGAGCCCCCGGAAGCCGTGCCGCGAGGCAGCACGGGGTGCTCCCCCTCCAGGGCCGACGATCTGTGGCGAGGGCCTCCCAGGGCGAGACCGCCCGCTGGAGCCGCGGCCCCAGACCCCCCAAGGGTCCCCAGGGGTCCTCAGGAAACGGCGTCGGGAGGTTGCTTCACATTCTCTGGCGCGTAGCGGTCGCTGCCCGCGCCAAGCCCGTCCCTTCCCCCCCACGAGGTGAGTGGGCGAGCGGGGCAGAGGCAGGGGGCGGGTTCTCGCACGTGCCACGCGGGCCGGGTCACCCAGAGATCCGCAGAGGCCTCGGGGAGGCCCGGAAATCCTCCCAGAGGCATGCCACCAAAATGTTTGGGAATGCCCAATTCCCTCCTCCACCCTCGACCTTCGAGGGCAGAACCTGGCAGGGAGGATGCAGGGATGGTCGGCGGGGCATCATCGGGGTGACGGGGCACGGGTGGAGGGGGGATTGGAGGAAGAGGAGGAGGAGGAGGAGGAGGAGGAGGAGGAGGAGGAGAAGGAGGAGGACGAGGGGGGAGGAGGAGGAGGAGGAGGAGGAGGGAAGAGGAGGAGGGAGGAGGAGGAGGAGGAGGAGGAGGAAGAGGATGAGGATGAGGAGGGGGAGGAGGACGGAGGGGGCGAGATTGGGCAAGCTCAGTCGGGAGGTTAATCACCCCCCCCTCGATATACCCCATGTAGAGTGAGGTGAAGGGGAGGGGGGAGCAGAGGCGCGAGACCTCGGGAGACTGGGGCACCCATCGCTTCCGAGGGGGAAAGGAGGGCACGCCCTTCCAGCCCCCTTCACGAGGCCGGGGGTGGCAGCTCGAGTGCCCGTCGGGGCCCCCCCTCCCCTCTGGGGCCTCTCGCCTGCACCCCCGCTCGCCCCCCCCCCCCGATGGCCTGTTGCCCCCCCGCACCCCGCCAGCGCCTGCCCGAAGTGGAGAGAGGCGGGGATTTTGCGTGGCCCGTCCCGTGCTCGCCAGCGAGGCGGGCGCGTCGGAGCCTGCACCCCCCCCTGCTCACCCCCCATGGCCTGCTGCCCCCCCCCCGCACCCCGCCAGCGCCTGCTCGAAGTGGAGGGATGTGGGGATTTTGCGTGGCTCGTCTCGTGCCCGCCAGCGAGGCGGGCGCGCCCCTGCTATGCCGGGGGAGGGACGGAGGAGAGGGGGGAGGGAGGGCTCCTCCTCCGGGCGGCCGCGAGTCTCTCCCGCGCGCCCGGACGCTCTGTGGTCGGGAGTCGGCGGACATCTCCGCCGCCCTGCGAAGCGGGCGGCACCCCCGGGGGTACCCGGCTGTCGACGACAGCAGCGACTCTCGGGGGGCCTGAGGGGTCCGCCGGCTGGGGCCTCTAGACTCCGCTCCCTGGGAGCACGGCGCGCACCGCCACGACCCGGTGGTGGCGTTCCCTGGGCTCTTCGGCGGCCTGCAGGCCCCGCGCGGCAGTTCGCCCTCAGCTGGCCCGGGCTGCGCCGCCCGCCTGCAGCCTGCAGGAGTGTCCAGCTGTCGGGGGTGTCTGTGCGGACTGGTGCGCAATTTGGTGCGCGGCTAGATTTCCGTGCGGATAAGCGGGAGGCGGCGCGGCGCGGCGGCGATCGGGGGCTCGTGGATTGGCTGCGGCCGGAGTACGTGGTGGTGCCCGCGAAGAAGAAGGTGCCGGTGCGCGTGGTGAAGTACGACCTGAACCTCCGGGGCGCGTCCGTGCGGGCCGTGCAGGCGGTGCACGCGATGCTGTCGCGGATCGTGGAGTTCGAGTGCCAGCGTTCCACCCGGCGTACGAGCCGCCCGCGGAGGTCGCGGACGCCATGGAGGTGCTGAAGCGGGGGCGCACCGGCTGCGCGGCGTGCAACGTGGAGGTGGCGCGCTGGGACGAGCTGCCGCCTGCGCCGGGGAACCCCGCCTTGGAGGATGGCCCGGCACTGCGGTGTCGCGGCACGCGCCGCCGGTGCCAGCTGGAGATCGAGCGGACGGCGAGGGCTAGCGCAGCGGCGGGGCAGGGGGAGGCGGTAGGCATGGCGCTGCGGTCCCACGAGAACCACAGGGACCCTTGCTTCCGGTTCCCGCGGGACGACTTGCAGGAGCTCTTCGACAATGCCACGGTGACGGAGGCGATGCTCGTGGCGCTGGAGCACATGCAGGTGCGCTATGTGCGCGTCTCGGCCAGCGGCTTCCGGAAGTTCCGTCGGAACACGCTCTCGCTCCCGCAGGACATTTTCGCGTTCGCGCGGCGGCACGACCTGCTGAAGAACTTTCGGCCTGGAGATAGGGTGGACAGCTGCCGGGGCGCGCTGGGGGACATCCGGGACCCGGACCGCCCGGAGCGGAAGGCCACGAGTGCCACGCCGGAGGAGCGGGAGAGGTACGCCACGGACGAGGGCGGGCGGCTCGTGATCCCTGGGGTCGTTCTGGAGCGCAGGGCCGACGGGATGCTTGTGGTGGAGTACGAGTACGGGGGCCCGGGGCAGGAGGGCCGGAGGTCGTGCGGGACGGGTTCGGAGCACGCGCAGAACGTGTCTCCCCGAGTGCGCATGCCGTGGCACCCGCGGGACGTGCCGCTGCACTTGCTGCTGCGGCGGAATGTGGGGCGCGGTCGTGGCGTCCTGGAGGGCTTGTGGGTGCGCTGGCACTACGTGGCGAATCTCTTGCAGGCCTTGTGCGCCTTCGCGCCGCAGGGGGGTGAGCCGCGGCGCTTGGGCGGGAGCGATTTCGAGCCGATGCACAAGTACTACGACCCAAGGATGTTCCATGTGATGAGCGAGGAGGAGATGCGCTTGGAATTCGCGCCGTTGGAGGTCGACGGCGCGGGCCTGGAGGCAGGCGCGGCGGCGGCCCTGACGAAGCAGGAGCGGCTCGCGCACACTGTGAACGCCGAGACTCCGGAGCAGTTCATTGCCGCCGGCTTCAGCGTGACTCCTGTCGGTCCGGCGGACGAGGCGCCGGCGGGGCCGGCTGCGGCCGCGGACGAGGGGGGAGCCGGGGAGGCGGAGGGTGAGGGCCGGGCGGGGTGGGAGCAGGAGGAGCAGGACGTGCTCGTGGACGCGGAGACCTTCGAAAGGTGGCTGGAACGCACGGAGTTCGAGGTGGGGGCGCGGGTGCAGAAGTGGCGGGCGCGCGTGGAGCCGGCGCCCGAGGGCGAGCTCGCGCCGCTGAAGACCGACGACGACGAGACCGTGGCGGACCTCTTCGGGCGGCTGGTGGCCGAGGGGGTTCGTGCGGACGCGGCGCAGGCGGCGGGTGAGGATGGCACGGCAGGCGCCACGGTGCACGCGCGCGACCTCGTGGCGTGGCTCCGCGAGCACATGGGCCGGGAGGCTTTGCACGGGGGCGTAGACGTCGCGGACGTGGCGATCCTGGACGACCTCCGCGGCGAGTTGACCATCGCGGAGAGCTGGAAGGCCGGGGCCAGCGGTCGGCACACGGGCGCTTTTCGGGAGGACGGGGCCGCCGTGGACGAGGAGGCGGACGCCGTGCGGACAGCGCAGCGGTGCGTGCACGGCTGGGCGAGGCAGGGGCCGGAGCCGACGGGGGCGTACAGCCGCGGTCGCTTCGTGAAGGCTTTCCCGCTGGAGTTCCCCATGGGCGTGGCAGACCTCCACGAGGGCCCTGGCCGGCCTTGGAAGGTCTCCGTGGAGGATTGGGCGCAGCACCTGCTGAGGTATCGCACAGAACACCCACGCATCCGGACGTCATGAAAATACAATACGTGAGAGGAAGTCATGGTTTTAAACCAAGACGTGAGCGAAAAACCAAGACATCAGAAACAAACCATGACAACACTCTTGCTGGATATGTTGTCCAGTACACAGAATGCAGCGTACCACAGTGGCCGATATATATATATATACATGTATATACATATATACATATTTATATATACATATATATATGCATACATATATGTGTAGGACACGATGATTCGATGCTTTTCTTCAGGTCGCATAGTAAGTGGAAGCAGATTTGGGACAAGGCCGTCGTTACCGCTTGTTGCGATCCCGCGGGCTCGAACAGCCGACGCCGAATATGTATATATATATATGCATATGTACAAGTGTTGCCTGTTTTTAATGTTCGTTAATATTGTTTGTTGTCTAGTGTTTTTTGCACAACATCCCAAAAGTTGCATGCGCGACATGTCGCACCGCTCTCCGCGGCGAACCTCGAGCCCAGCAAAACCTGGAGCTCAGCAAAGCCCAGCAATGTGCAGCAAAACCCAGCAAAGCCCAGCAAGGGCAAACAAAGCCCAGCAAAGCCCAGCAAAGCCCAGCCAAGCCCAGCCAAGCCCAACAAAGCCCAGCAAAGCCCACCAAAGCCCCCAGCGAAGCCCCAAGCAAAGCCCCCAGCAAAGCCCAGCAAAACCCAACAAAGCCCAGCAAAGCCCAGCAAGGCCCAACAAAGCCCAGCAAAGCCAAGCAAAGCCCAGCAAAGCGCAGCAAAGCCTAACAAAGCCCAACAAAGCCCAGCACAGCCCAGCAAAGCCCAGCACAGCCCAGCAAAGCCCAGCAACGCCCAGCAACGCCCAGCACATCCTAGCAAAGCCCAGCAAAACCCGGCAAAGCTCAGCGAAGCCCAGCAAAGCCCCGCAAAGCCAAGCAAAGCCCAGCAACGCCCAGCAAAGCCCGGAACTCTGAAAAGCCAAGCTAAGCCAAGCAAAGCCCAGCAAAGCTCAGCAAAGCCAAGCAAAGCCTAGCAAAGCCAAGCAAAGCCCAGCAAAACCTAGCAAAGCCCAGCAAAACCAAGCAAAGCCCAGCAACGCCAGACAAAGCCCAGCAAAGCCCAGCAAAGCCCAGCAAAGCACAGCAAAGCCCAGCAAAGCCCAGCAGAGCCCAGCAAAGCCCCCAGCAAAGCCTCCAGCAAGGCCCCCAGCAAAGCCTCCAGCAAAGCCCTCAGCAAAGCCCCCAGCAATGCCCCCAGCAAAGACACCAGCAAATCCAATCGAAGCCCAGCAAAGCCCAACAAAGCCCGGAGCCAAGCACAGTAAAGCGAAGCAAAGCCCAGCAAAGCCTAGCAAAGCCCAGCAAAGCTCAGCAAAGCCAAACAAAGCCCACCCAAGCCCACCAAAGCCCGGAGCTCAGCAAAGTCCAGCAAAGCCCAGCAAAGCACAGCAAAGCCCAGCGAAGCCCAGCAGAGCCGAGCAGAGCCCAGCAAACCCCAGCAAAGCACAGCAAATCCCAGCGCAGCCCAGCAAAACCCGGAACTCAGCAAAGCCCAGCAAAGCCCAGCAAAGCCCAACAAAGCCAAGCAAAGCCCAGCAAAGCCCAGCGAAGCCCAGCAAACCGTAGCAAAGCCCAGCAAAGCCCAGCAAAGACCAGCAAAGCCCAGCAAAGCCCAGCAAAGCTTCCAGCACAGCCCCCTGCACAGCCCCCAGCAAAGCCCCCATCAAAGCCCCCAGCAAAGCCCCCAGCAAAGCCCCCAGCAAAGCCCCCAGCAGAGCCCAACAAAGCCCAGCCCAGCAAAGCACAGCAAAGCCCAGCAGAGCCCAACAGAGCCGAGCAAAGCCCAGCAAAGCCCAGCCAAGCCCAGCCAAGCCCAACAAAGCCCAGCAAAGCCCAGCAAAGCCCCCAGCAAAGCCCCAAGCAAAGCCCAGCAAACCCCAGCAAAGCTCAGAGCTTAGAACAGTAAAGCCAAGCAAAGGCCAAAGAAGCCCCCAGCAAAGCCCCCAGCAAAGCCCCCAGCAAAGCCCCCAGCACAGCCCCCAGCAAAGCCCCCAGCAAAGCCCCCGGCGAAGCCCCCAGCGAAGCCCTCGGCAATGCCCCCAGCAAAGCCGCCAGCAATCCTCCAAGCCCAGCTAACCCCAGCAAAGCCCAGCAAAGC
Organism: Prorocentrum cordatum; assembly: GCA_963575745.1. Taxonomy (NCBI): domain Eukaryota; class Dinophyceae; order Prorocentrales; family Prorocentraceae; genus Prorocentrum; species Prorocentrum cordatum. The sequence goes on along the minus strand of CAUYUJ010014361.1, from coordinate 167,956 downwards.
CCAGCAAAGCCTAGCAAAGCCCGGCAAAGCCCGGCAAAGCCCAGCAAAGCCCAGCAAAGCCAAGCAAAGCCCAGCAAAGCCCAGGAAAGCCCAGCGCCCAAAAAAAGCCCAGGAAAGCTTAGGAAAGCAAAGGAAAGCCCAGCAAAGCCAAGCAAAGCCAAGCAAAGCGCAGCAAAGTCCAGCAGAGCCCAGCAAAGCCCAGCAGAGCACAGCAAAGCCCAGCCAATCCATATGCTAAGATAGGCAAAGCCCACCCAAGCCCAGCCAAGCCCAACAAAGCCCAGCGAAGCCCAGCGAAGCCCAGCAAGCAAAGCCCAGCAAGGCCCAGCAAGGCCCAGCAAAGCCCAGCAAAGCCCAGCAAAGCCCAGCGAAGCCCAGCAAAGCCCAACAAAGCCCAGCAGAGCCCAGCAAAGCCCAGCAAAGCCCAGCAAAGCCCAGCAGAGCCAAGCAGAGCCCAGCAAAGCCCACCAAAAGCCAAGCACGGCCGAGCAAAACCCGAAGCCCAGCAAAGCACAGCAAAGGCCAGCAAAGGCCAGCAAAGGCCAGCAAAAGCAAGTAAAGGCAAGCAAAGCCCAGCAAAGCCCAGCGAAGTCCAGCGAAGTCAAGCAAAGCCCAGCAAAGACTTGCAAAGACCGGCAAAGCCCGACAAAGCCCCCAGCAAAGCCGAGCAAAGCCCAGCAAAGCCCCCAGCACAGCCCCCAGCACGCCCCCAGCAAAGCCCCCAGCACAAAGCCCCCAGCAAAGCCCAGCAAAGCCCAGCAAAACGCAGCAAAGCCCAGCAGAGCCCAGCAGAGCCCAGCAAAGCCCAGCAAAGCCAAGCGAAGCCCGGCAAAGCCCACAGCCCAGCAATACCCAGCAAAGCCCAGCAAACCCCAGCAAAGCCAGGCAAAGCTCAGAGCTTAGAACAGTAAAGCCGAGCAAAGCCCAGCAAAGCCTAGCAGACCCCAGCAAGGCCCAGCAAAGCCCAGCAAAGCCCAGAAGAGCAAGCAAACCGTAGCAAAGCCCAGCAAAGCCCAGCAAAGCCAAGCAAGCCCAGCAAAGCCCAGCGAAGCCCAGCAAAGCCCAGCAAGGCCCAGCAAAGCCCAGCAAAGCTTAACAAAGCTCAGCAAAGCCCTGCACACCCCAGCAAAGCCCAGCAAAGCCCAGCAGAGCCAAGCAAAGCCAAGCAAAGCCCAGCAACGGCCAGCTATGGCCAGCAAAGGCTAGCAAAGCCCAGCAAAGCCCAGCAAAGCCCAGCAAAGCCCAGCAAAGCCCAGCAAAGCCCAGCAGAGCCCAGCAAAGCCCACCAAAGCCCACCAAAGCCAGCAAAGCCAAGCAAAACCAAACAAAGCCCAGCAAAGCCCAACAAAGCCCAGCAAAGCCCAGCAATGCCCAGCAACGCCCAGCAAAGCCCACCCAAGCCCACCCAAGCCCAGTCAGGCCAAGCAAAGCCCAGCAAAGCCCAGCGAAGCCCAGCAAAGCTCAGCAATGCCCAGCAAGCCCCGGCAAAGCCAAGCAAAGCCAAGCAAAGCCCAGCAATGCCGAGCAAAGCCCAGCAAAGCCCAGCAAAGCCCAACAAAGCCCAACAAAGCCCAGCACAGCCCAGCAAAGCCCAGCAACGCCCAGCAAAGCCCAGCAAAGCCCAGCAAAGCCCAGCAAAGCCCAGCAACGCCCAGCAACGCCCAGCAAAGCCCAGCAAAGCCCCGCAAAGCCCGGCAAAGCCCGGCAAAGCCTTGCAAAGCCAAGCAAGCCCAGGAAAGCCCAGCACAGCCCAGCACAGCCCAGCAAAGCCCAGCAGAGCACAGCCCAGCAGAGCCCAGCAAAGCCCAGCAAACCCCAGCAAAGACATGCAAAGCCCAGCCAAGCCCAGCCAAGCCCAACAAAGCCCAGCAAAGCCCAGCGAAGCCCAGCAAGCAAAGCCCAGCACGCAAAGCCCAGCAAAGCCAAGCAAAACCCAACAAAGCCTAGCGAAGCCCAGCGAAGCCCAGCAAAGCCAAGCAAAGCCCAGCAGAGCCCAGCAAAGCCCAGCAAAGCCCAGCAAAGCCCAGCAAAGCCCAGCAGGGCCCAGCAAAGCCCAGCACCAGCAAAGCCCAACACAGCCCAGCAAAGCCGAACAAAACCCGGAGCTCAGCAAAGCCCAGCAAAGGCCAGGAAAGCCAAGCAAAGCCAAGCAAAGACCGGCAAAGACCCGCAAAGCCCGACAAAGCCGCCAGCAAAGCCTAGCAAAACCCAACAAAGCCCCCAGCACAGCCCCCAGCAAAGCCCCCAGCAAAGCCCAGCTAAGCCCAGCTAAGCCCAGCTAAGCCCAGCAAAGCGCAGCAAAGCGCAGCAGAGCCCAGCAGAGCCCAGCAGAGCCCAGCAAATCCCAGCAAAGCCCAGCACAGCCCAGCAAAGACCAGCAACGCCCAGCAACGACCAGCACATCCTAGCAAAGCCCAGCAAAACCCGACAAAGCTCAGCGAAGCCCGGCAAAGCTCAGAGCCTAGAACAGTAAAGCCAAGCAAAGCTCAGCAAAGCCCAGCAAAGCCCAGCACAGCCCAGCAAAGCCAAGCACAGCCCAGCAAAGCCAAGAAAAGGCCAGCAAACCGTAGCAAAGCCCAGCAAAGCCCAGCGGAGCACAGCAAAGCCCAGGAAAGCCCAGCAAAGCTTTGCACAGCCAAGCAAAGCCCAGCCAAGCCCAGCAAAGCCCAGCAAAGCACAGCACAGCCCAGCACAGCCCAGCAAAACCTGGAGTTCCGCAAAGCCCAGCAAAGCCCAGAAAAGCACAGAAAAAACACAGCAAAGCCCAGCAAAACCCAGCAGAGGCCAGCAAATGCCAGCAAAGGCGAGCAAAGCCAAGCAAAGACAAGCAAAGCCAACGAAAGCCAAGCAAAGCCTAGCAAAACCCAACAAAGCACACCAAAGCCCAGCAAGGCACAACAAAGCCCAGCAAAGCGCAGCAAAGCCCAGCAAAGCCCAGCCAAGCCCAGCCAAGCCCAGCCAGGCCAAGCAAAGCCAAGCAAAGCCCCCAGCGAAGCACAGCAAAGCCCAGCAGTGCCCAGCAAAGCCAAGCAAAGCCAAGCAAAGCCCAGCAAAGCCCAGCAAAGCCGAGCAAAGCCCAGCAACGCCAAACAAAGCCCAGCAAAGCCCAGTAACGCCCAGCAAAGCCAAGCAAAGCCCAGCAACGCCAAGCAAAGCCCAGCAAAGCCAAGCGAAGCCCAGCAAAGCCGAGCAAAGCCCAGCAAAGCCCAGCAACGCCCAGCAAAGCCCGGAGCTCAGAGAAGCCCAGCTAAGCCAAGCAAAGCCCAGCAAAGCTCCGCTAAACCCAGCAAAGCCAAGCAAAGCCCAGTAAAGCCAAGCAAAACCCAGCAAAGCCCAGCAAAGCCCAGCAACGCCAAACAAACCCCAGCAAAGCCCAGCAAAGCCCAGCAAAGCCAAGCAAAGCCCAGCAGAGCCCAGCAGAGCCCAGCAGAGCCCAGCAAAGCCCAGCAGAGCCCAGCAAAGCCCCCAGCAAAGCCCCCAGCAAAGCCCCCAGCAAAGCCTCCAGCAAAGCCCCCCAGCAAAGCCCCCAGCAATGCCCCCAGCAAAGACACAAGCAAATCCAAGCGAAGCCCAGTAAAGCCCAACAAAGCCCGGAGCCAAGCACAGTAAAGCCAAGCGAAGCCCAGCAAAGCCCAGCAAAGCCAAGCAAAGCCCAGCAAAGCCTAGAAAAGCCCAGCAAAGCCCAGCGAAGCCCAGCAAAGCCCAGAGCGCAGCAAAGTCCAGCAAAGCCCAGCAAAGCCCAGCAAAGCCCAGCAAAGCCCCGCAGAGCCCAGCAGCGCCCAGCAAAGCCCAGCAAAGCCCAGCCAAGCCCAGCGCAGCCTAGAAAAAAACGGAACTCAGCAAAGCCCAGCAAAGGCCAGCAAAGGCCAGCAAAGCCCAGCAAAGGCAAGCAAAGGCAAGCAAAGCCCAGCAAAGCCCAGCAAAGTCCAGCAAAGCCCAGCAAAGCCTAGCAAAGCCCAGCGAAGTCCAGCAAAGCCCAGCAAAAACCGGCAAAGCCCGACAAAGCCCCCAGCAAAGCCCAGCAAAGCCCCCAGCAAAGCCCCCAGCACAGCCCCCAGCAAAGCCCCCAGCACAGCCCCCAGCAAAGCCCCCAGCAAAGCCCAGCAAAGCCCAGCAAAGCCCAGCCCAGCAAAGCACAGCAAAGCACAGCAGAGCCCAGCAGAGCCCAGCAAAGCCCAGCAAAGCCCAGCGAAGCCCAGCGAAGCCCAGCAAAGCCCAGCAATGCCCAGCAATGCCCAGCAAAGCGCAGCAAAGTCCAGCAAAGCCCAGCAAAGCCCAGCAAAACCCGGCAAAGCTCAGAGCTTAGAACAGTAAAGCCCAGCAAAGCCCAACAAAACACCCAGCAAAGCCCCCAGCAAAGTCCCCAGGAAAGCCCCCAGCACAGCCCCAGCAAAGCCCCCAGCAAAGCCCCCAGCAAAGCCCCCAGCAAAGCCCCCAGCAAAGCCTTCGGCAATGCCCCCAGCAAAGCCGCCAGCGAACCTTCCAGCAAAGCCCAGCAAAGCCCAGCAAAGCCCAGCAAAGCGCAGCAAAGCGCAGCAAAGCCAAGCAGAGCCCAGCAGAGCCCAGCAAAGCGCAGCAAAGCCCAGCGAAGCCCAGCGCCCAGGAAAGCCCAGCAAAGCCAAGGAAAGCCCAGCAAAGCCCAGCAAAGCCCAGCAAAGCACAGCAAAGCCCAGCAGAGCCCAGCAAAGCCCAGCACAGCCCAGCAAAGCCCAGCCAATCCCCATGCTAAGACAAGCAAAGCCCAGCCACGCCCAACAAAGCCCAGCGACGCCCAGCAAGCAAAGCCCAGCAAGGCCCAGCAAAGCCCAGCAAAGCCCAGCAAAGCCCAGCGAAGCCCAGCGAAGCCCAGCAAAGCCCAGCAAAGCCCAGCGAAGCCCAGCAAAGCCCAGCAAAGCCCAGCAAAGCCCAGCAAAGCCCAGCAAAGCCCAGCAGAGCTGAGCAAAGCCCAGCAAAGCCAAGCAAAGCCCAGCACAGCCGAGCAAAACCCGAAGCTCAGCACAGCCCAGCACAGCCAAGGAAAGGCCAGCTAATGTCAGCAAAGGCAAGTAAAAGCCGAGCAAAGCCGAGCAAAGCCCGGCGAAGTCCAGCGAAGTCCAGCAAAGCCCAGCAAATACCGGCAAAGACCGGCAAAGCCAGACAAAGCCCCTCGCAAAGCCCAGCAAAGCCTAGCAAAGCCCAACAAAGCCCAGCAAAGCGCAGCAAAGCGCAGCAAAGCCCAGCAGCGCCCAGCAAAGCCCAGCAAAGCCCAGCAAAGCCCAGCGAAGCCCAGCAAAGCCCAAAGCCCAGCAATGCCCAGCAAAGCCCGGCAAAGCCCGGCAAATCTCAGAGCCTAGAACAGTAAAGCCAAGCAGAGCCCAGCAAAGCCTAGCAGAGCCCAGCAAAGCCCAGCAAGGCCAAGCAAAGTCCAGAAAAGGTAGGCAAACCGTAGCACAAAGCCAAGCAAAGCCCAGCAAAGCCCAGCGAAGCCCAGCAAAGCCCAGCAAGGCCCAGCAGAGCACAGCAAAGCCCAACAAAGCCCAGCAAAGCCCAGCAAAGCCCAGCAAAGCCCAGCGAAGCCCAGCAAAGCCCAGCAAAGCCCAGCAGAGCTGAGCAAAGCCCAGCAAAGCGCAGCAAAACCCGGAGCTCAGCAAAGCCCAGCAAAGCCAAGCAACGGCCAAGCAACGGCCAGCAAAGGCCAGCAAAGGCTAGCAAAGTCCAGCAAAGCCCAGCAAAGCCCACCAAAGCCCACCAAAGCCAGCAAAGCCCAGCAAAACCAAACAAAGCCCAACAACGCCCAGCAAAGCCCAGCAAAGCCAAGCAAAGCCAAGCAAAACCCAGCAAAGCCCAGCAAAGCCCACCCAGGCCCAGCCAGGCCAAGCAAAGCCCAGCAAAGCCAAGCGAAACCCAGCAAAGCCTAGCAATGCCCAGCAAAGCCCACCAAAGCCAAGTAAAGCCAAGCAAAGCCCAGCAATGCCAAGCAAAGCCAAGCAAAGCCCACCAAAGCCCAACAAAGCCCAACAAAGCCCAGCACAGCCCAGCAAAGCCCAGCAACGCCCAGCAAAGCCCAGCAAAGCCCAGCAAAGCCAAGCAAAGCCAAGCAAAGCCCAGCAAAGCCAAGCAAAACCCAGCAAAGCCCCGCAAAGCCCGGCAAAGCCCGGCAAAGCCAGCCAAAGCCCAGCAAAGCCCAGCAAAGCCCAGCAAAGCCCAGCAGAGCCCAGGAAAGCCCAGCAAAGCCCAGCAAAGCCCAGCAAAGCCCAGCACAGCCCAGCAAAGCCAAGCAAAGCCAAGCAAAGCCCAGCAGAGCACAGCAAAGCCCAGCAGAACCCAGCAAAGCCCAGCCAATCCCCATGCTAAGACAGGCGAAGCCCAGCCAAGCCCAGCCAAGCCCAACAAAGCCCAGCAAAGCCCAGCGAAGCCCAGCGAAGCCCAGCAAGCAAAGCCCAGCAAGCAAAGCCCAGCAAGCAAAGCCCAGCAAAGCCCAGCAAAGCCCAGCGAAGCCCAGCGAAGCCCAGCGAAGCCCAGCAAAGCCCAGCAGAGCCCAGCAAAGCGCAGCAAAGCCCAGCAAAGCCAAGCAAAGCCCAGCAAAGCCCAGCAGAGCTGAGCAAAGCCCAGCAGAGCCAAGCAAAGCCCATCACAGCCGAGCAAAACCCGGAGCTCAGCAAAGCTCAGCAAAGCCCAGCAAAGCCCAGCAAAGCCCAGCAACGGCCAGCAAAGGCCAGCAAAGCCCAGCAATGCCCAGCAAAGCCCAGCAAAGCCCAGCAAAGCCCAGCGAAGTCCAGCAAAGTCCAGCAAAGACCTGCAAAGACCCGCAAAGCCCGACAAAGCCCCCAGCAAAGCCCAGCAAAGCCTAGCAAAGCCAAACAAAGCCCCCAGCACAGCCGCCAGCACAGCCCCCAGCAAAGCCCCCAGCAAGGCCCAACAAAGCCCAGCAAAGCCCAGCAGAGCCCAGCAAAGCCTAGCAATGCCCAGCGAAGCCCAGCAAAGCCCAGCAAAGCCCAGCAGTGCCCAGCAAAGCCCAGCAAAGCCCAGCAAAGCCCGGCAAAGCTCAGAGCTGAAAACAGCAAAGCCAAGCAAAGCCCAGCAAAGCCAAGCAAAGCCCAGCAAAGCCTAGCAGAGCCAAGCAAAGCCCAGCAAAGCCCAGAAAATTCATGCAAACCGTAGCAAAGCCCACCAAAGCCCAGCGAAGCCCAGCGAAGCCCAGCAACGCCCAGCAACGCCCAGCAACGCCCAGCAAAGCCCAGCAAAGCCCAGCAAAGCCCAGCAAAGCCCAGCAGAGCCCAGCAGAGCCCAACAAAGCCCAGCAAAGCCCAGCAAAGCCCAGCAAAGGCAAGCAAAGCCCAGCAAAGCCCAGCAAAGCCCACCAAAGCCCACCAACGCCCAACAAAGCCCAGCAAAGCCAAGCAAAGCCCAGCAAGGCCCAAGGCCCAACAAAGCCCAGCAAAGCCCAGCAAGGCGCAGCAAAGCCCAGCAAAGCCCAGCCAGGCCCAGCCAGGCCAAGCAAAACCCAGCAAAGCCCAGCGAAGCCCAGCAAAGCCCAGCAATGCCCAGCAAATCCCGGCAAAGCCAAGCAAAGCTCAGCAAAGCCAAACAAAGCCCAGCAAAGCCCAGCAAAGCCCAGCAAAGCCCAGCAAAGCCCAGCACAGCCCAGCAAAGCCCAGCAACGCCCAGCAACGCCCAGCAAAGCCCAGCAACGCCCAGCAAAGCCCAGCAAAGCCCAGCGAAGCCCAGCAAAGCCCACCAAAGCCCAGCAAAGCCCAGCAACGCCCAGCAAAGCCGGGAGCTCAGAAAAGCCCAGCTAGGCCAAGCAAAGCTGAGCAAAGCTCAGCAAAGCCCAGCAAAGCCCAGCAAAGCCCAGCAAAACCCAGCAAAGCCCAGCAAAGCCCAGCAAAGCCCAGCAACGCCAGACAAAGCCCAGCAAAGCCCAGCAAAGCCCAGCAGAGCCCAGCAAAGCCCAGCAGAGCCCAGCAAAACCACCAGCGAAGCCCCCAGCAAAGCCCCCAGCAATGCCCCCAGCAAAGACACCAGCAAAGCCCAGCGAAGCCCAGCAAAGCCCAACAAAGCCTGAAGCCAAGCACAGTAAAGCCAAGCAAAGCCCAGCAAAGCCTGGCAAAGCCCAGCAAAGCCCAGAAAAGCCCAGCAAAGCCCAGCAAAGCCCAGCGAAGCCCAGCAAAGCCCGGAGCTCAGCAAAGCCCAGCAGAGCACAGCAGAGCCAAGCAAAGCCCAGCAAAGCCCAGCAAAGCCAAGCAAAGCCCAGCGCAGCCTAGCAAAACCCGGAACTCAGCAAAGCACAGCAAAGCCCAACAAAGCCCAGCAAAGCCCGGCAAAGACCAGCAAAACCCAGCAAAACCCAAGCAAAGCCCAGCAAACCGTAGCAAAGCCCAGCAAAGCCCAGCGAAGTCCAGCAAAGCCTAGCAACTACCGGCAAAGACCGACAAAGCCCCCAGCAAAGCCCCCAGCAAAGTTTCCAGCAAAGCCCCCAGCACAGCCCCCAGCAGAGCCCCCAGCAAGGCCCAACAAAGCCCACAAAAGCCAAGCCCAGCAAAGCGCAGCAAAGCCCAGCAGAGCCCAGCAGAGCCCAGCAAAGCCCAGCAATGCCCAGCAAAGCCTAGCAAAGCCCAGCAAAGCCCAGCCAAACCCGGCAAAGCTCAGAGCTTAGAACAGTAAAGCCAAGCAAAGCCCAGCAAAGCCAAGCAAAGCCCAACAAAGCCCCCAGCAAAGCCCCCAGCAAAGCCCCCAGCAAAGCCCCCAGCACAGCCCCCAGCAAAGCCCCCAGCAAAGCCCCCAGCAAAGCCTTCGTCAATGCCCCCGGCAAAGCCGCCAGCTAACCTCCCAGCAAAGCCCAGCAAAGCCAAGCAAAGCCCAGCAAAGCCAAGCAAATCCCGGCAAAGCCCCGCAAAGCCCAGCAAAGCCCAGGAAAGCCCAGCGAAGCCCAGCAGAGCCTAGTAAAGCCCAGCAGAGCCCAGCAAAGCCCAGCCAATCCCCATACTAAGACAGGCAAAGCCCAGCCAAGCACGGCCATGCCCAACAAAGCCCAGCATAGCCCAGCGAAGCCCAGCAAGCAAAGCCCAGCAAGGCCCAGCAAAGCCCAGCAAAGCCCAGCAAAGCCCAGCAGAGCACAGCGAAGCCCAGCAAAGCCCAGCAACGCCCAGCAAAGCCCAGCAAAGCCCAGCAAAGCCCAGCAGAGCCCAGCAAAGCCCAACAAAGCCCAGCACGGCCGAGCAAAACCCGAAGCTCAGCAAAGCCCAGCAAAGCCCGGCAAATGCAAGCAAAGGCAAGCAAAGCCCAGCAAAGGCCAGCAAAGCCCAGCAAAGCCCAGCAAAGCCCAGCAAAGCCCAGCGAAGCCCAAAGCCCAGCAATGCCCAGCAAAGCCAAGCAAACCCCAGCAAACCCCAGCAAAGCCCGGCAAAGCTCAGAGCTTAAACCAGAAAAGCGCAGCAGAGCCCAGCAAAGCCCAGCAGAGCCTAGCAGAGCACAGCAAAGCCCAGCAAAGCCAAGCAAAGCCCAGAAAAAGCAAGCAAACCTTAGCAAAGCCCAGCAAAGCCCAGCGAAGCCCAGCAAAGCCCAGCGCCCAGCAAAGCCCAGCAAGGCCCAGCAGAGCCCAGCAGAGCCCAGCAAAGCCCAGCAAAGCCCACCAAAGCCGACCAAAGCCCAGCAAAGGCAAGCAAAGCCCAGCAAAGCCCAGCAAAGCCCAGCAAAGCCCAGCACAGCCCAGCAAAGCCCAGCAAAGCCCAGCAAAGCCCAGCAAAGCCCAGAAAAGCACAGCAGAGCCCAGCAAAGCCCAGCAAAGCCCAGCAAAGCCCAGCAAAACCCAAACAAAGCACAGCAAAGCCCAGCAAAGCCCAACAAAGCTCAGCAAAGCCCAGCAAAGCGCAGCAAAGCCCAGCAAAGCCAACCCATGCCCAGCCAGGCCAAGCAAAGCCCAGCGAAGCCCAGCACAGCCCAGCAATGCCAAGCAATGCCAAGCAAATCCCGGCAAAGCCAAGTAAAACCAAGCAAAGCCCAGCAATGCCGAGCAAAGCTCAGCAAAGCCCAGCAAAGCCCAAAGCCCAACAAACCCCAGCAAAGCCCCAGCAAAGCCCAGCAAAGCGCAGCAAAGCCCCGCAAAGCCCCGCAGAGCCCCGCAAACCCCGGCAAAGCTTGGCAAAGCCCAGCAAAGCCCAGGAAAGCCCAGGAAAGTTCAGGAAATCCCAAAGCCCAGCAAAGCCCAGCAGAGCCCAGCAAAGCCCAGCAGAACCCAGCAGAACCCAGCAAAGCCCAGCCAATCCCATATGCTAAGAAACGCAAATCCCAGCCAAGCCCAGCCAAGCCCAACAAAGCCCAGCAAAGCCCAGCAAAGCCAAGTGAAGCCCAGCAAGGAAAGCCCAGCAAGCAAAGCCCAGCAAAGCCCAGCAAAGCCCACCAAAACCCAGCGAAGCCCAGCAAAGCCCGGCAAAGCCCAGCAGAGCCCAGCAAAGCCCAGCAAAGCCCAGCAAAGCCCAGCAACGCCCAGCAAAGCCCAGCAAAGCCCAGCAAAGCCCAACAAAGCCCAGCACAGCCGAGCAAAACCCGGAGCTCAGCAAAGCCCAGCAAAGCCCAGCAAAGGCCAGCAAACGCCAGCAAAGCCCAGCAAAGCACAGCAAAGCACAGGGAAGTCCAGCAAAGCCCAGCAAATACCGGCAAAGACCCGCAAAGCTCGTCAAAGCCCCCAGCGAAGCCCAGCAAAGCACAGCAAAGCCCAACGAAGCCCCCAGCACAGCCCCCAGCAAAGCCCAGCAAAGCCCAGCAAAGCACAGCAAAGCACAGCTAAGCCCAGCAAAGCCCAGCAAAGCCGAGCAAGGCGCAGCAAAGCCCAGCAGAGCCCAGCAGAGCACAGCAAAGCCCAGCAAAGCCCATCGAAGCCCAGCTAAGCCCATCAAAGCCCAGCAAAGCCCAGCAAAGCTCAGCAAAGCCAAGCAAAGCCCGCAAAGCTCAGAGCCTAGCCAAGCAAAGCCCAGCAAAGCCAAGCAAAGCCCAGCAAAGCCTAGCAGAGCCGAGCAAAGCCCAGCGAAGCCCAGAAAAAGGCAAGCAAACCGTAGCAAAGCCCAGCAAAGCCCAGCGAAGCCCAGCAAAGCCCAGCAGAGCCCAGCAAATCCAAGCAAAGCCCAGCAAAGCCCAGCAAAGCCAAGCAAAGCCCAGCAAAGCCCAGCAAAGCCCAGCAAAGCCCAGCAGAGCCCAGCAAAGCCCAGCATAGCCCAGCCCAGCCCAGCAAAACCTGGAGCCCAGCAAAGCCAAGCAAAGCCCAGCAAAGCCCACCAAAGCCCACCAAAGCCTAGCAAAACCCAACAAAGCCCAGCACAGCCCAGCAAGGCCCAACAAGGCCCAGCAAAGCCCAGCAAGGCCCAGCAAAGCCCAGCTAAGCCCAGCAAAGCGCAGCAAAGCCCAGCAAAGCCCAGCCAGGCCCAGCCAGGCCAAGCAAAGCGCAGCAAAGCCCAGCAGAGCCCAGCAAAGCCCAGCAAAGCCCAGCAAAGACAAGTAAAGCAAAGTAAAGCCCAACAAAGCCCAGCACAGCCCAGCAAAGCCCAGCAACGCCCAGCAACGCCCAGCAAAGCCCAGCAACGCCCAGCAAAGCCCAGCAAAGCCCAGCAAAGCCCAGCAAAGCCCAGCGAAGCCCAGCAAAGCCCAGCAAAGCCCAGCAGAGCCCAGCAACGCCAAGCAAAGCCCGGAGCTCAGAAAAGCACAGCTAAGCCAAGCAAAGCCCAGCTAAGCCAAGCAAAGCCCAGCCAAGCTCAGCAAAGCCCAGCAAAGCCCAGCAAAGCCCAGCAAAGCCCAGCGAAGTCCAGCAAAACCCAGCAAAGCCCAGCAAAGCACAGGGAAGTCCAGCAAAGCCTAGCAAATACCGGCAAAGACCCGCAAAGCCCAGCAGAACCCAGCAAAGCCCAGCAGAGCCCAGCAAAGCCCCCAGCAAAGCCCCAAGCAAAGCCTCCAGCAAAGCCTCCAGCAAAGCCCCCAGCAAAGCCCCAAGCAATGCCCCCAGCAAAGACACCAGCAAATCCAAGCGAAGCCCAGCAAAGCCAAACAAAGCCCGGAGCCAAGCACAGTAAAGCCAAGCACAGTAAAGCCAAGCAAAGCCCAGCAAAGCCCACCAAAGCCCAGCAGAGCCCAGCAAAGCCCAGCGAAGCCCAGCGAAGCCCAGCAGAGCCCAGCAGAGCCCAGCAAAGCCCAGCAAAGCCAAGCAAAGCCCAGCAAAGCCAAGCAAAGCCCAGCGCAGCCCAGCAAAACCCGGAACTCAGCAATGCCCAACGAAGCCCAGCAAAGGCAAGCAAAGCCCAGCAAAGACAAGCAAAGCCCAGCAAAGCCCAGCAAAGCCCAGCCAACCGTAGCAAAGCCAAGCAAAGCCCAGCGAAGTCCAGCAAAGCCAAGCAAAGACCGGCAAAGCCCGACAAAGCCCCCAGCAAAGCCCACAGCAAAGCTCCCAGCAAAGCCCCCAGCACCGCCCCCAGCAAAGCCCCCAGCAAAGCCCAGCAAAGCCCAGCAAAGCCCAGCCCAGCAAAGCGCAGCAAAGCCCAGCAGAGCCCAGCAGAGCCCAGCAAAGCCCAGCAAAGCCCAGCGAAGCCCAGCGAAGCCCAGCAAAGCCAGCAAAGCAAACCCGGCAAAGACCAGCAAAACCCGGCAAAGCTCAGAGCTTAGAACAGAAAAGCCAAGCAAAGCCCAGCAAAGCCAAGCAAAGCCCAACAAAGCCCCCAGCAAATCCCCTAGCCCCAGCAAAGCCCCCAGCACAGCCCCCAGCAAAGCCCCCAGCAAAGCCCCCAGCACAGCCCCCAGCAAAGCCTTCGGCAATGCCCCCAGCAAAGCCGCCAACAAACTTCCCAGCAAAGCCCAGCAAAGCCCAGCAAAGCCCAGCAAAGCCCGGCAAAGCCCTGCAAAGCCCGGCAAAGCCCAGCAAAGCCCAGCAAAGCCCAGCAAAGCCTAGCAAAGCCCAGGACAGCCCAGGAAAGCCCAGGACAGCTAGGGAAAGTTGAGGAAAGCCCAGCAAAGCCCAGCAAAGCCCAGCAAAGCCCAGCAAAGCCCAGCGAAGCCCAGCAGAGCACAGCAAAGCCCAGCAGAGCCCGGCAAAGCCCAGCCAATCCCAATGCTAAGACAGGCAAAGCCAAGCCAAGCCAAGCCAAGCCCAACAAAGCCCAGCACAGCCCAGCACAGCCCAGCACAGCCCAGCAAGCAAGGCCCAGCAACGCCCAGCAAAGCCCAGCGAAGCCCAGCAAAGCCCAGCGAAGCCCAACAAAGTCCAGCAAAGCCCAGCAGAGCCCAGCAAAGCCCAGCAAAGCCCAGCAGAGCCCAGCAAAGCCCCCCAAAGCCCAGCAAAGCGCAGCACGGCCGAGCAAAACCCGAAGCTCAGCAAAGCCCAGCAAAGCCCAGCAAAGGCCAGTAAAGGCCAGTCAAGGCCAGCAAAGCCCAGCAAAGCCCAGCGAAGTCCAGCGAACTCCAGCAAAGCCCAGCAAAGACCAGCAAAGACCGGCAAAGCCCGACAAAGCCCCCAGCAAAGCACAGCAAAGCCCAACACAGCCCAACACAGCACCCAGCAAAGCCCCCAGCAAAGCCCCCAGCAAAGCCCAGCAAAGCCCAGCACAGCGCAGCAATGCCCAGCAGAGCACAGCAGAGCCCAGCAAAGCCCAGCAAAGCCCAGCGAAGCCCAGCAAAGCCCAGCAAAGCCCGGCAAAGCCCAGGAAAACCCGGCAAAGCCCAAGAAAGCTTAGCAGAGCCCAGCAAAGCCCAGAAAATACAAGCAAACCGTAGCGAAGCCCAGCAAAGCCCAGCAAAGCCCAGCGAAGCCCAGCAAAGCCCAGCAAGGCCCAGCAAAGCCCAGCAAAACCCAACAAGGCCCAGCAAAGCCCAGAAAAGCCAAGCAAAGCCCAGCAAAGCCCAGCAGAGCCCAGCAAAGCCCAGCAAAGCCCAGCACAGCCCAGCAAAGCCCAGCACAGCCGAGCAAAACCCAGAGCTCAGCAAAGCCCAGCAAAGCCCAGCAAAGCCCAGCAACAGCCAGCAACGGCCAGCAAAGCCCAGCAAAGCCCAGCAAAGCCCAGCAAAGCCGAGCAGAGCCCAGCAAAGCCCACCAACGCCCACCAAAGCCAGCAAAGCCAAGCAAAGCCCAACAAAGCCCAGCAAAGCCCACCCAGGCCCAGCCAGGCGAAGTAAAGCCCAGCAAAGCCCAGCGAAGCCCAGCAAAGCCCAGCAATGCCCAGCAAATCCTGGCGAAGCCAAGTAACGCCCCCAGCAAAGCCCAGCAATGCCGAGCAAAGCCCAGCAAAGCCCAGCAAAGCCCAGCAAAGCCCAGCAAAGCCCAGCACAGCACAGCAAAGCCCAGCAACGCCCAGCAAAGCCCAGCAAAGCCCAGCAAAGCCCACCAAAGCCCAGCAAAGCCTAGCAAAGCCCAGCAAAGCCCCGCAAAGCCCCGGAAAGCCTTGCAAAGCCCGGCAAAGCCCGGCAAAGCCCAGCAAAGCCCAGCAAAGCCAAGCGAAGCCCAGCAAAGCCCAGCAAAGCCCAGCAAAGCCCAGGAAAGCCCAGCAAAGCCTAGCAAAGCCCAGCAAAGCCCACAAAGCCCAGCAGAGCCCAGCAAAGCCCAGCAGAACCCAGCAAAGCCCAGCCAATCCCCATGCTAAGACAAGCAAAGCCCAGCCAAGCCCTGCCAAGCCCAACAAAGCCCAGCAAAGCCCAGCGAAGCCCAGCAAGCAAAGCCCAGCAAGCAAAGCCCAGCAAGCAAAGCCCAGCAAAGCCCAGCAAAGCCCAGCGAAGCCCAGCGAAGCCCAGCAAAGCCCAGCAAATCCCAGCAGAGCCCAGCAGAGCCCAGCAACGCCCAGCAAAGCCTAGCAGAGCCCAGCAAAGCCCAGCAGAACCCAGCAAAGCCCAGCCAATCCCCATGCTAAGACAAGCAAAGCCCAGCCAAGCCCAGCCAAGCCCAACAAAGCCCAGCAAAGCCCAGCGAAGCCCAGCAAGCAAAGCCCAGCAAGCAATGCCAAGCAAAGCCCAGCAAAGCCCAGCGAAGCCCAGCGAAGCCCAGCGAAGCCCAGCAAAGCCCAACAATGCCCAGCAGAGCCCGGCAAAGCCCAGCAAAGCCCAGCAAAGCCCAGCAAAGCCCAGCAAAGCCCAGCAGAGCCCAGCAAAGCCCAGCACAGCCCAGCACAGCCCAGCAAAACCTGGAGCTCAGCAAAGCCCAGCAAAGGCAAGCAAAGGCCAGCAAAGCCCAGCAAAGCCCAGCAAAGCCCAGCAAAGCCGGCAAAGCCCAGCAAAGCCCAGCAAAGCCCGGCAAAGCCCGGCAGTGCCAAGCAAAGCCCAGCAAAGCACAGCAAGCCCCGGCAAAACCCAGGAAAGCCAAGGAAAGCTAAGGAAAGCCCAGCAAAGCCCAGCAATGCCCAGCAAATCCCGGCAAAGCCAAGTAAAGCCAAGCAAAGCCCAGCAAAGCCCACAGCAAAGCCCAACAAAGCCCAGCACAGCCAAGCAAAGCCAAGCAACGCTCAGCAACGCCCAGCAACGCCCAGCAACGCCCAGCAAAGCCTAGCAAAATCCAGCAAAGCCCAGCGAAGCCCAGCAAAGCCCAGCAAAGCCCAGCAAAGCCCAGCAACGCCCAGCAACGCCCAGCAAAGCCCGGAGCTCAGCAAAGCCCAGCTAAGCCAAGCAAAGCCCAGCAAAGCTCAGCAAAGCTCAGCAACGCCCAGCAAAGCCCAGCAAAGCCCAGCAAAGCCCAGCAAAACCCAGCAAAGCCAAGCAAAGCCCAGCAGAGCCCAGCAACGCCAAGCAAAGCCCAGCAGAGCCCAGCAAAGCCCAGCAAAGCCCAGCAGAGCCCAGCAGAGCCCAGCAAAGCCCAGCAGAGCCCAGCAAAGCCCCCGACAGAGCCCCCAGCAAAGCCCCCAGCAAAGCTTCCAGCAAAGCCCCCAGCAATTCCCCAACGAAAGACACCAGCAAAGACACCAGCAAATCCAAGCGAAGCCAAGCAAAGTCCAACAAAGCCCGGAGCCAAGCACAGTAAAGCCAAGCAAAGCCCAGCAAAGCTTAGCAAAGCCCAGCAAAGGAGAAAAGCCCAGCAAAGCCCAGCGAAGCCCAGCAAAGCCCGGAGCTCAGCAAAGTCCAGCAAAGCCCAGCAAAGCCCCCAGCAAAGCCCCCAGCAAAGCCCAGCAGAGCCCAGCAGAGCCCAGCAAAGCCAAGCAAAGCCCAGCGCAGCCCAGCAAAACCCGGAACTCAGCAAAGCCCAGCAAAGCCCAACAAAGCCCAGAAAAGCCAGCAAAGGCCAGCAAAGCCCAGCAAAGCCAAGCAAAGCCAAGCAAAGCCCAGCGAAGTCCAGCGAATCCCAGCAAAGACCGGCAAAGCCCAGCAAAGCCCAGCAAAGCCCAGCAAAGCCCCCAGCAAAGCTTCCAGCAAAGCCCCCAGCACAGCCCCCAGCAAAGCCCCCAGCAAAGCCCAGCAAAGCCCAGCCCAGCAAAGCGCAGCAAAGCCCAGCAGAGCCCAGCAGAGCCCAGCAAAGCCCAGCAAAGCCCAGCGAAGCCCAGCAAAGCCCAGCAAAGCCCAGCAATGCCCAGCAAAGCCCAGCAAAGCCCAGCAAATCCCGGCAAAGCTCAGAGCTTAGAACAGTAAAGCCAAGCAAAGCCCAGCAAAGCTCATTAAAGCCCCCAGCAAACTGCCAGCAAAGCCGCAAGCAAAGCCCGCAGCACAGCCCCCAGCAAAGCCCCCAGCAAAGCCCCCAGCAAAGCCCCCAGCAAAGCCCTCGGCAATGCCCCCAGCAAAGCCGCCAGCAAACCTTTCATTAAAGCGTAGCAAATCCCAGCAAAGCCCGGCAAAGCCCGGCAGAGCCAAGCAAAGCCCAGCAAAGCACAGCAAAGCCCAGCAAAACCCAAGAAAGCCAAGGAAAGCTAAGGAAAGCCCAGCGCCCAGGAAAGCAAAGGAAAGCTTAGGAAAGCCCAGCAAAGCCAAGCAAAGCCCAGCAAAGCCCAGCAAAGCCCAGCAGAGCCCAGCAGAGCCCAGCAAAGCCCAGCCAATCCCCACGCTAAGACAGGCAAAGCCCAGCCAAGCCCAGCCAGGCCCAACAAAGCCCAGCAAAGCCCAGCGAAGCCCAGCAAGCAAAACCCAGCCAAGCCCAGCAAAGCCCAACAGAGCCCAGCAAAGCCGAGCAAAGCCCAGCGAAGCCCAGCAAAGCCCAGCAAAGCCCAGCAGAGCCCAGCAGAGCCCAGCAAAGCCCAGCAAAGCCCAGCAAAGCCCAGCACGGCCGAGCAAAACCCGAAGCCCAGCAAAGCCCAGCAAAGGTCAGCAAAGGCCAGCAAAGGCAAGTAAATGCAAGCAAAGCCAAGCAAAGCCCAGCGAAGTCCAGCGAAGTCCAGCAAAGCCCAGCAACGACTGGCAAAGACCGGCAAAGCCCGACAAAGCCCCCAGCAAAGCCCAACAAATCCCCCGGCACAGCCCCCAGCAAAGCCCCCAGCAAAGCCCAGCAAAGCCCAGCAAAGCCCAGCAACGCCCAGCAAAGCCCAGCAAAGACCGGCAACGCCCAGCGAAGCCCAGCAAAGCCCGAAGCCCAGCAATCACAGCAAAGCCCAGCAAACACAGGCAAAGCCCAGCAAAGCCCGGCAAAGCTCAGAGCTTAGAACAGTAAAGCCAAGCAAAGCCCAGCAAAGCCAAGCAGAGCCCAGCAAAGCCCAGCAAAGCCCAGCGAAGCCCAGAAAAAGGCAAGCAAACCATAGCAAAGCCCAGCAAAGCCAAGCAAAGCCCAGCAAAGCTCAGCGAAGCCCAGCAAAACCCAGCAAGGCCCAGCAGAGCCCAGCAAAGCCCAACAAAGCCAAGCAAAGCCCAGCAAAGCCCAGCAAAGCCAAGCAACGCCCAGCAAAGCCCAGCAGAGCCCAGCAGACCACAGCAACGCCCAGCAAAGCCCAGCACAGCCCAGCAAAACCCGGAGCTCAGCAAAGCCCAGCAAAGCCCAGCGGAGCACAGCAAAGCCCAGCAAAGCACAGCAACGCCCAGCAAAGCCCGGCAAAGGCTAGCAAAGCCCAGCAAAGCCCAGCAAAGCCCAGACAAGCCCATCAAAGCCCAGCAAAGCCAACCAAAGCCAACCAAAGCCAGCAAAGCCCAGCAGAACCCAACAAAGCACAGCACAGCAAAGCCCAGCAAAGCCCAACAAAGCCCAGCAAAGCCCAGCAAAGCGCAGCAAAGCCCAGCAAAGCCCACCCAGGCCCAGCCAGGCCAAGCAAAGCCTAGCAAAGCCCAGCAATGCCTAGCAAATCCCGGCAAAGCCAAGTAAAACCAGGCAGAGCTCAGCGAAGCCCAGCAAAGCCCAGCAAAGCCCAGCAAAGCCCAACAAAGCCAAAAAGTCCCAGCACAGCCCAGCAAAGCCAAGCAAAGCCCAGCAAAGCCCCGCAAAGCCCGGCAAAACCCGACAAAACCCAGCAAAGCCAAGCAAAGCCCAGCAAGACCCAGCAAAGCCCAGCAAAGCCCAGCAAAGCCCAGGAAAGCCCAGGAAAGCCTAGGAAATCCCAGGAAAGCCAAGGAAAGCCCAGCAAAGCCCAGAAAAGTCCAGCAAAGTCAAGCAAAGCCAAGTAAAGCCCAGCAGAGCCCAGCAAAGCCCAGCAGAACCAAGCAAAGCCCAGCCCATCCCCATGCTAAGACAGGCAAAGCCCAGCCAAGCCCAGCCAAGCCAAACAAAGCCCAGCGAAGCCCAGCGAAGCCCAGCAAGCAAAGCCCAGCAAGCAAAGCCCAGCAAAGCCCAGCGATGCCAAGCAAAGCCCAGCAAAGCCCAGCAGAGCCCAGCAAAGCCCAGCAAAGCCCAGCAAAGCCCAGCAAAGCCCAGCAGAGCCCAGCAAAGCCCAGCAAAGCCCAGCAGAACACAGCAAAGCCCAGCAAAGCCCAGCACAGCCGAGCAAAACCCGGAGCTCAGCAAAGCCCAGGAAAGCCAAGCAAAGCCTAGCAAAGCCCAGCAAAGCCCAGCGAAGCCCAGCGAAGTCCAGCAAAGCCCAGCAAAGACCGGCAACGACTTGCAAAGCCCCCGAGCAAAGCCCAGCAAAGCCCAGCAAAGCCCAACAAAGCCCCCAGCACAGCCCCCAGCAAAAGCCCCCAGCAAAGCATAGCAAAGCCCAGCCAAGCCCAGCAAAGCCCAGCGCAGCCGAGCAAAGCGCAGTAAAGCCCAGAAGAGCCCAGCAGAGCTCAGCAAAGCCCAGCAAAGCCCAGCGAAGCCCAGCAAAGCCCAGCAAAGCCCAGCAATGCCCAGCACAGCTCAGCAAAGCCCAGCAAAGCCCAGCAAAGCCCGGCAAAGCCCGGCAAAGCTCAGAGCCTAGAACAGTAAAGCCCAGCACAGCCAAGCAAAGCCCAGCAAAGCCTAGCAGAGCCAAGTAAAGCCCAGCAAAGTCAAGCAAACCGTAGCAAAGCCCAGCAAAGCCCAGCAAAGCCAAGCGAAGTCCAGCAAAGACCGGCAAAGACCGGCAAAACCCGACAGAGCCTCCAGCAAAGCCCAGCAAAGCCCCCAGCAAAGCTTCCAGCGAAACCCACAGCACAGCTCCCAGCAAAGCCCCCAGCAAAGCCCAGCAAAGCCCAGCAAAGCCCAGCCCAGCAAAGCGCATCAAAGCCCAGCAAAGCCCGGCGAAGCCCAGCAAAGCTCAGCACAGCCCAGCAATGCTTAGCAAAGCTCATTAAAGCCCAGCAAAGCCCAGCAAAGCCCGGCAAAGCGCAGAGCTTAGAACAGTAAAGCCAAGCAAAGCCCAGCAAAGCCCCCCAGAAAAGCCCCCAGCAAAGCCCCCAGCAAAGCCCCCAGCGAAGCCCTCGGCAATGCCCCCAGCAAAGCCGCAAGCAAACCCCCCAGCAAAGCCCAGCAAAGCCCAGCAAAGCCCAGCAAAGCCCAGCAAAGCCCGGCAAAGCCCAGCAAAGCCCAGCAAAGCCCAGCAAAGCCCAGGAAAGCCCAGGAAAGCACAGGAAAGCGTGGGACAGCCTAGGAAAGCTTAGGAAAGCTTAGCAAAGCCCAGCAAAGCCAAGCAAAGCCCAGCAAAGTCCAGCAAAGCCCAGCAGAGCACAGCAAAGCCCAGCAGAGCCTAGCAAAGCCCAGCCAATCCCCATGCTAAGACAGGCAAAGCCCAGCCAAGCCCGACAAAGCCCCCAGCAAAGCCCAGCGAAGCCCAGCAAGCAAAGCCCAGCACGGCCCAGCAAAGCCAAGCAAAGCCAAGCAAAGCCCAGCAAAGCCCAGCGACGCCCAGCAAAGCCCAGCAGAGCCCAGCAAAGCCCAGCAAAGCCCAGCTAAGCCCAGCTAAGCCCAGCTAAGCCCAGCAGGGCCCAGCAAAGCCCAGCAAAGCCCAGCAAAGCCCAGCGCGGCCGAGCAAAACCCGGAGCTCGGCAAAGCATAGAAAAGTCCAGCAAAGCCTAGCAAAGCCCAGCAAAGCCCAGCAAAGGCTTGCAAATGCCAGCAAAGGCCAGCAAAGGCAAGCAAAGGCAAGTAAAGCCCAGCAAAGCCCAGCGAAGTCCAGCAAAGCCCAGCAAAGACCGGCAAAGACCGGCAAAGCCCGACAAAGCCCCACCAAAGCCAAGCAAAGCCCAGCAAAGCCCAACAAAGCCCCCAGCGCAACCCCCAGCAAAGCACTCAGCAAAGCCCAGCAGAGCCCAGCAAAGCCCAGCAAAGCGCAGCAAAGTCCAGCAGAGCTGGCAGAGCTACGTCACCCCGTATGAAACTCCAGAGCAGCTGGAGATGTTGCTGGACCTGTGCAGGCTCCAGAACACGCCCCCGCCAGAAACCTACGTCTTCGCGCGATGCCACGAGGGCGGCGAGTTCCAGCAAATCAGCACCGGCGATGAACTCGCGCAGCCCTGCACGGCGGCCCTGAAAAAGCCGTGCGAGCGCCCCCGCAACGGACCAGTCTTCGAAATGGTGCTCCTCCTGGGGAGCGGCGGTGGTCGCGGCTGTACCTTCCGTTTCTTCACCTATCACTTGCGCCGTCTCTTCCCGCAGATGTGGGACGCCACGAACGGCGGCATGCGCATCGACGCCTACGGGTTCGACGACATGGAGAAGCGCCTCCACAACAAGGTCGCTATCCCGGAGGCGCGCATCGAAGGCAACGGCGATCGGCTCGTCGACTCGGACTACGACGTGCGCCCCGCGCTCATGGTGACACAGCACCACCCGCGGAGCCTCGTCCAGGCGGGGGAGATGAGCGAAGCCGAGGCCGCTGCCGCTGGCGGGTTCGTTTTCAAGACGGCCGAAGTTGGATTTGTCATTGGCGACAAGCGCTTCGCTGACCGTGCTGAGGCCGAGGCGTACTCCACCGAGAAGAAGGCCGAGCTCGCGCGACGCCAGGAGGAAGCCAAGGCGCGGCGCGCAGCGAGCACCAAGGAGTACTTCGATAACCGCGCGGCGGGCAAGCGGCGCTACCGCGCGGTTACCCGACCGGCGTCGCTACCCCAGTGGCGCACCCCAGAAGAGGCGGAGGTCAAGCGTTCGGAGGAGGGAGTCGTGTCGGTGGAGCCTGTGGAGTCCCTCTTCATTGTCACGCGCCGCGTCGGAGGTAGTGAAGAGCAGCGCACGGAGCACCTGGGGGACGACGAAGTGGAGGCCATTCAGGCCGCGCCGGAAACCGTGGCGATTGAACTCGCGCACTGAGCAGCCTCGCACAGCCCGCGCGCGTGACAGTAGGCCGCTGCATGATACGCTGTATACAGTAAATGTCTGTGTGTCTGTGTGTCTGTGCCAGTCCTTCCTGGTGTATTCCTTGTGATGTCTGTAGGAATCCCCTGGTTGTACACTGGTGCTATGCGACTGCAATCCCCTCGCCAACCCCTTCGACACGTGCCCCGCATCAGTTCATCCGCCCGCAGACATTTGCCGTGGTTCGAGCCTGCGCTGAGCCTCCCGTCAGCGATGGCCGACGCCACAGTGGCGATGCACTCAATGGTACCTGAGCACAATGGTATGGTCATCGCCTGCTCAGGGACGAGCGCCGCCATGCTCGCCAAGTGGCACGAGGAACTGCGAGCGCTGAAGCCGAACAAGCGCGCGCTGGCACTCGAAGCTCTGGGACAAGTGGAGAGTCGCCCAGAGAGTCCGCTACGTAGGCGAGGTGCGTTACATGGGCTGCGGCGATGACCAGTTACCATACGAATTCGAAGTTTACAAGCAGCCCGATCGCGCCGGCGGGGGAGGGGGGGGGGTGGCCCGTCGTCGATTACATGCAGCTAACAACGCTCAACGCCAAGCAGCTCAGCAAGACACTCTCCAGCTTCGCCCAGAGGATGGCGGAGAGCGCCGACCCATGGGCCACCTTCCACGAAATCCAGGCCGAACCGAAGGCGCCGGTACCAGAGGACCCCAGTGTGACCGCGATGCGCGCGCTGGAAGCGACCGTGAACGCGCTGCCCAGGAAACCACCCGAGCACCTCGAGGCCACTTTCGAGGACCTTATGTGCGAGGGTGCGTCTGAGTCTCGTGCGGCGAAGCAGGCGCTGGCATCCACGACGATTGCGTTCCCTGTCCGAGGCCGTCGGTGGTTTGCCTCCACAGCTCCAGAGCCTGACCGATTTCCTGGAAGAGGAGGTCCTCGAAGAAGCAGCGCGGCGGCGTGAGACGCGGCGGGCCGCAAAGGACGAGAACTGCCGCGCCCGCGCAGCCAGCGAGGCTGCAGCCAGCAGCACGGCGCCCAGCGCGCCGGCCACGGTCGCCACGTAGCGACCCACTGTGCAACAGCCCGCCACGCCGCAGCCGGAGATGCAGACCGTCGCAGACAAGGAGGTCCAGCGCGCCAACGAGGAGGCGCGGGAACGCAAACTCGTCATGAAGAAGGCGGCAGTCCAAGCGTCCCTTCACAGCCCAACAGCGGTAGCCGACGAGGCCGCTGGACCTGGCGCGCCAGCAGAGACCATCAGCAAGAACGCGCGCCGACGTCGAGAGAAGAGGGCCAAGCAGCAGCGCGCGGAGCAGCGCCGCACCGAGGAGAAGCAGCACCGCGCCGACGAAGAATTCCGCAAGGTCCTGAAGGCGGTGGAGCCGCTGCGGCACGAGAGCGGCACCGCAGTGCGCGAGGACTTGGAGAGTCTGGAGAGTTTGAAGGCGCTGGACGCCCTGCTGCAGAAGGAGGAAAAGCAGGCCAGAGCTAAGCCACGTCGAGTACCCACGCAGGCAGAGGCAGAGCTGGCGCACGCCTTGCTCGGGGCGGGGCAGTTGCGCGGCAGGATGCGCCGGGAGCTGGAGGCCTTCGTCAAGGGATTTCCCACCATCGCACCTGACGTGGAAGCCTGCGCTGAACGCTTGGTCGAGGCGCTGCTCGTCGGCGAGGCTTGGGGGTCACACGATGCCCGCGCGGCCACCGAGCCTGGTGAGTTCGCAGATGCCTTCGCCGCACACAGCTGGGGCGAGCCACGCCTGGCGCGCGCCAGACGCAAGGCCGTCCTCCGCGCCGCCGCGCTGGCGCAATGGTCCTGTGGTTGAACGTGGTCGCGCGCGTAGCCCTGAATGCGTGTCTACCAATAAGGTCACGCGTGACCTGCAGAAACTTCATCCTGCGTGCGCATCTGCACAGTCCACGCCATAAGCATCTATGCGTACGAAGGCGGAGCGCGCCAGCAATCTGTCTGGAAACACTTGAATTGACTGGTCAGGAAAATCGGTCGAGAAGCGCTTGGGGCTGGGCTCCCTTGCAACGTGGCCTTACTAACATCCACATCATCATCAAGTGAAGAAATAGTCTTTAGTGAGGATCCGCTTGGCCTGCCCTTGGCCTGGCCCAGAAAACGCGCAAGGCGAATTGCCCCTCGGCAATCGATTGCTGCAGACTTTCTGCTCAAGAAGGAAAGCCTGCGTAGCCGCTCTGTGACTCTGCTCGCCTCAAAGAAACACCTCCCTAACCGTGGACCAGCAGGAGTGAACACGCCAGACGCAATCAAGCCAAGCGCAAGTTAGCGCAAATGCCACAGCCCCGCGGACAAGCGAGCGCAGCGTCCAGCCGCGGAGGAAGCGCAACTGGAGGCTTCACTGCAATCCAGCGCCGAGGCGGAGACATGCGCCAGATGCGGCACGCTGTCGTGCGAGCTAAGCGCCCTCATAACAGAGAGCCAGCGATTGACAAAAGAAAACAAGCTTTTAACCGCGCTCACAACCCAACACGAACACGTGGACTTCACATAACCGAGCCCTCAAAGCAAAACTGTTTTACAGGTGACGGTCGCTCGATCGAATCTCGCGCCGAGAGCGCGCGCGCGACCGGCGCGAGGAGGCGCGACTCGGGGGCGACGCGACCACAAAGCATCAATGCTCAACTATTCCCAGAGCCGCATTTCGTGTGCAATCCCAGTGAGGAGAGCGGCGACGTGGATCGCGCAGGGTAGGCTTTGCCCGGACAGTCTTGCTAACAAGTAGCGCTAGCTTCCTCCCCATACCCTGGCTACCCAGGAATGAGCTACCCTGGCCGCGCTGACGTTCAACGTTTGGGTTGCCAATCGATTCAAAGGGTGGAACGGTCTGGTGTATCCCGCAATCTCTGCGCACAATATACATCAAGTGCGTTACCGGATCCCAGTGGCTAGCCCACGTGTTGTGCGCATTCAGGCGGCGCATGTGAGGGTTGAGTCGATCGTAGTGGGCCGTTGCTTCGCCTTTCGTGCGGAACACCTTCTGCGTGTATCCAACGTGCTCTAGCTTACAGCTGCCAGTCGTCGTGAAGCGTGCCACCTCCAGCGCCCAGCCCGCAACACATGCCATGCTCCGAGCTACGCCCCCGCGAGAGGGGGGATTGTTTTGAAATGGAGTCGCAACGTAATTGTTTGCTTGAGAACGACTGGCACGGGCGTTCAAAGTAGCGGGCGTGTCGCGTGGGGGCTGGAAGTGCGCCTCCGACCGCCGCTCGCGGGGCTGCGCCATGTGCAGACTCGCGAGAAGGCGGGCAGTAGTAGAAGAGTTGTGCAGCTTTTGATTGCGCTTTTATGGCGACGACAGAGCAAGGGCAACGCACGCACTCAAAGGCCAGGCCAAGGCCGCGCACACCGCACAGTATGACAGACCGAAATCTAGCCGCCCTACAGCGCGCATAGCAAAGCAACCCAGCCGCCCGCCTTTGCAGCCACCCAGGGCTCAAGTCAGCATCCCGAACATAGCCATGCCGAGCTGCCGCGCCCGCAGGAGCGCCGCCCAGGCCGCGCGTCGTGGCGACTGGCCCTGCGACGTGCCGCACTGCAGCAACACGTGCAGGCGGGCGCTGCCCGACTGTCAGCACGTGGTTTGCACGCGCTGCGTTTTCAACATGCCGGGCGTGCGGCCCGGGGATGGCGGGCCCATCTTCGCTTTCAAGTGCCCCATTTGTTGAAAAAGATACGCCACCGAAAGCGCGTCCGCGAAGCACCAGATGGCCACCTTTGCCACTGGGCACGTCAAGGAGATCCCATGCTGTCGTTGTGCCGACTGCTGCAAAGTGTATGCGGTCAAGCAATCCAAGTGCAGCAGAGGCTTCTACGACGGTGAGGAGAGCCGCCTCGATGTAGAGCTCCTTGACGACGACGACAGCAGCGAGCCAGGGAGCAGCGCCTCGGAGAGCACGACGACGACAGCAGTGTAGCAAAATAGTGCAACAATCTCATCATGAGAAGCTTCGTGAAATGGGCACCAGGTGAGCAGGCTTTCAAATCCGCGATGCGGCTTCCTGGGGCCATCCACTTCACTAATAATTTCAATGAGCGAGTATCGCTATATGACGCCACACCCGCGCGCTCTACTTTTGCTGTTCTGCGCGGTTTATCCGTTGGTGCACGCGCTCGGGGGTACTGGGAGGATGAGGACCGCTGGTGCAAATGTCGGGTCGAGAGCATCACTAAAAGGTTGATTGTTTGCGTGCGCTGGGAAGGGAACGCTCCCACAGCACCACGACGTGATTCTACTTCCGTTATTCCTCGAAAGAGGCAGAGATGTGAGTAAGAGCCGAAATCATGGACAACGTATGGCCATTGTGACCTTTTAGTCACCTGTAGCATGAGCACGCACTAGGACGCACACTGTTATTCAGAAAAACATAAAAAAAACATCCAACAAACATACTTCCAACACATACCTCCAAAAAACACCTGCCCATGTCCCTGTTCGGGGAACAGGGTGTTATATGTTCCAAACCACGAACCATGGGTTGTAAGCCATCAATCATGGGTTGTATGCCATCAACCATTGTTCATGTTGACATCATTTTTATCATGCTGACAAAATTTTGACATAATTTTGGACATCATTTGGGCATCATTGCTCATCTTTTTGACACAATGCTGACATCATTTTGACATCATTTGGCCATCATTTGCGCATCATTTGGACATATTCTGGCCATTGTGTCGTGGATGGTAGTTCGGAGATCAATACGGTTGACGGTTGACCACGGGTTCCAAGTCATGAGTTCATGGGCTACGAAACATGAAACCAGAAACCCAGTGATACAGTTGATACAGTGTTCCAGTGATACAGGTGAGACAAGAATACAGGTGATGCAGGTGATACAGGTGATCCAGTGATCCGGGCGATCCAGTGATCCAGTGATCCAGGCGATCCCTCCATACCATACCTCATGACAACCAGACCATACTGCATCGATTCCCCCCGCCTACCCACACATGGGGATACGGATGACACGGTTGACCAGACCATCCTGGATCGATTCCCAGACCATCTTGGGGATTAGACCAGCTATTTTTGGATGAGGATACGGATGACAACCAGACCATCCTGGATCGATTACGTTTGCTGTTTGATAGCAGTGTCACACGACCAGGCCTGTCAATACCGGGGAACGCTTCCATTCAGATAGCAGTGTCGCACGACCAGGCCTGTCATGGACGGGGACGGGGACATGGACGGGGACGGGGACATGGACGGGGACGGGGACAGGGACATGGACGGGGACAGTGACATGGAAGGGGACAGGGACATGGACGGGGACGGGGACGTGGACGGGAGTAGAGGATGATCATCCTGTTCACCGTCCAGTACAGGATGATCTTCCTGTGTACCGTCCAGTATAGGATGATCTTCCTGTGTACCGTCCAGTACAGGATGATCTTCCTGTGTACCGTCCATTATGTGTTCCAAACCATTAATCATGGCTGCCAGCCCATTCCCCCCCATCATAATTTATGTGTTCCAAACCATGAATCGTGGCTGTCAGCCCCCCCCCACCTCATAGTTTATGTGTTTCAAACCATAAATCATGGCGGTCAGCCCATCCCCCCTCCTCATTGCTTATGTGTTCCAAACCATTGAGATCCAGGAGATACCAGTGATACAGGTGATTGGCTTGGTGACCAGGTTGTATGGGAGGATATGGAACGCGATGACGATGATGATGAGTGTGGGTATAGTGTGCCATATTGGCGTGGAGGGTGGTTGTGGGTTGTGGGACTACGACAGGGACAGGATCGTGGTTGTGGGTTGTGGGACCACCGTTTTCATCTAATTGGTTAGTGCGTGCGTAGGACAGGGTATGTGGGCAAGGAACAAATCCTTTCCGCATGTGCTGGTGGGTGATTCTTCCCAAGAGGTCCATGACACTTGCTTCCGAGAAATCCAGGGGGTCCTCGGAGTGGTCCATGACTCTGATTTTTTTTACTCCCCCACCCATTACATCAATTTTCAAGTTCATTAGCAAATCACGATATCCGCATACAATTTGTGGTCAAGCCCTTTGAGTGTGTCACGAGCACGAAGCTAGCAGGCAAAGCAAAAGCAAAACAAAATGATACTTGTAACGCGTCTTGAGTTGTTTGCATATTGAATTGTGGTTGTGGGTTGTGGGACCGCCATGACAGGTGATGCAGGTGATACAGGTGATCCAGTGATCCGGGCGATCCAGTGATCCAGTGATCCAGGCGATCCCTCCATACCATACCTCATGACAACCAAACCATGCTGCATCGATCCCCCCCGCCTACCCACCCATGGGGATGCGGATGACACGGTTGGCCAGACCATCCTGTATCGATTCCCAGACCATCCTGGGGATTAGACCAGCTATTTTTGGATGAGGATACGGATGACAACCAGATCATCCTGGATCGATTACGTTTGCTGTTTGATAGCAGTGTCACACGACCAGGCCTGTCCACACCGGGGAACGCTTCCATTCAGATAGCAGCGTCACACGACCAGGCCTGTCGTGGACGGGGACAGGGACATGGACGGGGACGTGGGCCTGGACGGGGACGGGGACAGGGACATGGACGGGGACAGTGACATGGAAGGGGACAGGGACATGGACGGGGACGGGGACGTGGACGGGAGTAGAGGATGATCATCCTGTTCACCGTCCAGTATAGGATGATCTTCCTGTGTACCGTCCAGTATAGGATGATCTTCCTGTGTACCGTCCAGTACAGGATGATCTTCCTGTGTACCGTCCATTATGTGTTCCAAACCATTAATCATGGCTGCCAGCCCATCCCCCCCACCTCATAATTTATGTGTTCCAAACCATGAATCATGGCTGTCGCCCCCCCCCCCCCCCCCCCCACACACCTCATAGTTTATTTGTTTCAAACCATAAATCATGGCTGTCAGCCCATCCCCCCTCCTCATTGTTTATGTGTTCCAAACCATTGAGATCCAGGAGATACCAGTGATACAAGTGATTGGCTTGGTGACCAGGTTGTATGGGAGGATATGGAACGCGATGACGATGATGATGAGTGTGGGTATAGTGTGCCATATTGGCGTGGAGGGTGGTTGTGGGTTGTGGGACTACGACAGGGACAGAATGGTGGTTGTGGGTTGTGGGACCACCGTTTTCATTTAATTTGTTAGTGCATGCGTAGGGCAGGGTATGTGGGCAAGGAAAAATCCTTTCCGCATGTGCTGGTGGGTGATTCTTCCCAAGAGGTCCATGACACTTGCTTTCGGGAAATCCAGGGGGTCCTCGGAGTGGTCCATGACTCTGATTTTTTACTCCCCCACCCATTACATCAACTTTCAAGTTCATCAGCAAATCACGATATCCGCATACAATGTATCGAGGCTGCGAAGCGCTGCGAGGCTGCGATGCTCAACGCCATTTTTGGCTCAGCGCTTTCGGAATCTCTCCGGACCCTCAGTCCCGCTAGTTGTCACGCTGTGGCAGCGATGTCATACTTCGGCCTGTTCAGCGCGTCTCAGGATGGCGCCTC
>CAUYUJ010014361.1:121395-133895 GCA_963575745.1 Prorocentrum cordatum | reverse complement strand
CTCCTCTCCTCCTCCTCCTATTCCTCCTTCTCCCCCTCCTCCTCCTTCTCCTCCTCTCCTCTTCCTTCTCCTCCCCCTCCTCGTCCTCACAATTAATCGTCGATTCCCAGGAAGATATGGGAAAATATGGGAAGTGGGGGGGAAGACAAAAACCCTGAAAATATGGGAAAACATAGGGGAATATTTTTCTTTGTGTGTATTCATTTGTGTGTGTCCTGGGGCTCCTTCACAGAGGGGGCAGGCTTCGGAACGGGGGGGGGGGGGCAAGTCTGGCTCGGCTCGGCCCCGGCGCCGGGCGCTGTTCTCGACGCATGGCCGCCTGCAGCGCGCCGAGTCGCGGACCCCTCCCCTGAGTCATCCCCGTCTTTTCTGACGGTCCCGAGCTGTCCTTCGATGGTCCCGGGGCCTGGTCAGCGCCCCCAGAGGCCGAAAATGGCGAAACGCACTAAGTCTTTATTGATTTTCCAACATGTTGGAGGCGTGGCGTCTCGCAAGTCCGCGGAGCAGGGTTTTTTAATTGTCCTCCTCTGGCAGCGCTCTTGGCGCCCTCCTGGGGCGCTGTTGGGACGCTCTTGTGGGTCCTTCGGGCCTGTCTGTTTTGCTCTTCTTGGAACCATAAAAAGGCCATCTGGAGGCTGGAGGAGTCCATTAGAGGCGACAGGCGGGAAGCCAAAAACCGTTGGAGACTTCCAGGCTGTTCCGCGATGCGGGTCGTTTGGCCCAGGCCTCCCAGGCGGGGCCGGAGCAGATGGAGTCAGAGGATCGCGCCGCACCGCCCGCGCGGCTGGATGTGAGGCCCGATGTTCTCCACGCCCACGTCATCGATGCATCGCCTTATGTTGCTCCCATCGTTCTCAAGGGCCAGATCCCAGATACAATTTTGAGCACCCCGAAAAGCATCGAAGCAGTGTCGAAAGAGCATCGCCTGCCAGAGCCCGACAAGTGAAAACCTTCCGGTTTCGATACTTTCCTGGTGCTCGGAATTCTTTTGGGCATTGCAGGCTAAGGGAGGTTGGAACATCATACGCAACGCCTGTGTCGCCGATCTATCGCCGACGCATCAGCGATGCATCGGCGATGCGGCGAGATCATTCGACCCAGTCTACTTGGGCCCCACTTGGGAGGCCTCTGCTCTGGGTGCAGCCTTGTTGCCATGAGGCATACGGGTCCCGGACCGGACCCGTGAGGCCTTCCCAGGCGACCCGCTCTTGATCCTGGTTGTTGACGCTCCCTGGGGCTCGTCGAGGACTCCCAGAGATTCCCAGAGTCCGGAAACGGCCCAACCTCAGGACCCGTTTTCGGCACGGGTCGCTTGGTTTTCGGGTCATGGTTCGGGTCTCCGATGGTCGTTCGGGGCGATTGGTGCACCCCCCGAAACGCTCTCGGCGAGGCGCAGCCCGGGAAGAGCATGCCGAGGCTGGAGAACTTCAAGAAACTCGAGAAAACTTCCTAAAATTCTGAACCTCGATCCTTCGAGCCTCGATCCTTCATGGCGACCTTGGGCTTCTCCGCTTGATGGACCTGCACCACCTGCGCGGCTGGGATGCCAGCGCAAGCTTCAACGCGCCCCCCTGCCCCCGATTCGGTGTTGGTCGGCATCGCCCGCGGGGCGCAGGGTTTCGGCCATCCGACAGATCGACACATCGCGGCGCAGCCCGCCAATCCTAAAGTGTGGGCGCGGGGGTTGCTCACAAAACAACGAGAACCAGTGATAACATAGATCTATATAAATGAGTAGAGACATATCCATATATAAATACATATAGATTACATATATAGAGCATATATGTATATCGATACACACTGAAGCAGCAAACATCGCAAAACAAACATTAACAGAAAACAATTCCGCGGAGAGGCGGCGACGGCGGCCGACGACGTGCGCCCCGCCCCGCGAGGCGACCGAGCACCGCGCGCGGCGCGGCCGGGCGCAGGCGCTGCTCGCGCGCCTGTGGTCCCCAGGGGCTCTCGCCGGCCGAACGCGGCGCCGCCGCTCACCCCCGCAGGGGGCAACGTGCTTGGATCAGAGCCCCGAATCATCAGGGGTAACTCGGGTCAGGGCTAACTCGGGTTCGTTTTTCGGGAGTCCGAACCCGAGTTATCCCGGACCCGAGTTACCCCGGATATTTCGGGCGTCCAGAGCCCCGAATCATCAGGGGTAACTCGGGTCAGGGTTAACTCGGGTTCGTTTTTCGGGAACCCAAACCCGAGTTACCCCGGACCCGAGCTACCCCGGATAATTCGGGCGTCCAATTGGATGACCGCGGGGGGTGTTGAGGGCTTGGTACGGTGCGGTGATACGTGGATGTTAAGGTAGCTTTTTTTCAAATAGTTATACGTGTATACATGTAGTCGTGCTATATGTTTGAGCATACACGCATACGTACATACATACATATGTATATGCATACATGTATGCATGCATACAAACATACATGGCCAGGCCCAGGGATCACGGGGGGGGCATGGGGGGACAGGGCCTCTGGGATCGCTCACAGACGGTCCAAGGTTGTCCCAGAACGTGTTGAGAGGGCTCCAAGAGGCCTCCAAGACTGTGCAGTGGAGCCCAGAGTCACCGAAACACCGCCCCAAAAAGCCCACGATGGCCCCGAAGCGGCCTAAGAACGCTCCAAGGCGCTTCAAGAGGCATCCGACAGGCCTACCAAAATGCCCCCAAGAAGGCAAAATCTTTAAATTCCATCGGGAAAACGCACGGGTTCAGCAAAATACTGTTTTGCTTTCCCGACGTTCCAAAACAGCCCAAGAAGCCCCGAAGACCGCCTTCACTTAGCCCACCCATGAGCCAAGAGGGCCCCAAGACAGCCCAAGAGGGCCCTGAGACGGCGCCAGAGGCGCCCAAGACGGCCCGAGAGGGCCCCAAAACAGCCCCAAGAGGGGGCCAAGAGGAGTGACACGAACCAAAAAATCCGAGCCTTCCACCCCGAGAGGCTCTCAGGAGGCCCCAAGAGTCCCCCAACTGGCCCCAAGAAGCTCCCCAGAAACCCAAGAGGTCCCAAGAGGCCTCTCACGATGGCCCCAAGAGGCCCTCCCAGGTTTCGACAAATTGTCGACTTTTCAGCCTTTTTCCCCAATCAGAGCTTGCCTCTGTAGGGGTCCTAGCGGATTAAAGGGTTAGGTGAGTTTTGTCGCCGATTTCGGTGGCCGGGCATGGGCGCCTGGGTGCCCGGCGGTGCCCGGGTGCCCGGGTGCCCGGGTGGGCGGTGAGGTGCGTGGCCGATTTCGGTGGCCGGGCCCGGGTGCCCAGGTGCCCGGGTGCCCGGGGGTGCCCGGGTGCCCGGGGGTGCCCAATAGCCCAGTAGCCCTATAGCCCTATAGCCCTACAGCCGTATAGCACTATGGCCCTATAGCCCTAGAGCCCTAGAGCCCTAGAGCTCTAGAGCCTTAGAGCCCTATAGCCCTATAGCTCTATAGCCCTATAGCCCTATAGCCCTAAGATTATATAGCCCAATAGCCCTATATCACTATACCCCTATAGCCATGTAGTCCATATAGCCCCATTGCCCCAACACAAATCTGATTGGGTTTTTTCTCCGGTATCATTTTCTCTCTCGCTCTCTCTCTCTCTCTCTCTCTCTCCCTCTCTCTCTCTCTCTTTTTCTCTCTCTCTCTCTCTCTCCCTCTCTCTCTCCTTCTTTCCCTCTTTCTAGGGAGGCGCGGGGACCCCCGATGTCTGCGGGGGCCTCGCGGGGGCCTTCAGAGGCCCTCTGAAGACCAAAGAGGACCGCAAGTGTCCAGAAACCGTAGTTGCCGGTCCTCTTCGAGCCTTTTTTCTTTCACTCCTCTTCCTCATTATCATCACTCTCCTCCTCCTCCGCATCATCATCATCATCATCATCATCATCATCATCATCATCATCATCATCATCATCATCATCATCATCATTATCATCATCATCCGCATTTTCATGTTCATCCTAATCATCAGGATGACCACCATCATCGTCATCATCATCATCATCATCATCATCATCATATTCATCTTCATCTTCATCTTCATCTTCTTAATCATCATCATCATCTTCATCATCATCATCATCATCATCATCATCATCATCATCATCATCATCATCATCATCATCATCATCCTGCTCTTTCTCTTCCTCCGCCTCCTAGGCCAGGCCAGGCGTTTCGCCCGAGACTTCTTCCGCCGCGTCTGATGTTGAGGCTCGAGAGCTGCAGCAGCTTCAAGGGCGGATGGGCCACGCGCACAGGGGGGCAGGGTTGTGGATGTCGGTTAATTCGGGTCGGGCGAAAGGGGGGGATTGGGAAAGGGGGGGGTACGAAATTTGCTGCACGCAGCTCGTTTCGGCCCCACCGAGGGGCCCATTCCTAGGTACATAGCCGCCTCCGGCGCCGGGAGGCGCCGGGAAAATCAGCTACGTGAGCTGATTTTCACCCCCCCCTTTGCTATCCCCCCCTTTCGCCCGACCCGATTAATGGAGAGGAAGCATGCTGCCAAATAATTTCCGCGTGTCTAGAACATAGGTCAAACATGTTTTAAATATCTTAGTAGAAAAAATGTTTGGAACATTGTAGAACATGGCTTGCACAATGTTTAACACACTTTTAATTCAATGTTGAGATTGTTAGAGTGTCCATTATCATGGCATCCACAAGGGCAGGGGGAGGGGAAGGCTTCTTAGAAGCACCCCTGCTTCTGAGAGACCTTCCCCTCTCCCCCTGCCCCCGTTGTGCGCGCCGCCAAACAGGAGCGCAGGCCGTTTTCAAAACGTGGCCCTCGCCTTGGCGCCGCGCGCGCTCGTCGTAGACATGTGCAGCCGCGCACGTCCGCCAGACAGGTTTGCAGCAGGGTTGGGGATGGGAGGGGGGCAGTCTTCAAAAGTCGGTTCTCGCCTGAGCGCCGCGCCCCTTCGTCCTCCATGCCTGCGACAGCGTCAGGGATGGAAGGCGTGGCGTGTTCGGAGCGGTGCTCTCGCCTTCGGGCCGCGTGCGCTCTCACGAGCAGGCTGCCACTGCCTCACGGACGGAGGGCGGTCCCCTTTCAAGGCTGTGCCCTCTCGCCCTGGCGCCGCGCACATCCGTGGTCAAGCTCGCGACAGTCTGAAGGAATCGTAGAGCTGAAGTCCCAGAAACGGCGTTTTTTGGCACGATTTAGGAGCGCCAGGACGTAACGGTCGCGTTGGTTTGCGGTGGGAAGTCCCAGGAAGGGCGCTCTGGCACAATGGAGGGTTCCCACATGGTTGTCTTCCGACGTTGCACTTCCCGCAGTGCAAATAAGTTCTCGCAGGGACTTACGAGGAGGGGGCTTGGAGGGAGGGTTTGTTGCAACATCGTCGATGCGTCGTTGGTTTGCACTGGTCCCCTTCTCGCCCTTCTGGTCGCCATCATCATCAGCAGCGTCATCATCATCATCGTCATCATCATCATCAGCATCATCATCATCATCATCAGCATCATCATCATCATCATCATCATCATCATCATCATCATCATCATCATCATCATCATCATCATCATCATCATCATCATCATCATCATCATCATCATCATCATCATCATCATCCCCCTCTCCTCCCCCTCCTCCCCCCCCCCTCTGCCCCTCCCTTTCCTCGCCCTCCCCTCCTCCCCCCCCCCATCCGCCTCGGACCCCCCGCGAGTGGGGGGGCCTTGCCCGGCGGATTCCCTGCGGCGGCGGAGCCCTCGCTTGACCCGGGCGCGGACAGCTGGGCCCCGTGCTGCTCCGCGCCCACGCTCTTCGAGTGCCGGTCGCCGCCGCAGCTCGCGACCTCTTGGGGCCCTCTGGCCCTCGATCTTTCCTCCGTCCCCCTCCTCCGTCCTCCTCTTCCGCCCTCCTCCTCCTCCGCCCGACGCTTCGGTCCCTCCGTCCTCCTCTTCCTCCTTCCTCCTCTTTCTCCTCCGTCCTCCATCCTCCTCCTCCTCCTCCTCCTCCTCCTCCTCCTCCTCCTCATCATCCTCCTCCTCCTCCTCCTCCTCCTCCTCGATCCGTCCTTCGCCTCCTCGGTCCGTCCTCCTTTTGGCGCTGTGCAGACCTGAGGCGTGCGCCCGGAGCGCGCATGAAAAAGAAACGCCGACCCAGCGGAGCGCGCGAAACAAAGTAAATTTGGTTGGCGCGGTTGACCAGGGCAGGCAACAAGTACAGGAACAGAAGAGGGCCCCACAGGGCGCGTACATGAAAAAGAAACGCCGACCTAGCGGAGCGCCCGAAACAAAGTAAGTTCGGCTGGCGCAGCTGACCAGGGCAGGCAACAGGTACAGGAATGGAAGAGGGCCCCACAGGGCGCGGATTGTGCGCCAGCCAGGCAGTGCGAGGAGGAGGAGGAGGACGCAGAGGAGCAAAAAGGAGGAGGAGAAAGGAGGAGGAGGAGGAGGAGGGGGAGGAGGAGGGGGAGGAGGAGGAGGAGGAGGAGGAGGAGGAGGAGGAGGAGGATGCGCCAGCCAGGCAGGCCAGGCAAAGTCAATCGGATGACGATCCGAACGGAGAAGGACGATCTACACGTACAAAGTGCAAAGGTGAAGGCGGGCGTCCGTAAGCGAGCATCAGCGCTGCAGTGCGTGGAGTAGTCCCATACCCCCCAGGTTGGGGGGGGCACGGGACTAAGTAGTCAGAATAGGACCCACTTTCCCGTATCTGCTCAGGCGCGCAGCGTCTAAGTCAAATATTCGCATAAAGAAATAGCAGTGCAGGCGACGCTAAGGAGGGAGAGCGTGTTGTGCCGCAACTTGCTCGCGATGCCGAGAGCTAGGTGGTGCGCAGCCGAAAAGTAATATATCACAGCACATGGGACGTCAGAGGCAAGTGAGGTAAGCATGCTTAGACTGGCTCTTGCAGGCTGACTTGTAGGTGGCTGGATGTGGAGTCCAGCTGTACGACACAACCAAAGAAACGTCAGATGTAAGAGTGTATGTTGGGTGTGTTGTTGTCAGGAGTCAACTGTTGGAAGTAGAGTAAGGGCACCGATCGTTTCCCCCATCCGGCCCTGCATAGTCCTCCACCCCCATCCTGGTATCAGTACAGACTGTATACTGGCAAGAGAAGAGAAAGTAACTAGATGCACAGCATGGGGCAATTCTTTGGCTGCTACACAGAGTTCTTCGGTTCGCCCCAAACCTCCATGGCCGCGGGACCATCGTGCTGCTAGTAAATTGTTTTCGGCTTTAGCACGAACCCTTGTTACAGTAGGCTGGCGCAGTGAAGCGCGGCTGGTCTGTAGCAGTTGGATGGGGGCCACAGGGGGCCTGAAAGATAGAGTGCGCACGGCTACAGCTGAAGCGGCGTCAGGTATAGCAGAGAGAAAGCTGTCGAGCAGTGGCTGCTCTGACGGCGGGCCGGCATTGCCTGGCCGTGAATGGAACGGCTTGGGCGCGATGACTCGGTTGCAACTAGGCAGAAGCTTAAAGGCTGGTGCCAGATGAGCTGAATGGCAGCGAAGTAGGCTGGAGAGCAGATAAAATGTGGCATGGGCGGCGCATGAGATTCATGATGCCTGCATTGAGAGGACTGCTCTGCGAGGCTAGATGGGGCCACCCAGTGCAAGTGGGGGGCCAGTAAGATGTACGTGTCAAGCTGCTGATGCTGCTAATGGATCATCCTCCTCTACCTCTTCCTGTGTGGAGGCTGGCCTGGGCCGTGCTGTCTGGCCTGTGGCGGCAAAGAGTAGCGCGAATGTGAGGGGGGCACTGGCGGCTGTGAGTAGGCCTTGCTAGAATCGCTGAAGCGCGAGGTGGAGGCGTTGAAGCACGGCGGCCATCAGCGGGGCAGAGCCCATTCGCAGAGGGCCAAAATGGCCAGAAGCTGGTCCCTCTAATCCCCCCAGGCCGTTTCACAAGTGCATAGCGCCCCTTTCACCCAGTCGTAGCATTGCCGATGGTAGCGCTGGCTGCCCAGTCGGGCGAAAGCTGGTGCAAAAGATTCGCTGGCAGACAACGCGTGTGACAGGTGCGTCGATAATGGCAGACAGAGAGCGCGGATCGGGGCATTGCGAAAGGCGAGGGCCTGACAGATACAGGTCTCAAACGCAAAGCCTGCTGAAGATAGAAGTGCACCTGTCGCGGCTCTTCAGAAGGCAGCAACGACGGGGAAGAAGAGGGGGGGGCAGGGGGGGGGAGAGCGACAGACGATAACTTCAGGAGTTTCGGTACCACAATACTAGGGGCTAGAAGAGGCGGGAGGGAGAGCCTGCAGAAATCCTCGTTCTGCGGTGGATGCAGCGAGGCCGTAGACTCTGCAATCCTTGTCGTAGTACTGTCCAAACTTGGTAACCAGAACAGGCTGTAATATGTGTGGTACGTCTGTCATCCCCGGCAAGGGCTGCAGTCCGCCTGTAGCGTTGGGAATCCTTGTTTCGGTGTAGGTGGCGCCCTGTATTCTGGTGCTGGGAACTGGGGCTTGGGCATGTTTGGTGCTGCCATGGCGGTTGATATGCCTTGTCGTTGTCGTTGTTCTGTTTGGCATAGGTTGCGCTGTCGTACTTCTGGCAGGTATTGCTGGTATTGCATCTGGCGTTTGCGCATCGTCTCGATGTAGTCAAAAAAACCTTTTGTCGATGCTGTCGTGGACGTATAGCGTTTCAGGGTGCTCCGTGTGTGAAGGCATGTGGGATGGCTCCCGTCTGTCCGTATCGGAAGTGCATCGGGGGTGCTTTTGGTTGGAACTATATTTGCTTTGTGGCGAACGTTTGAGGTGCTAGCTCTGATGCGGACATCTCATTTATCCAGCGCTGAGCCTTTGCGGTCTCTGGTTGTGGGCATACTTTGGTGATTATGAGGCTAGGTGATGGCGGGTGGATTGGGCTTCTGATCCCGTGCGTGGTGTTGGACTGCTTGGTCGTAATACGGTTAGTCGTTGGCGCTAACTTGTTTGGCGTATCAGTGCATGTTGGCTGGTTGGTGCTGGCTGGTTGATGCTGGCTGGTTGGTCGTTGGTGTTGGCTGGATGGCGTTGGGAGGTTATGGTGCGTCGTCAATGGTGTCGTCATTGGAGTAAGAGCTTGATGGTGGTTTGAATGATGTGGTAGTCGCCTGGTGCCCTAGGGGGGGGTGCATATCTGCTGCAGTAGTTGCGCAGTGTCGTTACTGCGAACGGCCCAGTCGTACTTCATGTTGTCTCCGTAGTCGCGACATGAGCATAGCCACTGTGAGACCGTGAGTATGGCCTGCTTAGCAGCATTGTGCTTCCTTGTCGTCGAGTCTCGCATTAGGGAGTTAAGGTGTCCGTTGGGAAGGTTGATTGCCATTATGAAGTCCCTGCTGGGTCGGCAGTGGGCTGGAAAGTCGCCCGCGCAGCTCCCTAGTGGAGGTCGCGGTTGGTAGTGCGGACGCGGCTTCCATGGAGGTCAATGGTCGTATGCCAGCATGATGTCGTTGAGTTTAAAATATATTGTCTGCTCGGTCGGCGGCAGCCCGACTGTGGAGCGGGGTCGCACGCGAATCGGGCTTCAGCGGTGGGTGGGGAAGGGTTTGTTGGAGTTTTGGGGCGACTGATTCGTCGCTGCACGTGTCCAGGTACCTGTGCCAACCAGGTGGGAGTAGGTGGTCGCTCTGGAAGTTGTAGCTGTAGGCGTTGGTTGCCAATGGAGTCGTAGACGGCGCAGCGCCAGTTGTCTTCGTCTCGGTTGTCTCCTCCGATTATGTCCTTGGCGCCGCATGCCGCCCAGCCTTCTGGACGGCGCGCGTCGCGGCTCTCATGCGGGGGGGAGTGATGCGAGAAAGAAGGGCGTCTGAGTGTGCTTGAAGTCTTCGCTTGTCGGCGTAGCTTCCATTTGCGCCCGAGTGGGCAATTGGGGCGCGCGCTGCTGCGCCGATACCTTCGTCGCCCCAAGGGTTGCGGATAGTGGTGGGCTGGCGCGTTTGCGCTGGGGGCGCGATTGGCGTTGGCATCTGGGCATTCGGCAGTGGTGTAGGTGCATGGGTAAGCGGTGGTGGTGGTGGCCTTGCTTGTTGTTGGTCTCGCTTGGGTCTGAAGTCGAGGTGCGGCGAGCACTGCTGCGGTGGAGTGAGTAGCACATGGCCAGGCCAGCGTTTGTGGAGCCTGTCCTCGTAATCGTATTCTACCTTTTCCGATTGCATTATGTGTTCGAGCTGCCCCTGGATCCATTCGTTGCGCGGGTCGTCGGCACCGATGTCGGTCGGCATTGTGAGCACCGTCGTGGGAATGAATTTCGGTGGCCTGACTACGAAGCTAGTGCCGCCTGGGTTGGGTATTTGCATTGTCGGCGCGGGCTCGGCTGCGTCGCTGTCCCTGGTCGCGGGCCGCATGTGCGCGCGCAGATGCAGATTGGTTATTGGCGCAGGCGTAAGTCTACCAATAGTTCGCGGCCAAGCTGGGTTGTTTGGCATAGGTGAGTGGAGCCGAAAATGTGTTCGAGGCGGTCGTGGGTACTGTGTTAATGCTGGCATTGGCTCCCTCACTGCGCCTGCCCATATGTTGAGCAAGCCCGCGGCGCGACCGCCGACGTCTTGTAGTTCTACGTAGTTGGGCTGCTCGTAGGTTGTCGGTGGTGCGATGTCGCCTGTGAGACTTGTCGACAATCGATGTAGCCCACAGCGGGCGTTGCATTGCTGCGCCTGATCCATGGAGTACGTCCGCCTGTAGATCGGCGAGTGAGGCTGGCTCGGGTCCTGTGACGATGTTGTTCTGAATTAGTCATGGAGCCGAGGAGCGCGTTGGTGACGCTGGACTGGCACGCGGTGTGGATCCCAGTGTTTTCGTCGATGGAGAACTCGCAGCGCTGCGCCGCGCTATTGGTAGTTACGTTGTCTCAAGCGCGCTTCGTCGTGGACAATGTCGTCGCTGATCTTATCCCACGGTTGGTCGACGATGACTTTTCGGCGTACGCCGTGGCCGGTAGCGTCGTTGTGTATGAAGGGTTGCCAGTCTCGTCGGTAGCCTGCGCGTCTGTAGAATGGAATTACATGAGGCCTCTCTGCCCAGTGGCGCTAGATCTTGGCGTGGGAGCTCGTGTCTTTTCGATTTTGTAGTACAGTGCCCAGTTGAGATGTAAGTAGTTGGAAGAAGCTCTGGCTGATGTCGGGCAGGTAAGCCACTGTGATGTGGCTCCGCGTGTGCCCGTCCTCTCTTGGTTGGGACTGGCATGTACTCGTACCCGAGGTGCAGTGATTTGTACAAGAAGAACTTGTCGAGGCTATCGTTCTTGACCTCGTCATGCTTGTTTCGCTGCACTTAAGACCCGAGCATATCAGCTGAGCTTGGGTCGTCTTCGTTTGGAATTATTCACGCTTCGCGTATCCCCACCAGCCCATCTCAAAACAGCAACTCTTGCGAAGCATGCTGACAGTCGTGTTTTTTTCAGGCGTGTTTCCGCCTGCCCCCGCATATCTCCGGGCCTCTCGTCCTGGTGTGAGTCGTTCGGGCCCTTTTTCCTGGTGTGAGTCGTTCGGGCTCTTCGTCGTGGTTTGAGTCGTTCGGGCTCTTCGTCCTGGCGTGAGTCGTTCGGGCTTCTCGTGGTGTGAGTTGTTCGGGCCCTTCGTCCTGGTGTGAGTCGTTCGGGCTCCTCCTCCTGGTGTGAGTCGTTCGGGCTCCTCGTGGTGTGAGTCGTTCGGGGCCCTCGTCCTGGTGTGAGTCGTTCGGGCTCCTCGTGGTGTGAGTCGTTCGGGCGCCTCGTCCTGGTGTGAGTCGTTCGGGCCCCTCCTCCTGGTGTGAGTCGCTCGGGCTCCTCGTGGTGTGAGTCGTTGGGGTTATTTCGTCCTGGTGTGAGTCGTTCGGGCTCCTCGTTGGGCCTGTTGGGGGCCTCTTGGAGCTCTTGGGGCGTCTTGGGGGCCTCTTGGGGGCCTAGTGGGGGCGTCGTGGGGGCCTCTTGGAGCCTCTTGGGGCCTCTTGGGGGCCTCTTGGGAACCTCTTGGGGACCTCTTGGAGCCTTTTTGGGGGCCTCTTGGGGGCCTCCTGGAGGCCTCTTGGGAGACTCCTGGGGGCCTCTTGGGGCTATCTTGGGGCCTCTTGCGACCCCCTCAGAAGCGCAAATAAGCGCTGACCCCTGAGAAGGACAAAATGAGCCCAAAACCTTCGTAAAATCAATGATTCTGCTAAGAAGGAAGAGGAACGCGGCCCCCTCAGAAGGCCAAAATGGAGCCAAAACCATAGTAAAATCAATGGTTTTTGCTTCAACGACGAGCTGAGGCGCCAAACTGCCTCCCCCCCCCCCCCTCGGGGCCAGAATCCTCGTGAGGGTCGTCGTTGTTTGGCCCTCCCAGGCGTCGAAAAAGACTCCCCTGACGACGCTCGGGACTCCCTCTCCAGGTCCAGGGGGAGGGGGTAGGGGGAGGGGTAAACCCCTCCCCGAAGATAAAAGAAGGGGGGTTGAGGACAGAGCGGGCCCTCTAAACCACTCACGCCCAAAGGGCTGGTGGGATTACTGTACGTTGTAGTGCTTGGAAAGTCGGTCGCCCACGTAGAATGAGCAGTGGAGGAAGGTCGTCAGTGCCGTCGTCCCCGTAGTGGTTGGAGGTTGTGCGGTATTGTTGCTCAAGCTGTATCTGCAGTT
>CAUYUJ010014361.1:93895-116395 GCA_963575745.1 Prorocentrum cordatum | reverse complement strand
CGTGGAAGGTTCGACGACATCCTGCACCTGAGCGCGTGACACCCTTGCAGCCAGGTCGGGCCCGCGGTCGACCTGGACCGATAATGGTCCAGGGTGGAGCGACGATGGGGGAAGCAGGAGCGGAGGTGGAGGGGGTGGGTATCCGGCTGCGGTGGGTTGCATCGTGTCGACCAGCGGCGACCCCGCCGCTGGCGTTCAGCGTTGAACGTCGCCAGCGACCCAGAGTCTGTCGATGCTGAAGGATGTGACGCCTCGGAAACGGCCGCTCGTTCAAGGTTGAACGATCCCCGCGGTGTCAGAACCCAACGCCGAAGTCGGCACGACACGAGCCTGCCGTAGCTGCCTCCTCCTGCCTGGGTGAAGGCCCGGCCCAGCCACTGCCAGGCCAGCTCGGTCAGACGGTCGGTATGGGCCTCCACGGGCCCATCAAGAAGGCCACCCACCCGCCGCGCGGGGCGGCTGGAGGAATACGCTGCATCGTTCCTT
Organism: Prorocentrum cordatum; assembly: GCA_963575745.1. Classification (NCBI taxonomy): domain Eukaryota; class Dinophyceae; order Prorocentrales; family Prorocentraceae; genus Prorocentrum; species Prorocentrum cordatum. Next base: position 115,909 of record CAUYUJ010014361.1, on the reverse strand, counting down.
GCGGCCCCCCCGCCCCTCATCACTGCCCAGCGGGGCGTGTGTTGAACAAGGGCTCCCACGAGGGCGCGAAGTTATTCGCGCTTCGCGGTCCTCGTTCCTTCTCCCCCTCCTCCTCGTCCTCCTTTCCTCCCTTTTGGGGGGCGGCGCGAGAGCGCGAAGTTATTCGCGCTTCGCGCCTCGCGCAGCGCGAAGCGCGAAATTGGAAGCGCGAAGCGCGAAGCGCGGGGCGTGTGTTGAAGTAGCGTCCTCCCGCTGCTCTTCGGCGGGCCCTCCCCGTCTGCACAGGCGTGGGGCTGCGCCCGCGCCGCGCGGGCGTCCCTGCGCTGGCGCTGAGCTCCGGCGTGCCGGCGCTGTCTGCGCGCGGCTTTTGTGCTGGCTCTTGCAGCGACGGGGCGCACGAGTTGCCCGCGCTGTTGACGGCCCCTCGAAGATCGGGCCGGGCGAAAGGGGGGGATTGGGAAAGGGGGGGTTACGAAATTTGCTGCATGCAGCTGGTTTCGGCCTCACCGAGGGGCCCATTCCTCGATACATGGCCGCCTCCGGCGCCGGGAGGCGCCGGGAAAATCAGCTACGTGAGCTGATTCTCAAACCCCCCCTTTGCTATCCCCCCCTTTCGCCCGACCCGAGAAGAGGAACATATGATATCAGAGGGAGGGGGCCGAACGATCATTCACGGTCCCTGGGCGCGTTGCTGAACTGAGCTTTTGCGGTGCATGTTGTTGTTGGTGGTGGTGGTGGTGCTGGTGTTGTCTTGCGGTCCAGTGATCATTGTGTTTTCCAGCTGAAGTGTGTCCCCCCAGGCTCGCACCCTGTTTCTTATAAGGGACAGTCACGGGGCTCAAATTGGGCCCTTGGACTCCAGTTTACAACAACAGCAACGCTCTTATCTGCTCGAGTGCCCGTTAAGGCGTATTTCCCAAACCCTCGATATCCGCCCTTTTCGTCTTTGATCGTACCCCGTTGGGGGGTAACCTTTCTTCCCTGCAGGTTGGTCCCCAGCAAGCGGCGGGGCGGCCGCGGACCGTCGGCCTGGCCAGCAACAGCGCTGATCGGCGGCAACCCGACCCCAACAGGGACGGACAGGGCACCGACCACGACGACGATGTCGACGACGACAACGACAACGACGACGAGCGAAAGCGACAGCGAGAGAGAGAACGACAACAGGGCCACGAAGGGCAGTAGAGCACGAAGGGCGACAGCAGGGACACGAATGGAACGCGCATAGGGCCACGAAGAGCGCGAACGAGCGGGGGCCACGAAGGGCAGATAATGCGGGGCCATAGGAGGCAACGAACAGTATTTAAATTATTGTTGTTGTTGTGGTTGAAGCTGTTGTTGTTTGTTGTCTCGCGCCTGCGGCGGGCTTCTGGAGAGCCTCGCAGGTTGCCGACGTCCTCGCAGCCCCCATCGCTCTTGTCCGCAACTGCGAGGTGCTACGTAAACATGCATCTCCAGAGGTCCGCGCGGAGTGCTTGGGTCGGTGCCCCCTAGTGGCACTTCCAGCGCCGCCCCTGGCGCGCTCCGCGCACCAGGGAGGGCATGCGGTCCAGCGCCGATGTGCGAAACCCGTGCAGACCCCCGACAGTTTTCGTCTGCGAAGATTGTGCTGCACCATGTTTGCGTACAGGTGCCGTGCCTGGGCGCCGCGCCGTGCCGTGGCGTGCTCGCTTCGGCACGACATTGGCCCTCCGCACGCCCGCCTCTTTGCAGCCCCCTTTTCCCGAGGGGGAGAGCTGCGCGTGCTGCCCTCGCACCCGAGTGGAGCCCAGGTCCTGCCCCTCGAACCACCTCGTGCAGTTGCACTTCGCGGTGCGGCGAGGCCCCCCCTCGTGCTCTCATCTGCGCGCTTGCTGCAGCGCCGCCACGAGGTCGAGCTGTGAAGGGGCGCTCGCTGTTCCGAGAGCCTTTCCGTGGTCGTTCTTCTAGCGCTCTTCGTGCATTCAGGTGGTGTGGGGACCAGAGATGGGGGTGTCGTTCCTTGTGTGGCGTTCCATGTGGTAGTAGCTTGACAGCACACGACTTGCGGCAAACACTGGGGTGGAATAGGGGGAGGAGCAGAGCGGCCGTGCCGTTCAGAACGACGTGCGGTCCCAGTTAAAGTTGAGGGCGAAGTAGCTTGTCGGCTGCAGTGTATCGGTTGTACTTTGCCCTCGATGTGCGTATCATCCTCTTCATCTCCCCCCCCCCCGCCTCTTCGTACCCATTCCTCGTCGCACTCCTCATCCTCATCCTCCTCCGCTTCCAGTCCTTTTCCTCCCGGCTGCTTCCTCTCTGTCGCACCCGGAGGCCAGTCGAAGGGGCGAGCCGGACGTTTCGCTCGAGACGTCCTCACAGTGTGTTGTGACTGTGAAGTATAGCCATGGGAAGCAGCTTCACGGATAGAGGGAGGGCCGCAGCCATGGGGAGCAGCTTCACTGATGGAGAGCGGGCCGTTTCCCAAATGTGGTTCTGGCCTCAGCGCCGCGCACATGTGTCATACGGTTGGCAGGAGCTTCACGGATGGAGGTCGGCTGGTTTTGTGGCTCTCGCCTGAGCGCCGCGCCGATTCTCTTTCAAAGTGCGCAATAGTTTCACGGATTGAGGGCGGGTGGTTTGCAGAATGTGGTTCTCGTTTTGGCGCCGCGCATATTTCTTCCGAAAATTTGCAAAGAGCTTCACGGATTGAGGGGAGGTCGTGTTCAAAATGTGGTTCTCGCCTCAGCGCCGCGCGCATTCGTTTGACAAACTAGCCTGGCGAATGGCCCGACCATACGACGCAATTGTGAGTAACACGGTCGTGGGTCATCGTCTTCGGTGGAGCGCCGTACGAGGCCACGAAGCGTGTCAGGGGGATGCCGAGATGGGCGCGGTGGGCGCATGCGAGCGTGAGCGCAGCCGCTGAGGCCCTCGGCGGAACTCCCTACTTGGCCTCGGAACGTGTGAGGGTGTGCCGACATGTAGGGGGCCACATGCGAACCCCACCCCTACCCCTCACCGAGGGTGTGGTTCACTTCGCTCGGGAGCTCTCGAACGAAGTGAACCACACCCTCCCCCTCAGAAATCGTGGGGGGTAGGGGTAGGGTTCGCATGTGGCCCCCTAGACATGGGCGCAGTGGTGCCATGCGAATTCAGACTGTGAGGCCCTCGGAGGAGCTCCATATGGGGCCACGAAGCGTGTAAGGAGTGCGCCGTAATGGCAGCGGTGGTGCCATGCGAGCGCAGCCAGTGGGCCATTCGGTGGAGCTCCCTATGGGACTACAGCCAACCCGCGTAGCAAGGACGGGCAACCTTCCCAAGGGTACCCTTGCATCCTTGCCCCTTTGGCCCATCCTTGGCGACTTTCGCTTGCCAACCTCGCTCGAAAAACGCCAACATGGCCGTCCAAGGCCCCTGCATCCTTACCGAACATCCTTATGAGATGGGTTGGCTGTAAGACATTTGTGAGGGGTGTGCCGACATGGGCGTTGGCGCCATGCGAGCACAGCCGCTGGGGTCTTCGGCGGAGCTCCTTCTGGAGCCACGATGCATGCGAGGGGTGTGCCGACATTGGTGCGGTGGCGCCATGCGAGCGCAGCCATTGGGGGCTTTCGGGCCCCCGGTGGAGAACCCTATGGGACCACGAACGCCCCGCCGCGCAGGGCGCCGCCCGGAGCGCGCGGGGCGGCCTCGCCCGCCCCGCCAGAGGCTGGCGCGGCCAGCCCTCCCCGGCTCGGCCTCGCCGCCCGCCCTCCTCCCTGCCCCGCCCTCCACAATTACTCAATGTGAATACTATTCTCCCTCTTCCCCTGATGACGGTTTGAAAGTGCTCGACCCCCCATGCGAGCGCAGCCATTGGGGCCCCCTCAACTTCCGAGGGAGCTTGGGGCCGATGTGGGGCGCCCCAGACGAGCGACTCGCCCTCGAAGTTAGGGGTTGTTGGCGTGTCTCTCCGCGGCAGAAGGCCAGCGGAAGGAAAGCGAGGACAGCTCCTCACCACCCACCAAACCACCCCAACCCAACCCGAAGGCTCAGATTTACCCTCGATTTCCAGTGGGGGGGGGTCGGGAAACGTCGAAAAAACACGCGTGGAACCCTTGCCCCCCCCAACCCGAAATTCGGGTCTTCGGGTTGGGTTGGGGTGGTCTGGTAGGTAGTCAGCTCCGCTGGTGGAACCCGGCGGAAGAAACAATTGCCCCCCCCAAACCAACCCCCACCCCCCAAGATATGCCAACCTTTTTGCCTTCAGGGTTTCCGGAGCGGGCCACGGCAACGTCGATTTTCCAGGGTGATGTTGGCATTGGCGACGAAGCGTTGGTTGATCCGACCGATTCGGCCACCTGGTCCCCCCAGAAGACGAGGCCAGGAACGAACAGGAAAGGTTAGATGGACCGAGTCCGAAGACGGTTGAGAGCTACGTTTCCGAGGGTGTTGAGTGAGGGGGAGGCGTGGCAGATGAAGAGGGAAAGCGGGGAGGTTCGCGGAGCCAAAGGGCACCCGCTAACCCGCCGCTCTCTCTCTCTCTCTCTCTCTTTCTGTTTCTCTCTCTCTCTCTGTTTCTCTCTCTCTCTCTCTTTCTGTCTCTCTCTCTCTCTCTGTTTCTCTCTCTCTCTCTCTCTCACTTTCTCTGGCCGCGAGTGAAGCTGCGGCAACCAGCGTCGCTGGCCTGGCCCCCTCCTCTGCGGCCTCCCCCAGCCGTGTCGCTTCGGCCAGACACACGCCTCGGCCGGTCGTCAGGGACCAGCGGTGAAGGGCCGCCCTCGCCCCCAGCCCCGAACCGGCGCCCACGCGAGGCACCGACCGCCGCGCCGACCCCGCCGCGCACCCCGCCAGCAGGGCCGCCGACGCCCGCCCGGCCTTCTACTCCGCGTCCTGCCCATGGCCCAGGCGCTGAGCTGCAGGGCGTCCTCGTCCTCCTCCTCCTTCCTCCTCCTCCTCCTCCTCCTCCTCTCCTCCTCCCCCTCCCCCTCCCCCTCCCCCTCCTCCCCCTCCTCCTCCTCCTCCTCCTCCTCCTCCTCCTCCTCCTCCGCCACCGGTGCAGCGCGCTGTCGTGTCGGGCTCGTGCCTGGACCTTCCAGCAGGGCCGGCTGATGCAGCGCCGGCGCGGCGCTCCGCGTGCCCTCGCGTTCCTCCGACCTTCCCTTCTTGGGACGGGGCGTTGCCCGTCCCAGCGGCGCATGACCTTCGCAGTGCCATGCACGCCCACATAGGGCTCCATGCTCGGCAGTAGGCCCTCTTCTCTCACCAGCCCGATTGCCCGCGCGGCCACGCGTCATCGGGGCCTCTCTGTTTTTCCCCACCCGACAGGTTGGGGTTGATAGATTTAAGAACAGACCCCCCGGCCAACCCCACGCATACGGCGGCCGCCAGACCCCAGGTTGTCCCGCGAGTACCCGAGAATCCCTGAGACTCCCGCCTCGCGTCCTCGACAAACACGACTGCATGCCGCGGCCGCCAGACCCCAAGTTGTCCCGAGAGTCCCCGAGAGTCCCTGGGACTCCCGCCTCGCGCCCTCGACAAATACGACTGCATACCGCGGCCGCCAGACCCCAAGTTGTCCCGAGAGTCCCCGATAGTTCCTGGGACTCCCGCCTCGCGCCCTCGACAAACACGAAAAACACAGCAATACACAACATAGCATGACATAATACTACATAGCAATACCATGACAAGCACAGCGTAGTATAACAACACGGAACACATCATTGCAGAACATGGCAGAACAGAGCACGACATACCACACCAAAACATAACAGAAATGAGCATAATATACCACTCATTGACAGACCATACCATATCATGGTACAGCGTTCGGAACATGTCATAACACACCAACAGAGCATAGCGACGAGCACGACGGAAGACAACATGACACAATATAATACAACACAACAAAACACTAACATGACATATCATGACGGGGCATCATATGGCAGTATCATTACATCACAGACCATGACACAATATCACATAACATGCCCTATCGTATCATGACAGAACATCTCAACATAGTAGACATAACACAACATAAGATAACATAACATGGCGTAACATGATATAACAATTACATAGCATGCTACAGCATAACACAACATAACAGCATACCAACACATAACAAACATGGCAGACCATATCATAGTACATCGTGACACACTACATCATAATTTACCATCACGAAACGTACCATGGCATAACACTGCAGACCAGAACATGGCATAACACACCATAACATAACAGGACCGAACATAACATAACACACCTTGACAAAACAGATCATATCACGACAAAGCGTTCCCAGCACGCCAGAACATGCCAACAGAGCATAGCGACGAACACGACTGAACACAACACGTCACAATATCATATAATATAACCGAACGCGAACATGATATAACATGAGCAGTATCTTTACACACCAGACCATGACAGAACATCACAGAGCATGTCAGATCACAGCATGCACTATGAATAATACGGCATAACAGAACAGATCATGACATAATATGACAAAACGATGTATATCATGAAAGGACAGGGCACAATAGAACGTCACAGAACAAACCAGAGCAGCACGTCACATAACAGAGAACCACCGAACATCAGAGAACAAACCAAACCAGAGCACAAGATACCATCACAGAACAAACCACAACCAGGCCAGACCCCCAGTTGTCCCGAGAATCCCCGAGTCCTTGCCGCCCCGCTGCGGGCGGCCTCCTCGCTTGCTCCCCGCAGTCCAAGGACGGGAGGGGGGAGGAGGAGGAGGGGAAGGAGACATGGGGCAGGAGGAGGAGGACAGGGGCCAAAGGTTTCGGTGGGGATCGCTCGAAGCAAATAATTGGTTGTTTGACTTCTCTATCTCTCTCTCTCTCTCTCGTTCTTTCTTTCTCTCTCTCTCTCTCTCTCCCTCGCCCTATCTCTTTCTACATGTTTTATATATACACATATACATACATACATACAACCATACGTACATACACACATACGTGCATACATACTAACAGACATACATACAAACATACATACACACACCTACAACCATACATGTATACATGCATACCTGTATACATGCATACATACATACATATATCCATACATACAGACACACCTACATACATACATGCATGCATACATACATACATACCTACATACATATAGACATGCATGCCTGCATACATACACACGTACGTACATACATACATACATACATACATACATACATACATACTTACATACATATATATATGTACATACATGCCTGCATGCCTGCATGCATGCATGCATGCATACAGGCATACATGCATACATGCATACATGCATACATACATGTGTGTGGGGTCATCCCTCTTTATCTCTCTCTCTCTCTCGTTATGTTTCTCTCCCTCTCTCTCTCTCTCGTTCTCTCTCTCTCTCTCTCTTTCGTCCTCTCTCTCTCCCTCTCCCTCTCTCTTTCTGGACACTGTTCTAGGGATGTGTATACACACGTACATCTACGTGTACACGTATGTCGTTCACCCTTGTGTTGCCAAGCGTTGATGTTGACCGCGTATGGGCATAGACGCGGTGCAACAGGGGGTAATTAGGCTGCCATGGTTGCGCGCTTTCGGAAAACCGAACAAGATGACAGAGAGACTGCGAAGGGCAAGAAAGGAAAGGAGTCTCGTTCTGCTCGTCTTCATCATCATTCTCCCTTCCCTTCCCCCGAAGTTCCATCATCAGCATCATGATAATCAGTTGTATGATTGCCATCATCCTGCTCCGCTGCTTCCTCGACGGAGGATATGGAGAAGGAGGAGGGCGAGGAGAGGAGAGGACAAACGAGGATAGAAGAAGGGGATGGGACGGGGTGGTGACTTCACCGCCGCCCTGGAACCTGATTCCTGGAGGTCCCTACAGGCCTCTGCCGCCCCCCCCCAGAGGCCATAACCAGAAAGAAACCGAGAAACAAGCAAACGAACAAAGCTCTCCAGAGTCTCCCGACAACGTTGGCAGCCTCCCTCCTCGATCCTCAAGGTTCGAGGGAAAGAGCGTGGCATGGGGGGAGGGGTGCCGCGGTGGAGCTTTTTGTGGGACGGTGCGGCTTGCCGAGGGGCCTTGCGAAGTGCCTCCGAGCGGTCGTAGAATGAAACGCGCCGTCGCCGACGGCAGATTTCCTCTCTCGAGGGCGGGCGGTTTGTCCTGGGAGGGATGGAGGAGGGGGAGCAAGCGGAGGGGGAGGAGGGAGGAGACACAAAGAGGACGAGGAGGAGGAGAAGGAGGACCAGTGTCAACACAAAAGACATCAATGACGATGCAATAAACCGTCCCCGCAAGTTCTCTCTTCACAGGCCTCTACAGGAATGTATGTTCTTCGCGGGAGGTCGCCGATTAGAAGGCAACCGTCTGATAATTTTACATCTTGCCAAGACACCACTCCTGGGATTTCACCAGCACGGATCAACATGGCGACTGCGTATTGACAGTCCTAGATGGTGCCAGAACGCTACTCTTGGAATTTCAACACGGCGAGCCAACGTGACGTGCCAGAACACCATGCCAAGGATTTCAACCATACGAATCCTTGAAACGAATGAGCGCGCGCGGCGCTGAGGAGAGAGCCGTATGTTGTAAAGGAGCCGCCCTCCATCCTCGGAAGCGTTGGGAACATAAGACGACTGTGCGCGGCGCTGGAGCTAGAGCCACAGTTTTAAAAGGAACCGCCCTCCATCCCTGAACGTGCTGGAGACATTTAAGACGATGGTGCGCGTCGTTACGCGTCCAGGCGAGAACCACTGCTTGAAAAGGAACCGCCCTCCATCCGCGAAAATACTGCAAACGTGTGAGTCGAATGTACCGGCGCCAAAACGGGATTCACCTTTTGAAACGACCCGCGCTACATGTTTGAAACAGCTGCAGACTTTTAAGACAAATGTGTACGATACTACAGCGAGAACCACAGTTTGAAAACTACCTTCCCTCTGTCTTTGAACCTGTTGCACGCTACCAGTTCCAGGATCATGGGTGGTAGAGGGAGTCTCACGCGAAACGCCCAACCCGCATTACCGACATGTCTGGGGGTGCGACAGGGAGGAGTTAGATTTAAGGAAAAGGGATGGAAGAGGAGGAAATGGAGGAGAACGAGGAGGAGGAGGAGGGGCAGCAGCAGATGAATGGGGAGGACAAGGGATGAGCAGGAGGAGGAGGAGAAAGAGGAGGAGGAGGACAGGGAGGAGGAGGAGGATGACAAACAGGAGGAGAAGGAGCCGGAGGAGGAGGAGGGGGATCAGGAAGAGGAGGAAGAGGAGGAGGAGGAGGTCCGTAGCCATTTTGGCTCAAGTACGAAACCGTCGCCATGCGGTTTCGTGCTTGTCTGCTGCCGAGGGGTTGGCCCGAAGGGTGCGCGCCTGCGGCAGGTTTTCTTCTCTTTTCGCACGATCCCCACGGTGTGCCCTCGTGCGGCCGTGGGTCTCTCTGTCGCATTCACGACCCAGGCAGTCTCTTGCGAGTATCCCGTCGTCCGATGGCTTCCGCGATGGATGCTGCAGAGCGCCGCCGTGCGCTCGAGGACATCGAGATCGTGCCCACTTTCCCCTCGCAGGAGCGCCAGAAGATCAGGGACAGCACGCGCTCACGTGAGCGTGCCCGTCGGGCACGTGCGGCGCAGGCTGCCATGGATGAGGATGAAGGCTTCCGCTCGACAGATGAGAATACCGTGGCCCAGTCTTCTCGTAGGGATGATGTTGGTGCTGCTGGTGAGGATCCTGCTGGTCTCCGTGCCTACGTCGACTCAACCAAGTCCGAGTTGTTGGCAGCCGTCGCCCGAATGCAAGAGACCGTCACAACTTTGGCGTCCACGGTGCGCACCTCGCGCGGGAGCCTGGCCAAGCAAGTGGAGAAGAGGCTTGGGCACATGGAGCAGGTAGGTCAGCGTCGCGCACTTGGACTGGAGGAGCATGACAAGAAGATTGATCATCTCGAGAAGCAGCTGCAGTTCTTACTCCAGGAGAAACCAGATGTCGGCCCTGCCAATCCTGCGTACTCGAGACCCCCCGACTACACCATCGTGCTGGCGAGGACCGCGACCATGGCGGCTGCCGCGGATGTCAAGAATGCCATCACCCCCTGGCTCGAGAGGGCCAATCTCGAGGCTGAGGATTGGAAGATCGATTCTGCTCCTGCGGACAAGAAGTTCACTATTCGCTTTGCTGGTGCACCGCAGATTGCGGCGAGGCGTGTCCAACAGGCGTTGGGTGCTCTCAAGACGGGCCCGAGGACTTGGGAGCGATTCGCGGTCGTGGACACTCAGAACCATCGCCAGGCGCCACATGCGGCGGAGGACAAGTCGCCGCAGCAGGTCCAGAAAGAGCTCGCTCTCAAGCGGGCCAAGCGCGGTCCGGAGGAACGCTTTCCTGCACGGCATTTCTTCATCAACAAGGTCCGCGGCGAGCAGTCGGCGCAGCGGGCCCCGCTCTGCCAAATCACACCGCTCGAGGACGGCCCCGCCAAGATCCAGTGGGACGTCGCTGCCTTCGCCAAGCTCGACCTGGACGGGGCGGAGGTGGAGCCCCTTGTCGAGCAAGCGGTCGCTGGCAGGGAAGCGACGCCAGCGTGGAGTCTTTAGCACGTCTTTGCAGTTCTGGAAGTCCAGCGTTGGGGGCCGCATCCCGCTCGCGCTGGGCTCTTGGAGCGCGCGTTCCCTTTTTTTTCCACAATGGTCTTCCTTAGACCTCGCAAGCTTAGTTTTCTGGCCGGCCTGTTTGCACCTGGGTCACTGGTTGGAGTGCAAGAGGCCCGGGGGTCGATACATGGGCCGCGCGACTTAATATATCACCTCCACAAGCCGATCGAGGATATGACGTTTCTGCCCACTCTTGGACGCAGATGGGGGGGCCGTGCCAGGTTTTGAGGCGCGCGGGCAAGCAGAAGCCAGTAGCTCACAGCATCGGGCGAAAGGAGGAGTCATCACGTTCGTCCCCGACGTCGGTCATCTCCCGAATCCCCCCGAGGCTCAGCATTCAGCTCCAGGAGGGGTTGCTATTGTACATTACAGTATCCACAACTTCGGGATCACTCCTGAGGCTAGGGCAGCACTTCGAGATGGGGTTCGGGAAGACCTTAGGCAGTCCAGCCTGGCCCCCATGAAGCACGTCACGTTTGTCTCGGGTGACTTCAACTTTGCGGGGGGGGGGGGGGGCTGTTCCCGAGTCCGTTTTCTCTTCGGGGCTCTCTGAAGAACAGTTTCGTGAACGCGTGGGTCCTGTTCAAGGGTGGCGCTCGAATCCTGGGGCGGACTGGGCAGCCATTATTAGTAACCCCATCGAGTTCGAAGCGCGCGAGCCGACGCACATCTGCCAGTCCGAGCGCTCGGTCTCCACCATCGGCCGCATTGTCTGCCCCCTCCCTGGCTGGGCGCTGACGAACCTCGCGCGTGGTACTCGCGTGGTAGGCAGCCCAGAGGTGAATCACCGTGCGAGGCTCTCGGATCATTCTGCGGCCCTGGCTTCGCTTGATCCCAGAGCCCCTGCGAAGCACTGCGAAGGACCGATCCACTTTGAAATCTACAGGAGAGCCGTGTACAAATCATTCATCCAGTCTGTTTTCGACCAGGCGGACACGGACCACCTCAGCCTGTCTTTTAAGCATGAGTTCCATTGGGAAGCAATGAGAGAGGCCGCTCGCTTCGCTAGGGATCTATGATCTTTCGATCGCCGTCGCAGATTTTCACGAGATGGCTGATTACCAAGTCGATCGGTCGTGCCGCTTGGAGACAGGATGCTCGTCTCGCCCGTCGTCTTCAGAATGCCCGCGAACTCGGTCGCCGTCACATCGAGATCGACCCGTTGACTCAGATGGTTATTCTTGTGGAACAGGAGGCGTTTACGGCACTCACCAGCGAGCTCAATGTGAGCTTGAACTTTGTCGGCCCAGGCCCGTCTCGCCGCCCAGTTACGCCAATCCGACCAGCAAGTGCGTGCCAAACTTAAACGACGTCTCCGATGGGCTCGAACGCCGCGGGAAGCTCTGGGTTCCGATCGATCGAAAAGTGCGTCTCCAGGGGCTGCAGACCCAGGGCAATGCGAAGACGGGCCCCATGATATGTCAGACGGGTTGGCGCAGGAGTGGACACCAGTAGTTAGAGCCGAGGAGATAGACCTGGCCGCGGCCGAGCAGTTCCTCTCCTGCTTTGCGGCACAGGCTGACCTGCTCGACCTGCCATTGCCTGGCGCCCGCATGATTCGCCGAAAGCTCGATCACGCGCCCGCTCGCTGGGGCCTGGCAGGTCTCCCGATGTTTTGCGGATTCAACAAGTTGAGAGGAGTTTGGACCCCGAAGGAGCCAGAGGCCAACGATGACGGGATCATCGCTGGTGAGGCCCACAATGCGCGCCCGCTACGATTGATAAACTGCTGCGATATTAACGTTTTAACCGCGGCGTCTATCTCGGGGCTCTCCCGTAGGCTGCCAGAGTTTGTTGACCCCGCCCAGAGGGGGGTTGCCCCGGGGCGAAGTTTCGGTTTGAACGCGTTGGAGCTGGACACTACCTCCAGGATAACTGGCTTGAAACCCAGGGCCGAGATCCGCAGGCCGCTGCTGGCCACGTTTGATTTTGGCCCAGCCGTTCACTCGATTTCCCAGGAGTAGATCTCCCTTTTCCTTCTTGTTCTTGAGGTTGCCTCCTCCCTTCTTACTCCTCCTTAGAATGATCTATTTGAGTGTCAACTGCGTAGGTCAGGTCTCATTCGCGGGTCGTTTTCTGTTTGTGATCACATCGGGGATAATGCAGGGGCGCCCAGCGCCGGGTGCCCTTTACTCGATGGCGTCACACCCATGCACGCAGCATCTTCGGTCCTCGATTGCGCCCCAAGGCCGCCGAGAGGTCAAAGCTTGTGCTGATGATGTAGGAGCATGCGTTTCCCAGATCACGGTTCTTCGACTGCTGGCGGCGGTGTTTCGAGCGGCTCGGCGCGTCGCCCCCCTTGGCCTGCAGTACAACAAGCGATGTCTGGCGCCGCTGGTTGCCCCGCGCGCGCCCGAAGTGATAGCAGATGTTCGGTCGCGGCTGCGCGCCGAGCTCCCAGAGTGGAAGGAGTTCAGCATGGGCCAGTCAGTGAAGTACCTGGGTGCGGCAATAGGTCCGTCGCCGTCTGAGCAGTCGCGGGTCGCCCCCATCCTGGAACACCGTGCCAGGACTTCCATTGTTGCTGCAGTTCTCGCCCCACGGGCTGTCTCAGCACGAGTGTAGTCCTTTCGTGCATCTCCCAACATGTCCTGCCCCCCTCCTTCTTTGCGCCGAACATGCGCGCCTCGCCCGCGCCCTCTCCATCCCCCATTGCTCTCTCATGCGATGTGCTGTCCGTGAGTTCGCCTCCTGGCCGCGGTTGCACGATGCGTTGCATGGTGAAGTTCTGCTGGCGCTCCCTCTTGTCAAAGTTATGGGAGGACAGCTCTCGCCTGACTTCTGGGGCACACCGCCGATGGCTCCCCTTCTGACAGAAGCTGCGCAAGGATTTCCGAGCTTCCCTGCGCGGGCTGCTGGCGGCCGTTGTGCGCTGGAGGAGAGCGCGAAGATTCTGGGCGACCCCCGTTCTTCCCCGAGCCCGTGGGCAACGGCGTGGATCAAGACCATGTCTGCGACGGGCAGAAGGTTTCAAGACCGAGAACGCGCGTGCATTCTCGGCTGCAGGGCACCAAACAGCACATCCAACTACCTCTCCTGCCCCGTGTTATTTAATATCCTGGCCTCGGTGTTTGGTGGTGATATCCCTCCGCGTGTGGTCTCCCGCCTCGGTCTCCTCGACCCGTCGAGTGCGCCGCCCGAGATCTCCGCCATCGCTCATGTTATTTTCTGGCATCTCTGTGCTCCTCCTTCCCGCCCGTGACAGATTGGCAGGCGCAGGGAGGTCTTGTCACAAGTGCGCGCTGCTCACCGCAGGCACGCCAGGAGGACGGCCGCCGCGAACACGGTGGCCGACGAGAGGACGGCGCAGGTGGACCTGGCGCGCCGCCGACGCGCCAAGAGGAGGAGGAGGAGGAGGGGGAGGAGCCTGGAGGAGGAGGAGCCTGGAGGAGGAGGAGGAGGAGGAGGAGAAAGAGCAGCAGCATCAGCAGCACCAGAAGGAGGAGGACAGGGATGATGATGATGATGAGGAGGAGGAGCAGGAGGAGGAGGAGGAGCAGGAGGAGGAGGAGGAGGAGGAGGAGGAGGAGGAGGTGGAGGAAAAGGAGGCGGACGCGGAGGAGGAGAAAGAAGCGGGGGGCGGGAGGCGGGAGGCGGAGGAGGCGGCCTGATTGTCGCATGTGTTGGGGGGGGGGCCGAGGCCCCCAGTGCTCTGCGCGGACGAGCCCGCCGCAGTCGTCGCCCTCGTCATCGTCGCCCTCTTCCTCCAGGAGCGAGGAGCAAAGGGAGGAGGAGGCGCCGCAGGAGCAGGAGCGGGAGGAGTAGGGAAAACGAGGAGCAAAAGGAGGAGGAGGAGCAGCAGCAGCAGCAGGAAGGAAGAGGAGGAGGAGCAGCAGCAGCAGCAAGACTAGGAGGAAGAGGAGGAACTGCAGCAGCACCAAAACCAGGACCAGGAGGAGGAGGAGGAGGAGGAGGAGGAGGAGGAGGAGACAGGACGAAAAGGAGGAGCAGCAGCAGCAGCAGCAGCAGAAGGAGCTGCAGCAGTACAGGCAGGAGGAGCACACGGCAGGCTCGCTCCTGATCAGCGCGCGCGACGACGGGCTGCCCGCGGAGCGGATCGGCCTGCCAGCGCCGCAGGCCACACAGGCCAGCACAGGGCGGGAGGGGGACAGGAGGAGGAGGAGGACGACGGCGGCGGCAGCGTTGGCGACGACGACGACGTCTCCATCTCCCATTCCGGCTCCAGCACGAATGCCCAGCCCGACGTCAAGCCCGATGGTTCGAACGCGAGCATTGTTTTATGTTTACGAAAACATGCACGACTGTTCAGTTGGAATCCGGACGGGTTCGCAATACACCCAAACGCAGACACCTACGGTCGATGATTGCCTGCAGATAGCCGTTGACCAAGAATATCCGCGCACCGCTTCTGATGTTCAGAGTGGCGATGTTCGTACTTACGGGAACGAGAGTCCGTGTGGATCTTACCTGACTTCGGATGGCTGGATGACGTTCGAGTCAAAACTCTCACTTTGGATTAAAACTGCAGTTTCACAGTCGTATGGCCTATGGTTGATAAGCTGCAGGTGGCACATCTGCGTTGTGACGCGGGGTCGGCGCTGGGTGCACGGGAAACCATGGGTACCAACATTTTATGCGGGCCGGCCTTCGAGTCGTCTTCCACTGGCATCGTTCGGACGTGCGCATTTTTCTCGACGGGGGCCATCGAGGAGCAGTTGGGGCCATCTCGCGGAAAAGCACACGCACGAAACCGAAACATGCACGGGGAGTGGACGTCTGAGCCATGACGAACTTCCCCATCCTCAATGTCGTATTTCTCGCCTATATGAAGAGAAGCGTTTTCTTTTCTCACGGCACGGGGCCTTGCTGCAAGACCCTAGCAACGTTTCAGATTTGGGTGGATGTGTCTACGTCAAGAATCCATCCGTGTCTTGTCTTGCCATCAACTCTTCTGCTTGCAGCGGCAGCAATATATTTTTTTTATTGCGAGCGCACGTCCCCGTCCTAGGCAAGAGAGGATGCATGTAAATGTGGATAGATGGAGAGGTATGATAGGGGAGACAGGTGAAGAGGGGAGATTCGGGTGTCTTGACTTGCCTCCGTTGCAAATGGTTTGCCCCTGTTGTAGCTCGGTTCCCCCCCCATGCTGTGTGCACCCAGTTTGGCGATTCCGGTGTTTGAAGAGGGAGGGGCTGGGAAGAGGACGATGGGGAGCAGGAGAGAGAGGAAGACATGTAAGGAGGAGGAGGAAGAGGACAGTGAGGGGGGGCTGGCGGCACCGTCTCGATGGTGCCACATACACACACATATACACACGACTGACTTCAGTGGAAGGTCCAGGGCCGTTTGCGCGCTCCTCCTCATCTCCTTCTTTCCATCCTCCTCTCCTCTCTGCCCTTCTCTCTTTCTCCCTCGCTTTGCTCGTCTTCTCCATTGGCAGAAGGCGTGAACGGTGTTCATAACTGATGCCTCTGCGAAGTCGGTGTCACCTTCCCGCCCCGCGTCCACTTTGTCCATGCATCGACCACCGTGCTATGGCTCCACCTTGCTCCGCGACGGAGCCAGGGCTCGCGCGGAGCCCGCGCGTGGTTTTCGTGGCGCTCGGTTCCCCGGGCCCAGGGGCAGCACATGTGTCCCCCCGCTCAAGGTCATCAAGTCACCCTCGGTGCCTGGGGCTTTTTTGCTCGGCGCCCGGAGGATTGGTTGCAACTTCCAAGAGGCGTCCCTGACACAAGTCCGACGTACGAACGGCCCACACATTGCTTCGGACGGCGCCACCTGCATTCCAGACTTCTCTGGGCAGGCCAAGACGGCCCTGGGACGGCCCAAGAAGCCCCCAAGACGCCCCAAGACGGTTCCAGGTGCTTGCCGAAAAGGGCCCTCGGTGAACGGCATGCGGTGTCGTCACGCCAGCGGGAGGAGCATTAGCGGTCAGGGAAGTAACCACATACACATAGCATGCACGCTGCGTCTGCGTATGGATGGACATGCGTGCATACACAGATGCACATGTAACTCCAGACACTTAGAAGGACATGTGACCCGCTCTACATATGCATAGGCACTTATCTGTGTATACATGTATAGATGTATACAGGCATGCGTACACACAGACAGACAGACAGACAGACAGACAGACAGACAGACAGACAGACAGACAGACAGACAGACAGACAGACACACACACACAGACAGACAGGCAGACAGACAGACAGACAGGCAGACAGACAGGCAGGCAGACAGGCAGACAGACAGACACATAAGGGAGATCCCAGGCTCGGGGCCCCTGGCCGGCCCCTCCCTTGTGCTTCGGTGCCCCCTCTCCCCGGGGGAGACTTCCCCGTGCGACCCCCCGGAGGTCCCAGAGGGCCCGAGAATCTCCCAGGACCACCAGAGAGAGCTCGAGACTAGCACTGAAGGCCCCCCAAAGCGCCCACGAGAGCTCCAAGACGGCCCATGATGACACCATGACAGCCCCAAGGCGCCCCAACAGGACCCCAGGAGGCCCCTCAAGAGGGCCCCAAGAAGCAAGAGCAAGCTTCATTCCAAAAGGAAGACGTGATTGTTTAGCATATGCGCCTCTGGGGCTTGCACGGCGGCCCAAGGGGCTTCAAGACGGCGCAGGAGGCCCTCAAGGGAGCCCCAGGACGGCCCAAGAGGGGCCTAAGACTGCCCAGGAGACTCCCAAGATGGCTCAAGAGCCCAAGGACAGGCCCAAGAGAGGTCCCAGAGGGGAATAATCAGGTTCAAATTTCGAGCCTTGGCTCCAAGAGGCCCCCAGGAGTCCCCAGTAGACCCTCAAGAGGCCCCAAGAGGCCCCAAGAGGGTACCCAAGAGGCCTCCAAGAGGTCCGAGAAGGCCCCCAGGAAGCCACCAGGAGACTCCCAAGAGGCCCCAAACGGGCAACCTTCGTATACATCTATGAGAGGCCTCGGGCCCACAACTTGGGCCCGTTCCTGGAGCGCCGCCTGATCGGCACGGGTGCTGGTTCTATGTGTATGTATGTGCACGTGTATATAAAGACGTACGTACATATGTACGTATGCATGCACGATTGTATGCCTGTGGTCGTATGTGTGCCCACATTATATAACATAGAAATCACCTGGCCTGGCGAAGGGCCCGCCCCTATGCAGCTGCGTGTAGCGCAGGGCGCAGCCTTCTCTCTCTCTCTCTCTCTCTCTCTCTCTCTCTCTCTCTCTCTTCAAACACTGCGCGACGCGGGGTAGACCAGATAGAGGGACGCTGCGGAGCAAGCGCGTGTAGGCACGCTGAGTTCCTTGTGGGGCGCGATCCGCGTGAATGGAGTGGCCGCCGCCTGAGCGCGCCCACCGAGGCCGTGGGCGGAGCTCCTTGTGGAGCGAGATCCGCGTGTAGCGGTGCCGAAATGGGCGAGGGGTCGCCATGCGAAGTTGCCCATGGGTGCCATGGATGGAGATCCCTGCGGGGCATGATCCGCGTCAGGGGTATGCCGAGATGTGCGGAGGGACACCATGCGAACGCTCCTGTTGGAACCGTCGGTGGAGCTCCCTATGGGGCGCGATCCGTGCGAGGGGTGTGCCGAAATGGGCGTGAAGACGCCAGGCGAATCTTCTCTATGGGGCTGTAGGTGGAGTTCCCTTTGGGCCACGATCCCTGCCAGGGCGGTGGAGAGCAGCTGCCCGTATGTTCCCGGAGACTTCTGAGCATCCAGGCGGAGGAGAAGAAGAAGGAGGAGGAGGAGGAAGGAGGAAGATAAGTAGTTGCAAACGGAGGGGAGGAAGAGGAGCAGGACATGGGACAGAAGGAAAAAGCGGAGACGGAGGAGGAAAAACAGGGCGAAGAGAAGGACGACGAAGAGGAGTGAACATGGAGTAACGAGGAGGAGGGAATGAGGAGGGAGAGTAGGAGCAGGAGCAGGAGCACGGGGAGGAGGAGGAGGACGAGGAGGAGGAGGAGGAGGAGGAGAAGGACGATGACGAGGGAGGGGGAGGGGGAGGGGCCGAGGCGGATGGCGACTCTTGCAGCGCCCGCATGCAGCGGACTTCGCAATGCCTCCGATCAGATGAGCGAAAGCGAGAGCCGTAAAACGTGGCGCAGCTATGACCAGAACCTGAGAGCGCGAAGCGCGCGTGTGCTCCTAATACCACATATCTAGTCATTATCATCTAAATTAATAGTTATACATATACTCATTATATTCACACACGTTATAGATATAGCTATGTACGTCGCGGGCAGAGCGCAGCAACACTGGCACGCCTTCTCTGCTGCCCGGAGAGGCCCAGGGTTAACGGCACGCCTGGGTTGTGGGTCCGAGTTCTTGCGGATGTTTCTCGGAACCTCTTCGAAGAGTTGTGGGCGTTGTGGGCGGCTTCCCGTGGCAGCGTTGAACCCTCTTCGAGCCTCTGGGGGTCTTTTTAGGAGGCCTCGGGAAGTCTTCCGGCACGCCTCTTGGGCGCCTCTTCGGGGCCTGTTTTTGGAAGCCTCGGGAAGAGCGGAAGATGAGCAAGCACATCAACGAGGAGATAGATGGCGACAAGAAGATCGACATAACTTGAGGGCTACGGCCCGTCCGCGCCGGCCGCCAGTCGGCCCGTCCCCCCGGGAACTTTTCGCGCGTTCGCCTCGCCTCTTCGGGGCCTCTCGGAGCCTCCCGAAGGCCTCTCGGAGGCTTCTTGGCGCCGGAGACTGGACAGGTGCGTGCGGAGCCGGCTTTGGCCCGCCTTTGCAGCCTCTCACGGCCGCTCGGAGTGGCAGGCCTAGAGGCACGTGTGATTCTAGGCCTGCTAGATCGGGTCCGAGTCGATGGGTTCGGAGGATCGCGCCGCATTGCCGATGCATCGGCGATGCGGCTCGATGTGGAGCCCGATTTTCTCCACGCCGATGGCGCCGATGCCTCGCTGACGTCGGCGAGACATCGCCGATGCATCGGCGATGTATCGCCGATGCATCTCCGATACGGCGCGATCCTCCCACCCCATCTACTCGGACCCCATCTAGGGGGCCTCTAGTGATACAGGTGTACAGAGCAGGATGCAGAAGCACAAACAGTCATGTTTTGCATTGTCTCGAGACCTGACCTGTTACCCAGGCTCGGTGCAATAACGCACGGAGCAAGAGACCGACCATGCAAAAGGAGGGCGTGCGGCGGATGCGACCGCTCCAACGGCTGCCAGAGGTTCGGCCGCGGCACTGCCGAAAACTAGTTTAAAAAGGAGGGAACAATACGGTGCCTCGTTGCCAGGCCGCGGGGGTTCTCGCCGCAGCGCTGGCATGTGTCCTGCGCTTCTCGAAGAGGCCCCCGGCCAACGGCATTCTCCTAAAAACAACCATGTCTATATATATATATATATATATATGTGGAGTGGTCGCGGTGTCACGCCTGCAGGCGGGGCACGTGCAATCAGGGAAAGCAGGTGAGAGTTGTTCAAATGAAGAACCATATTTACACCTACACATGTTGATACATATACGTAAATATGTATACCTATACGCCTACACATAAATGTATGTGAATGTGCACACATTCATGTATGTATGATCTATACATGAATGTGTGCACAATCATGTATATGTACATGAATGTGTATATATAAATGATGTGTGTTATGTTATGTCTCTATATAATTGTGTTATATGTTATGTTATGTGTATATATATGTTATCTCTTATAGAGAGAGATAGCATACAGAGAAATACATACATAGAGAGAGAGAGACATGTATGGTTATTCGCCACCTTGCCTTTTTGGCAAGGACTGGCGTGTCCACACAGTCCTCAATCCGAAGCAATCATGGGCCTAGAATCTAGATTGCCAAATCTGCTGGGGGCTCTCGCGTGCCCCCTGGGACTCCCAGCGCGTCCTGTGGGGCCCGGGACGTGTTGTCGCATTACTTTTTGACAGGCGAAGAGGGCCGCAAGATGCCCCCACGACGATCCAAGAGGGCCTCGAATCGCCGAACGATCGGTCCAAGACAAGATGGCCCCGAGGCCAACATCATTGATTTCCCGTTGGTTGTTCAATGTTTTGTAGGTTCTCCGAGCTTCCGACGCTCCAAGACGTCTCAAGAGGCCCCTAAGACCGCCCCAAGACGGCCCCAGAGGCCCCCACGAGGGCCCTAAGACGGCCCAGGAGGCGCCCAAGTCGGCCCAAGACGGCCCCAAGATGGCCTCGGAGGCCTCTTAGGACGTCTCGGGCGCTCTGTCGGCCGAGCAGAGGCCATCTTGGGAGTCCTGGGCCGATTTCTCCGCGATTCGGGGCCCTCTTAGACCGTCTTGGACGCCTCTTAGGGGCCCCCTTGGCCTGGGGCCCCCCTCGGCCCGACACATGCACGCGACAAGACTCGACGCGCCCCACGGGGCACGCGGGCAGCCCCCGGAGCTTTGGCAGCGGGGCCTCGGCCCTGGAAAAGAACCCTTCGGATTCAGGACTGCCTCCTCCTCCTCCTCCTCCTCCTCCTCCTCCTCCTCCTCCTCCTCTCCCTCCCCCTCCCCCTCCTCCTCCCCTCCTCCTCCTCCCCCTCCTCCTTCCTCTCTCCTCCTCCTCCTCCTCCTCCTCCTCCTCCTACTGAGGCTCAGGTGGTCGAGGAAAGCACCTGGGGACACCCCACTCCGTGGCACAGGGGCACAGAGAGCAGAGATAAGATCATCATCGCAGGGGAAGTTGGTGGGAAGAGGAGCCGGCCCGAACTTTCTACGCCCTCCAGGGCCAGTGGGATTCAGCACACACACACACACACACACACACACACACACACACACACACACACACACACACACGCTTCACGCACGTCGTTCCCCATAGACCCCCAGGGAAGCCCAGCTGGCCCAGCTCCCTCAGGCCCAGACAGGTCTGGAGACGCACAGAAAGCAGCAACAAAATACGGAGGCGCCCACGTCGCCCCCCCCTCGAAAGTCAAGAGCAAAGGATGGCGCCCCGCTTCCCCCCGCCCTCCTCCCCAAAAACTTGCTCCTCTAACCTCCGGAGGCCCACGAACAAGGGCCGAGAGCGCCAAAAACGAGCTGAAACGGAGCAGCAGGAGGAGCAGCAGGATCGAGCGGCGCCAGATGCACGCCTGCAAACGAGCCGTGGCCGCGCCAAGACTGGGCCCGGCATGGCCCCCCACGTGGCCTGGCCAGGAGAGGGCACAGAGGCCGACCGTGGCCAGGGTGGGCGCCCAGGCCAGGATCGGTGGTCGGCGGTCGCCCCCCGAACGAGGTCGATGAGGAGGAGGAGGAGGAGGAGGAGGAGGAGGAGAATGAGGAGGAGGAGGAGGAGGAGGAGGAGGAGGAGGAGGTCGGGGAAGAGGTCGAGGAGGAGGAGGAAGAGGAGGAGGAGGAGGAGGAGGAGAGGAGGCATGGAACGTGGAGTCAAGCGGGGGGGGTGGGCAGGGAGAAGCACCCGCGCTCGGGCAGGGGGAGGCCCCTGGAGCGGGGGGGCGCGGCAGTCGGCGGGG
>CAUYUJ010014361.1:80000-93795 GCA_963575745.1 Prorocentrum cordatum | reverse complement strand
CGATTCGACCGTTCCTCCTCCTCCTCCCCCTCCAGCATGTCGTAACGTTTTGAATGTGTTCGGCCGATTCGACCGTTCCTCCTCCTCCTCCTCCTCCTCCTCCAGCATTTCGTAACGTTTTGAATGTGTTCCGCCGATTCGACCGTTCCTCCTCCTCCTCCCCCTCCAGCATCTCGTAACGTTTTGAATGTGTTTGGCCGATTCGACCGTTCCTCCTCCTCCTCCTCCTCCTCCTCCTCCTCCTCCTCCTCATGCATTTCGTAACGTTTTGTTTGTGTTCGGCCGTTTCGACCGTTCCTCCTCCTCCTCCCCCTCCAGCATTTCGTAACGTTTTGAATGTGTTCGGCCGATTCGACCGTTCCTCCTCCTCCTCCTCCTCCTCCAGCATTTCGTAACGTTGTGAATGTGTTTGGCCGATTCGACCGTTCCTCCTCCTCCTCCCCCTCCAGCATTTCGTAACGTTTTGAATATGTTCGGCCGATTCGACCGTTCCTCCTCCTCCTCCAGCATTTCGTAACGTTTTGCATGTGTTCGGCCGATTCGACCGTTCCTCCTCTTCTTCCCCCTCCAGCATTTCGTAACGTTTTGAATGTGTTCGGCCGATTCGACCGTTCCTCCTCCTCCTCCCCCTCCAGCATTTCGTAACGTTTTGAGTGTGTTCGGCCGATTCGAACGTTTCTCCTCCTCCCCCTCCAGCGTTTCGTAACGTTTTGAATGTGTTCGGCCGATTCGACCGTTCCTCCTCCTCCAGCATGTCGTAACGTTTTGAATGTGTTCGGCCGATTCGACCGTTCCTCGTCCTCCTCCTCCTCCTCCAGCATTTCGTAACGTTTTGAATGTGTTCGGCCGATTCGACCGTTCCTCCTCCTCCTCCAGCATTTCGTAACGTTTTGAAGGTGTTCGGCCGATTCGACCGTTCCTGCTCCTCCTCCTCCAGCATTTCGTAACGTTTTGAATGTCTTCGGCCGAGTGGACCGTTCCTCCTCCTCCTCCTCCTCCTCCTCCTCCAGCATTCCGTAACGTTTTGAATGTGTTCGGCCGATTCGACCGTTCCTCTTCCTTTTCCAGCATTTCGTAACGTTTTAAATGTGTTCGGCCGATTCGACCGGTCCTCCTCCTCCCCCTCCAGCATTTCGTAACGTTTTGAGTGTGTTCGGCCGATTCGAACGTTCTTCCTCCTCCCCCTCCAGCGTTTCGTAACGTTTTGAATGTGTTCGGCCGATTCGACCGTTCCTCCTCCTCCAGCATGTCGTAACGTTTTGAATGTGTTCGGCCGATTCGACCGTTCCTCGTCCTCCTCCTCCTCCTCCTCCTCCAGCATTTCGTAACGTTTTGAATGTGTTCGGCCGATTCGACCGTTCCTCTTCCTCCTCCAGCATTTCGTAACGTTTTGAAGGTGTTCGGCCGATTCGACCGTTCCTGCTCCTCCTCCTCCAGCATTTCGTAACGTTTTGAATGTGTTCGGCCGAGTCGACCGTTCCTCCTCCTCCTCCTCCTCCTCCTCCAGCATTCCGTAACGTTTTGAATGTGTTCGGCCGATTCGACCGTTCCTCCTCCTCCTCCAGCATTTCGTAACGTTTTGAATGTGTTCGGCCGATTCGACCGTTCCTCCTCCTCCTCCAGAATTTCGTAACGTTTTGAATATGTTCGGCCGATTCGACCGTTCCTCCTCCTCCTCCTCCTCCAGCATTTCGTAACGTTTTGAATGTGTTCGGCCGAGTCGACCGTTCCTCCTCCTCCTCCTCCTCCAGCATGTCGTAACGTTTTGAATGTGTTCGGCGGATTCGACCGTTCCTCGTCCTCCTCCTCCTCCTCCAGCATTTCGTAACGTTTTGAATGTGTTCGGCCGATTCGACCTTTCCTCTTCCTCCTCCAGCATGTCGTAACGTTTTGAATGTGTTCGGCCGATTCGACCGTCCCTCCTCCTCCTCCTCCTCCAGCATTTCGTAACGTTTTGAATGTGTTCGGCCGATTCGACCGTTCCTCCTCCTCCTCCTCCTCCAGCATTTCGTAACGTTTTGAATGTGTTCGGCCGATTCGACCGTTCCTCCTCCTCCTCCATCATTCCGTAATGTTTTAAATGTGTTCGGCCGATTCGACCGTTCCTCCGCTTCCTCCCCCTCCAGCATTTCGTAACGTTTTGAATGTGTTCGGCCGATTCGACCGTTCCTCATCTTCCTCCCCCTCCAGCATTTCGTAACGTTTTGAATGTGTTCGGCCGATTCGACCGTTCCTCCTCCTCCTCTTCCTCCACCAGCATTTCGTAACGTTTTGAATGTGTTCGGCCGATTCGACCGTTCCTTCTCCTCCTCCTCCTCCTCCAGCATTTCGTAACGTTTTGAATGTCTTCGGCCGATTCGACCGTTCCTCCTCCTCCTCCTCCTCCTCCTCCTCCTCCTCCTCCAGCGTGTCGTAACGTTTTGAATGTGTTCGGCCGATTCGACCGTTCCTCCTCCTCCTCCTCCTCCTCCTCCAGCATGTCGTAACGTTTTGAATGTGTTCGGCCGATTCGACGGTTCCTCCTCCTCCTCCAGCATTTCGTAACGTTTTGAATGTGTTCGGCCGATTCGACCGTTCCTCCTCCTCCTCCTCCAGCATTTCGTACGTTTTGAATGTGTTCGGCCGATTCGACCGTTCCTCCTCTCCTCCCCCTCCAGCATTTCGTAACGTTTTGAATGTGTTCGCCGATTCGACCGTTCCTCCTCCTCCCTCCAGCATTTCGTAACGTTTTGAATGTTCGGCCGTTCGACCGCCCGTAACTCGCCCGTTTCCTCCTCCTCCCCCTCGAGCATTTCGTAACGTTTTGAATGGGTTCGGCCGATTCGACCGTTTCCTCCTCCCCCTCGAGCTCGTAACGTTTTGAATGTGTGTCGGGCCGAGGCCGATTCGACCGCCTCCTCCTCCCCTCCTCCCCCTCCTCCTCCTCCTCCGCCTCCTCCTCCTCCCCCTCCCCCTCCTCCTCCTCCCCCTCCTCCTCCCCCTCCTGCTGAGTGGGTCGGTCGTGCCGGGGCGCCTCTGGCCTCCCGGGGCCTCTCTTGCTCGGCCCCGGCGCGTCTCGGGAGCCACCCCCGGCGGCCTCCCCGAGGTCTCGCGGAGGCCGCCGGCGGGGCGAGCGTGGAGCAGGGCAGCGGGGGGAGGGGGGTCAGGAGGGGAACAAAAACACACACCGACACAACGGATCGTCGCTCCCCAGGAGAAGAAGGGAAAAGGTTGGAAGGGGGGGCGGAGACAAAAAAGAACCCGAAAGAATACAGGACAAGATGGGGGACCCTTTTTTTTATTTGTGTGTATCGAGTTGTGTGTGTCCCAGGGCCCCTTCAGAGGGGAGGGGAGAGAGAAGAGGGGCGTGACGGATATGGGGGTGGCGAGGGAGGGGGGGGGACGGACAAGGTGGAGGAGGCGGGGGGCGAAGAGCGAAGCGCGGGACCTCGCGAGGTCCGTGCGCGAGGCGGCGGCCCGTCGCCGCGCGTCGGAGCTCGAAATCCTGCCCGGCGGGCCCCGGGCGTGTCGTGCCCCGCCTTCCCTGGGTCCTGCGGCCTCGGCCGCGCTGCCCGTGCCCCCCTCTCGCGGCTTGGGCTCCCAACGCTCACCGATGTGTTCAGTGGGCATGTCTCATGGGGTGGCGTCCGACTCGGCCTTTCGCCGCCGAGGCGAGGGAGGAGGAGGAGGTGAAGGTCGAGGTGGGTATGGGTGAGCAGGTGGGGCAGCAGGGGGATGGGGAGGGGGAGGGGGAGGAGGAGGAGGAGGAGGAGGAGGAGGAGGAGGAGGAGGAGGAGGAGGAGGAGGAGGAGGAGGAGGAGCAGGAGGAGGAGGAGGAGGAGGAGCAGGAGGAGGAGGAGGAGCAGGAGCAGGAGCAGGAGGAGGAGGCGAGGGCGGAGGCGGACGTGGAGGTGGGGACGAAGAGCACAGGCGCCAGTCCAGGAGGAACAATGGCGAAGATTGTTTTGCGAGCCGTTGCTCCTTTGCAAGTGCGTCGGCTACTGCACCGCCTGATTCCGAGGCTTTGCCTCCTCCTGGCCTCGTTCTGAGGCTGCGCCCCCCTTTTCCTCCCCCATCTCTGGTTAATTCAAGCTTCGCGCGGCCCGCTTAGCTTCGACCGGAAGAGGTGCGCTCTCGACCCGCGAATCAAAAGTTATTAGATGCACGGTGGGCCCGACCATTGCGCGCGTTGGCACGTTGGGAATGCTGAATGCTTGTCCAGACCGTCGTACCAGAGTGGCGTAGTGTCAGATACGCTCGGCCCAGCCGGTAGGAGGCGCATGATGAGTGAAAGCACGGAGTGGTTTTGTCGACGCCCAACCCACGGCATTTTGGATCTGCAGATATTGCGCATCTGTCCCCACGGACCAAAGTCACGACGTTGTAGCGAACGTTTCACGCGTTCTGCGAAGATAAATCGTGTCTACGGACATACGCTCTGAGCTCTCAACGTATATCAGGCTGTCAGCGCATCCCCCGACCCCTTCACATTTCTGAGACTGCAATTGTCCAATGCCAGCGCTGGCTGAGAGCGATGAGGAGGAGCAGGGGAAGCAAAACGAAGGGCAAAGGGTAGGAGGACAACGAGGACGAGGAGGAGGAGGAGGAGCTATGAACAACATAATATACATGTACACATGTATATATATATATATATGTATATATATAGAGAGAGAGAGAGAGAAAGGGAGAGAGAAGCAAGAGAAAAAGAGATAGAGAGAGGGAAAACAGTGCCGATAATAGGGAAAGAGAAAGAGAAACAGAAACAGAGAGAGAGAGAACAAAATAAAAGAGGGGGAGAGAGACGGGGAGAAGTGAGGAGGGGGGGAGCAGGTGTTGCAATGATGTTGGGAGCCCTCGTGGGGCCGTAGGGCCGTCTTGGGCTGTCCAGGTGTCTCCCAGGGGCAGAACCTCTTGGGCCATATGAGCGTTCTCTTGGGCCGTCCGGGTCTGTATCGGCCGCTTCTTGCGCCGTCTTGGGCTCCTCCGAAGGCCCTCGTGGGTCGTGCTGGACCCTGCAGGGCCGCCTCTTGAAGCGCTCCTGAGCACTCCAAGGGCTATCTTCTGCCGACAGAAGCATCAGCACTCAAATAATGCTCTACGCAGCCTTACCTTGTTCAATCGTTTGTACCGTCTGCAGCCTCTCTGGTGCCATCGTGAGGCGCATCTGGAAACACGTCGTGTGATAATTGGGGACTCTCGGGGACCCCTCTGAGCGGCTCGCATGTCTCTTGGGCTACCCGGGCGACCTCCTGGGGCTCTCGCGAGCTCCCGTCGAATTGAACAAGGAGCAGGGGGGAGGGGAGGGGAAAGAAGGAGGGGATGATGCATGAGCTGGACGAGGCAGCGGGGAAGGAGGTGAAGGAGGAGGTGCAGGTGCAGGTGAAGCTGGAGGCGGAGGTAGCGTCCGGGTAGGAGGTGGGGCGGACGCGGAGGCGAGGAGAACGAGCATTATTTTTGCCGCTTGGGGAGGAACCGTTGCATAGATTTCTCGGCCTTGGGCCGTGCGTCCTTTGAACATACGGAGTGGCCAGACGTTGCGCGCTTTGGCACGTCGAGAGGACTTGTCCACAGAGCACGGTCATATCCAGTTCGCAGCATAATGATTCTTAGCATCATATTTTGTTCCGGCTTGTCGACAGAAGGCGCATGATGAATGCAGAGATGGAGTAGTTTTGTCGACGCCAGAGACCACGGCGCGGTTGAGATGAATACGATAAGACGTTACCTGAGATCGCCTTTGATATTGTACACGTGCGTCGATTGTGCATACAGCCCAGATCCCCTCACTGCAGTGATTGATTGGCGCGTTCTGCGATGAGGATTGACTTCCAAAGCCATTCCCTCTGAGCTTCAACATGAAATATGTTGACGGCACGTTCTCTGAACCCCTGGTATGTTTGACATTGACTTGTTTCACTTGCAGATGCTGGCTGAGGACAACCAGAAGAGGCACGGTAGCATAAGAGGGGAACAATTGTGAGAGGGACAAGGGGGAGGGGGAGGAGGAGGAGGAGGAGGAGGAGGAGGAGGAGGAGGATATGGGGGAAAGAGAGAGAGAGAGAAAAAAAAGAGAGAGAGAGAGAGAGAGAGAGCGAGAGAGCGAGAGAGAGAGAGAGAGGGAAGGGGCAGAGGCAGGTTTGCAATGATTATTGGGGCCCTTGTGGACCCTCTCACACTCTCTAGAGAGCCTCTTGTGGCTTTCTTGCGGTGCCTTTCAGGCTTCCTGGGGCCATTCAGGGCCGTCTTGGGTCCTCCTGGGGTCCCTCTTGGGCTGTCCTTTCAAGCTCTTGGGCAACTCACAGGCCGTCTTGAAGCCCTCTGTGAGCATGTCTACGTTCATCTTCAGCCGAAAAGCTATAGAAAGGAAATTCTTGACGCTTCGCGTATCCCCACCAGCTTTCCCCCAGACAGCCTGTGGTACCCTGCAGGCTCCATGGATCGGTGCCCTCTGGACGTCATTGCTGGACGGCTTCCTACCGCGACCTTGGATCAGTGGCGTTGTGGGACTTGCCTGGGTATACACGGTCTCGTTCCGCTTGTGCTCTCGTCTCATTGGACTGCACTGTGACACTGTGCTGTGCACACGCCGCGTTTCGACGGGAGCGTGCATTCGGTACCCTTCCACCCGTTGGGTCTGGGCCGATACGTCTTGGCGTGGTTGTCTTTTCGGAACATGGGTACACCTTGATGTCGCTGACGCCGCGGCTCGCTGCCGCCGTCGGGATCCTCGTTGGACTTACCACCCCGACCTCTGTGTTACCCGACAGGCTGGGGCTGGCGTCCTCGGTCGTTCCCTGGTCCGCTCTTGGACGTTGGAACGTTTTCGCGCCATTTTGGCTGCGCTTGGTGGTCTCGGTGCCTACCTCAGGCCTGTTGGACGCACCTGCACGCCCGTTCAGGGACTGTCATGGCACCTGGATTGCATCGTCTTCCCTGGACGCTGTCGTGAGCCGCCTGATCCGCGGCCCTGCGCGCGTTAGGTAATTTAGTCGCGTCCGCGGCCCGTTCGCGACCTTCCGCCACTGGCGCTTCCGCCTGCGGCTGTGTTTTTTTTTCTCTTCTCCTCTTCCTCCTTCTCCTCCGCCGTCTCCTCCTCCTCCTCCTCTCCTCCTCCTCCCTCTCCTCCTCCTCTCCTCCTCCTCCTCCTCCTCCTCCTCCTCCTCCTCCTCCTCCTCCTCCTCCTCCTCCTCCGCCTCTTCCTCCTCCCTGGTGGCGTATTGGAAGTGTCTTCGAACGTTTTGGTGGGCTCTTGGGCCTTGCGGGCGGGCGGGCGGCGCTCCGCCCGCCCGCGCGCAGAGCCCAAGAGGGGGTCCAAGACGTTTTTTGGAACAATCTTGGAGGAGATCGATCAACGAAGGGGGGGTCCCTAATTACAGTCCCCCCCTCAGGAGCCACGATCCTCGTGAGGGGTGTCGAACGTTAGCCTTCCCAGGAGTCGATCTTGGACGCTCTAACTACCCGCGGCCCCCCCTGTCCAGGTCAGTGGGGAGGGGGTAGGGGGGTAGGGGGAGGGGTAAACCCCTCCCCGAAGGGGAAGAAGGAGGGGTGCAAGAGGAAACGCTCTAAACCACCGGCGCCCACCCAGAGGGCTGGTGGGATTACACTGTAGTCTTGCCCTCTTCAATGGCACAAGAGCTTCGACCATTCCGTCGACTCCAGAACTAGGTAAGTCGTAGTTTTGTCGTTGGATGTCCGTTTTGTTTGGGAAGGTAATTGGGAGCAAGAGAAACAGCGACTCGATTCGGAGGAGGGGGAGGAGGGGGAAGAATTCAGGGAGATGGGGTGGAGGAGTTCAATGTTCGGTTGGATGATTGTTCCTACGTGCGTGTGCCATCACAGTACACTTTGGGACTCTTTCGTGGTGCCCTCTTGGGGTTGCGTTGGGACTCTCTTGGGGTCGGCTGTGCACTTGGCACCAGCTTGACAATTTCTTGTACGCGCTTCTGTCCCAGATTCAGAAAACGGTCGTGTAGATATTCCTTGTGTCGTGTGTCCCGCCGTTGGCCACGAGGGCCGGTGAATTTTGGCCGTGTGGATCTTCTCTTGGGACAGATTGGGGAGTTGTTGGCGACGTGTCGCCTTGAAGACAAGAGCCTCGTGGGACCGGCACAGTCCTGGAGGTCTCCTGGGCAATGTTGGTGATTTCCTAGTACTCTCGCGCGGGCGGAGGAAGACGAGGAAGAAGCGAGGAGGGAGTAGGAAGGCGGAGAAGCAAAAAGCGGATATGGACGTAGAGGTGGGAAAGAAAAGCACCGTGAATATCTCGAAAGGAACATCGGCGAACAATTGTGTGTGAGTTGTTCGGTTTTGATTTGCGCAGGTGATCGCAGGCGGCGCAATCATTACGCACATTGTCATGCTGGGAAGACTTGTCCCAAAAGCGTCGGGCAGGGGGCGCGTGATGAGTGCAAATATGGAGTAGTTTTGTCGACGCCCGAGACTACGGCGCGATTGAGATGAATGCGATAAGAGATTGACTGAGATCGGCCCCGAGACGTTCGACTTGCAGTGAGCATGCATCTTGGCCCAAAGGCCAAGGCCCCTGATGGCAGGAAGGGATTGGCGCGGTGCCTGCGTTCGGAATCGGTTTCCAGAGCCATGCGCTCTCTGAGCTTCTGACCTTCCAGAAGTTGACGTTGGGCCCTCCGACCCCTTGGCGTGCCTGGATCTGGAAGTTGCCACGGTAGATGCTGGCTGAGGACAGGCAGAAGAGGCACGGGAGCACACGAGGGGCACAGCGGGGATGGGGACGAGGGGCGAGGGGGGAGGAGGAGGAAGGAGGAGGAGGAAGGAGGAGGAGGAAGGAGGAGGAGGAGGAGAAGATGGGAGAACATAGGCAGATAGAGACAAAGAGAGAGAGAGAGAGAGACCGAGAGCGAGAGATGGCGGCCGTCGAACATCGGCTCGGGATGAAGAGCTGGTCCTGAGTACCCCTGGGTCCAGGACTCTTGCACGAGCGGAGGTCAATTCAAGAAATGTCGGCCAGAGTCCACGGAGCTCCTCAGCAAAATTGCAGCGTCGGTGGCCAGGGCCACTGAGAGAGGCCGCCATCTCCCAAGCTCGCAGGCGCCACCTGCGAGCCGCTCAATGTTGCATGAATTAACTCCTTCTTATGCTATTCATGCAGTTCAGCAGTCATCTTGAAGTAGCCTTCTGTGCTTTATCGGGACTGCTATCACTGCAGTAGGCGTAAGTAACAGATTCCCGTGGCTACCTCAAGACAGAGGTATCCACGGGCACGTAGCCTGCGACCTAATAGTTTATTTACTCTATCGTAGTTTGACTCCTTTCGCATCGGTCCTTGCCAAATCCCACCCGAGCGACCACGGAACAAAAGGGGTTGTCTTCTCCGACGTCGGCGCGGAGGCTGCCCGCATATGAGGTCGCGCGCAAGCGCCCCTCGTCTCCAGTGCAGCGTGCCGCGAGGGCGGCCCGCGTACGGTAGGTTCGTGTCGTGTCGACCGGCGGCGACCCCGCCGCCGGCGTTCAACGTGGAACGCCGGCGGCGGCCCAGAATCGGTCGATGCTGAACGATTGGACGTTGCGGAAACGGCCGATCGTTCAAGGTTGAACGATCCCTGCGGTGTCAAAAACCAACGCTGGGGTCGGCACGACACGAACCTGCCGTGAGGTCGCTCTGCCATCTCGCGTAAGACCCATTTCTTTTCGTCGCTCACCTGGCTCGTTTGCTCTTCCTGCGGTCGTGGCGCGGCACAGCACCACCCCGGATGCTCCCAGGGTCAAGTCGGGCATGCCCTCTACAGGAGGAATATCCAAAGATAGTCCAGCAGTAGTCTGGGGACGATGTGTCTACTGTGTTTGAGCTCCTGTCCAAGGCGAACCTTTTCCTCAGCAAGCTCTTCGGCACCGCCTGCACCCCGCGCCCTCCGGCCGCCTGAGGCCCCGCCCGCCCGCGCCCTGTCTCCCCAAGTAGTGCTTTGCGCGCCCCGCCTAGCTCTGAACAGGAAGAGGCCCGCTCTCGACCCGCAGACGAACAAGTGTCTATTGTGTTGGACCAAGTTTGAGAGTATATGTCTTGACTTCTCTGTTCACCAAAATCCGCCTGTAGGAGGACATCCAGCGAGCGAAGAACAGTACAACATAAACTTTCCGCCGTCGGGGACGCGTGCCCCTGGGCGGCTGGAAAGTTTACACCCCTACGGTGCCACCGTAGGGGTATAGACTTTCCAGCCGCCCTGGGTCAGGCGCCCCCGAGAGCGAAAAAGTTCAGTTTACCGAAGGATTGCAAAAAAAAAGATTGCAAAAAGGATTGCAAAAAAAATGTTTTTTTTTGCAATCCTTTTTTTTTGTGTGTTTGTTTTTGCAATCCTTCGTTTTTTTGCAATCCTTCGCTCTTCGCCCGTTAAGACATGCCCGACCCGAGCCCCGGGGCGTGCCGCGAGGGCGCGCCGCCTCGGCCTCGCGCGGCCGTCGGGCCCGAGGGGCGCCGCGCCGAGGGCGCGTCGGAGCTGCGCCTCGCCGTCCGCGCGGGCGCGCGAGGAGCTGCCTCGGGACGGCCGTTGCCGTCGTCGTCGTCGAGTCGTCGTCGTCGTCGTCGTCGTCGTCGTCGTCGTCGTCGTCGTCGTCGTCGTCGTCGTCGTCGTCGTCTGCCTGCCTCTTCTCCTACATCCCCCCTCGCCTCCTGCGCGTCACCCTCCTCCCTCCCCCTGGCCTGGTAGCAGGGGAATTGGTGGCAGCAGAGCAGGGCGTTTGCACGCCCCCCCCCCCCCCAACTGGGGGAGCAGAAAAAGAACAAGCGGCATACGCATTAATGTTTCGGGGGTGGACAGAACCCCCAGCAGTGACACGTCGATTCGCGAGGTGTCCGTGATCGGTTCTCGAGAGGGCGCCGTGGCCGTTATTTTCCAGGCTTGCGCCCGCCAGGTTTGGGCCTCAGGTCGTTTTCACTAAACCACGTTTTACTAAAAGGGGGTCTGTCCATCCCCGAATGTTGGGGAAGTCGATTCACGAAGAGGAAGCATGCTGCCAAAGAATTTCCAGGTGTCTAAAGAGTGCTTCAAACGTGTTTCAAGAAATATGTGAAACCATGTTTGAAGCATGTTTAGAACATGTCGTTTAACACCTCTTGAACATATCTTTTAACTCAATTGCAGGATTGTTAAAGTGTCCAGTGTCATGGCATCCACAACATTAGTTTTCGGTAGGTGGATCTCTCAAGCTCTCCGCCGCCTCTGGCGGTGTGCGTTGCGTGGCTTTGCTGTGTGCCTGCTCGCGACGCTCACCGCCAGAGGCGGCGGAGAGCTCGAGAGATCCGCCTGCCAACAGTGGGAGGCCCATACGGGTTTCTCAGGTCGACGCTGGACTCCATTGGCGCACTCCGCGCTCCAGGGAGGGGGCGGGGCCCAGCAGCTCGCATGAAAGAGCAAAAAAACAACGGCATGAGCATGATTTCTCGGAGGTCCACATTGATTCTTTGGATCGGCGTGGAGCGCGCTAGGGAGTGGGATCCAGCGCCGATCCAGGAAATCCGTGCGGACGCCTGAAAGTTCATGCTTGTGCCGTTTTTTCTTCCTCTACTCAAGGGTGTCGACCGCGTCGCATTCGGTTGCGCTTGGTCGGACCGGCTCGGTTCGGCTGTCGCGGTCGCGGCGCCTTGACGGGCTTGCCTGCGGCTTTTCGGTCTCGGCCGGCTTCGGCCTCGCTGCTGGTTCGGCCGGCCTTCGGTCGTGCCGCGGCCGCAAAGGGCTTCAGACCCCAGAGTTGTGGGGCGGCCGGTGGTTAGCGTTGTCCACGTTGCTTGTGGTTCGGCGCCGTCCTCTTGCTTCTGGTTGCCGGCGGCGCGCCAAGGGGGGAAGGCAGAGGGGGCGGGCCTTCTCAGACGGCGGCGGGGCTCCTCAGAACCCCCCCCCACCGGGGCCTTCTGAGGAGCCGCCCGTGGCTTTCTCCCAGGCTGCTGGGCGTGGGGGGCTTCTCAGAGGGCCCGAAGGCTTCTGAGAAGCCCCGCCGCCCTCCGAGCAGGCCCGCCCCGTCTGCCGCCCACCCACCCCCCGGCCAGGCGCGCTGCCGGTCCTGTGCGTCGTTGTTCTGCCTCCCTGGCCAGCGCATCGTGCGGCTCGGCTCCGGGCCGCGCGCGCTGCCTACTGAGAGGGGGGGGGGGGGGGGGGCGATCTGCTCGGGAGGCCTTCTGGCTCTTGGAGGTCAGGTCTGGCCTCAAGCAGAGAAGATCGGCGACGTAAAGGCGCATCTGGGGTCAGGCACGGGAGGCCAGCTCTGACCATCGAAAAGACAGGCGGGTTCATCTTCCGCTTCTTTCTTGTCCCCAGTCGGCGCGACCGATGTCGATGATGTCGTTCCTCGCTTCACGGACTACAGGCTCTTGGGGTCATAGTAGTAGTCGTAGTCACGTTTTCTCTGTACATGCGTCGTTCCTTTCTGTATTCCCTACCTAGGCTCTGCCTATAAGGGTTCTTACTCTCTGGGCTTAAAGGGGCCGGGCAGTGGAAAGCGCCCCTGGCGGTTCCCCCAGTATCCGCCCCGCGGTTCCCCCAGATACGTCCCCTTAGCTTAGCGTCGCTTATGTCATCTTAGCTTAGCTTGTTTCATCTTAGCTTAGCTTAGCTTCACATTAGCTCAGGTTTATCTTAGCTTAGCTTACCTTCATCTTAGCTTCGCTGAGCTTTAGCATAGCAGAGCACAGCATAGCATAGCGCAGCAAAGCATAGCATAGCGCAGCACAGCACAGCACAGCATAGCACAGCGCAGCATAGCATATCATAACATAGCATAGCAGAGCAGAGCATAGCAGCAAAGCAAAGGCAAAGCAACAGCAGCGACAGCAAAGCAAAACACAAGCAACGCAAAGCAAAGCAAAGCAAAAGCAAAAGCAAAGGAAAGGCAAAGCAAAAGCAATGTGCGACAGATGCCGAGCTAGCCTCGATGGCCGGACCGGAGCCCCCGCAAGCAGTGCCTTCCGTAACCATTTCGGCTTAAGTCTGGAGGCCCTGCCACACAGCCGCCCACGCTTAGATGTGAGTCTCGCTGTTAATGTTGATGTAGATGTAGATGCAGGTGTAGATGTTAATGTAGCTGTCGGTGTAGATGTAGATGTTGCTTTCCTAGATGCTCCAACTCCTAGGTAGGGTCGCACTGGGATAATTTCGAGATTTCGATTGTAGCAAGGCCCGACAGCGTTGCGCCGCTGTCCGGGTGCAGAAAATAGTCAAGACGATTCGCGTTCACCGCCCGCCCATTCCAGTGTTCGCCGAGGGCCCTGAAAAAAGCCCAATCTCTGCCCAAGAAGGGCCTGAGGCTGCCCAGGCGGGCTTCTGGACGGTTCCCGCGCGAGCATCCCCGTGGTGGGCCTGAGCCCCGTCCGCATTTCCATCGAAACGGGGCCCAGATTTGGGCTCATCATCATCATCATCAGCATCATCATCATCAACACCATCATCATGATCATCATCATCATCATCATCATCATCATCATCATCATCATCATCATCACCATCACCATCAGCGTCATCATCAACCTCGTCATCATCAACACCATCATCACCATCATAGTTTGGGCTCCGATTTACAGGTTGTGAACTGGCCCAGACGCGCCTCATTGTCAGCTATAAGAGGCGTTCGGGCAACCCCGGCGAAGCATTTCGGAAAACATGGTGGTTATGTGTTTGAAGTTTTCAGTGCCTGATCCCCGGGCTCCGCCCCCCCTGGCCGCGTGAGGCCCCGCCTGCTCTCACCCCCCCCTCTGTCAATTAAAGCTATGCGCGTCCCGCAGAGCTTTTAGTTGAAGAGGCTCGCTCTCGCCCTGCAGATGAAAAAAGTTTGAAGTTTTCAGTTTGCTCGC
>CAUYUJ010014361.1:22500-72500 GCA_963575745.1 Prorocentrum cordatum | reverse complement strand
CATGATCAGAATGTCCATCATCCTTAACGCTGAACTACATCAGGACGTGTGCGCACAAAACGTTCAAAAGCAGGATACGCTTCTCCAACTCACGTAGAGCTCAGGACACCGAAGAGGCGGAGACTGGTATGGGTGGCACCCCCGCCGTGAACCTGATACATTCGGGAGGATACATAGACGTACAGGGATCGAACGCTAAAGAAATCACTGAACGAACTCGGCCCGGCAACACCAGATAGTGCAATGTGGGACACATTTGGACGGCGCGAGGACCCCTCCGTTGCAAACGTATGGCGTTTGCTTCTACCGTAGCGGGGCGGGTGTGGTCGGGGTTCGAATGTGATGTCCCCCTGGAGAGTGAGACGCGGCGCCTCGACCGCTCCTGGGCGAAAACGGTGCGCGCCACTTTCGTAGAGAAGGCACACAAGGTCACGGACGCAGGGGAGCGCAGGTCCTTCACGAATAAGCAGGTGTTCGAGGAATGAGGCGTCGCCTCGGCAGCTATAGAGTTGCTCATACGCCGATGAAGACGGTGGCAATCGATTACCGACGAGCCCGACCACCACGCCAAGTCCTTCTCTGCCATGTTTGGTCCGTGTAACTTCGAACTCACGGCACCCGAGTCTGAGACCCACAGTCCCCTCACCGATCTTGGCCGCCTCGGCGATCTTCCCGATGTTCATCTCTGGGCCCATCACTTCGGAGACGATCTCAAGGTCTTGCTCGCCCACCCGATGGCGTCCGACTTTCGTGCCCGACAGTGCGACATGCGGGAGTTGAGGACGACGTTCGCGGCCCAGGGGTGGGCTCCACCCGAAGCCTTGCCCATCTCCACCCACCTCCTTCCATCCACCTCGATTGTGGACGATTCCGACGATATGAAAATTATGTTCGTTTGCACGTTGGGGGAATGTTTACAACGATTCGCTACCCTACACACACTCACGACCCATTAGGTCCATTCAAAGGCCCCAGGACACGGTTGGCCCCCCATCCTCACGACGATCACCGTTGACACAAGTGCTTGGTGTGCGACGACGTCTTTGCGAATGTCGAGCAGACTATCTGACATCATCTGCGGTCGTGGCTACAAGGGCAATGCATTCCAGAGCTGACTCGCCACCAATACGAATTACGTTGCAGCTCATCGTCGTCTGTGTCCTCATTCGGCCCGTGTCCCAAAATCCCCAGTTCTGCATCGAGGTATCGTCTCCCGAGGCCCTGCGAGCCCGCCTGTGTCTACATTAGGGAACAAAAAGTGGCATAAACATAAAAACTCGGAGGTCCGCGCGGACTTCTCGGATCGGCGCTGGGGCCACCTCCCTGGCGCGCGGAGCGCGCCAGAGGCGGCGCCGGGGGGCCCCAGCTCCGATCCGAGAAGTCCGCGCGGACCTCCGAGTTTTTATGTTTATGCCACTTTTTGTCCAACTAGACCCGGTTAGTGGTAGGGCCCTGGGGCCCCTCGATTGGCCTCGATTTGTTCCCCTATACCTGTACCGCCGTCGCCGCGCTGCTCCTCTTGGCGGCCCGTTG
Source organism: Prorocentrum cordatum (assembly GCA_963575745.1). Taxonomy (NCBI): domain Eukaryota; class Dinophyceae; order Prorocentrales; family Prorocentraceae; genus Prorocentrum; species Prorocentrum cordatum. The sequence goes on along the minus strand of CAUYUJ010014361.1, from coordinate 70,967 downwards.
CGCAGGCCGCCCCGGGCCCGCGCCCGGAGCGGCAGCCCTCCGCGCCGGCCCATCCTCCTCCTCCTCTCCTCCTCCTCCTCCTCCTTCCTCTCCTCCTCCTCCTCCTCCTCCTCCTCCTCCTCCTCCTCCTCCTCCCTCTCCTCCTCCCCTCCTCCTCCTCCTCCTCCTCCTCCTCCTCCTCCCTCGCCTTCCGCGGACACTGCGGAGGCCCAGCGCGCGCTGCGCCTCGCGGCGCGCGGGCCTCCCCCGCCGCGTGCGGCACCCGTCGCCGAGCGCCACCGCGGCGCCGGGCGCCGTCCGTCTGCTGCTGCTGCTGCTGCTGCCAAGAAGAGGGATCGGGCTGGGCGAAAGGGGGGGATTGGGAAAGGGGGGGCTACGAAATTGGCTGCATGCAGCTGGTTTCGGCCTCACCGAGGGGCCCCTTCCTCGATACATGGCCGCCTCCGGCGCCGGGAGGCGCCAGGAAAATCAGCTACGCGAGCTGATTCTCAACCCCCCCCTTTGCTATCCCCCCCTTTCGCACGGCCCGAGAGTCGCCCCGCCTGCCTGCGGCAGAGGAGGTGAGGAAGAGGGGGACGGGGGGAAGAGGGGGAGGGAGGATGGGGAGGGAGGGGGAGGGAGGAAGAGGAGGAAGAGGAGGAGGAGGAGGATCCTCCCGAGACGCCAAATTGCTACGCGAGCTGATTCTCACCCCCCCCCCTTTGCTATCCCCCCCTTTCGCCCGACCCGGAGGGAGCAGGGCTCGCCGGGGGCCGAGGCCGCGGAGGGCAGGCCGAGGGCGGCGGCCGGCCGCTGCGCCGCAGGCGATGGCGGCAGGCGCCGTCGCCGGGGGCCAGCGCGCCGAGGAGGAGTGGACCAGCCAAGGGTCCAAACCTGCAGCAGGTGCTGTATGGAACGAGTTCGGCCCCTGGTTCCATCGCACACACTCGCTGGCCCCAGGCGCACGCGGCGGACGCAGGCGCGAGCAGTCGCCGCGAGCAGGCGACCAGACGCAACCCGGCTACGGGTGAGCGGGGTGCTCAGCGAAACCTGCAGCAGATGCTGGTGGTGATAATGCGGGAGTAGAACGCTGGCTCCAGCAGGCTCCAGCAGGCTCTGTCAGAACGCTTTGGAGTAGAGGACTGGTACCATAGTGTACATAGGGCGTTCGGCTGTCGCCGAAAGTCGCGTTCAAGGGGCCCTCAGCTGCTGTGTCTTCATCGAAAAAATAATGCGGGATGACGATTACTTAAAAGATGGGAGAGCGATCAAGAACACAGTTTTCTGCGATGTCTGCTCAAGTTCCTGACTGGAGGAGAACGGTTCAAAAATTAGTTTTCCAGCCCGCGGCCGGTTTTTTCTAATCGCCATCCCGGGCGCCGCCGCGTGAACACGACCCCCGGTCATTTATTAATCGACAACCTCCATTAGGCAAGCTACTCATAGAGTCAAACCACAGACCCAGGATGGCGCTCGCGACCACCGTCGATGCGGCCGCGGTTTCCACGACGCAACCGCCAGGGGTGGCGCTGTCCGACGACCTGGACATTTTCAAGGGCCAGGCGGAGAAGCTGCGCAATGGCGACGAGGCCCGAAAGCAGGAGCTCAAGAATCTAGGATCGCCGATAGCCTCGCACGTCCTCGCCGCGGTGGGAGAACTCCTGCAGCGCGACATCGGCGGCGCCAGCAAGCGGGCCTTCCAGGCGTGGCTCGACAGGACCGCCCTCGATCTGCTGAAGGATGCGCACGGTTCCAAGACGGACATCGAGGACGCAGCGACCCCCTCTGAGGCTCAAGAAGTGCCGCGACCCCCAGAATGCCCAGATCCGGTTCGCCACGAAAGGCCAGGAGCTGCGCGCGGCCGTCCGCGCCGCCCCGCGGTGCGAGGGCAACAGATCCACGCGGGCATCATGCCCGCGTGGTGGCTCGAAGGGGAGCTGTCGACGTGGCTGGAGGCGCTGGCGCGGCGAGCGAGGACGCGCCACCGGGCCGCGAGCGGCCCGCAACACAGCTGCACGGTCCCCTCCCTCCAAGTCCTCTCCAAGCCCATCCAAGTCGTTCGCTCTCGCTCTCCGCCTCTCGCGGCCGCGCGCGCGCGGCCAGTCGTTGCGCATGCGGCCAGGCCAACGGCATCGATGGGGGGCCCTGCCAGGACTCGACAGGTGCCCGCGGGGGGTGAATTGCCGAGCCCAGGCTGGAACGAACGCGAGGCCGACGAAGAGGTGGCCGCTATCTTAGGCCATATGTTATCATCTCCCCTCGCCTGTCCCTGCGCCGCTTGCCATGCCGTTCGAGCCCCGGGCCGCGCCAGAACTTCGCGAGTTCACGAGAGGACAGTCTTTCCGTGCTGCAGGAGTTCTTCCGACCGGCATCGCGCCGATCGTTTTTGCGAGCACGGTTGCCAGCGCTATGTGAGTTCAGTCATCTCCAACGCTGACGTACAGTTTATACATATATACGAACAAGACGACGAATACGAATACGAATACGAATTACCATACATCAGGACAGTAAGAATAAGACTGGCAAGAATAGCAGTAATGATACTGGTACAAATAACGATAATAGGGAAAATAATAATATTATTAATACTTGTAATACTAGTAATGATGATAACAAGAATGAGGATGATAATAGCAATACTAAGTAATAATAGCAATACTAGTCATGATACGAATACTAGTAATACTAATAGTAATACTTGTAATATTAATAATAGTAATAAACGTAATAATAAGCATAATGATAATAACAATAATGATAATGCGACTAAGAATCATCATCAGCAGCAGCATCATCATCAGACTGCGCGCGGGCCTGCGAGAGCGGGTGGAGGGACTCTTTACCACGAGGTGCGGTCCCGACTTAGCTGGGTGGAGTGCAGGGCTGTTTCTGGTGCCCATGTTGTCATGCCGAGCGATAATACTTACAATGGTAATACTCTCTTTTTTATCACCATCGCCACCACCACCACCATCAACCACATCATCACCATCACCATCCTATCCATCATCATCACCAGCATCTTCATCATGCTCATACGCATCATAATCGAATGCCCCATCTTTCCATCATCATCGCCAGTATCGTCCGCATCGTCATCAATATCGTCGGCATCATCAACATCATCATCAGCAGCATTTCCTCGTCATCCTCACCCTGCTCCTCTCCATCCTGCTCCTGCTCCTGCTCCCCCACCTCGTCATCATGCCATCCTCCTCTTCCTTCCCCCTCTCGTCATCACCGTCATCTTTATCATCAGCAGCAGCAGCAGCATCGCCATCCCCATCCCTATTCGTTCTCGTCCTCCATTCGATGTATCTATCTGCTACGTCAAAACGCCTGTCGATGCCAGGCGCCCCGACCAATACAAAACACGATTCGCGCGTCGATCCTGTTCGGGGCGCATCTGCACCAGCAGGTGAAACCCTTCCGGATTTGGAGAGCACGCGTGGCAAATCACATGTCTCCCCCGGGTCGGGTCACAAGAGTTGACGTCTGGACACTGGGCGCCTTTTCACCGTGGTCCAAAACCCTGGGCTTAGCACTTATGACGAGGCCCGGGAGGTCAGGGGCCGCGGGGCCGCGCGCCGTCCACCTTGCACACTGCTTGGCCCAGCAGGGGGAGAGGCCTTTGAAAGGGACGGCCCCTCTGCCTCTGCACAGCTGCGGCCGGCGCGGGGCAGGGCCTGCAAAGCCGCCGCGCGCGGTGCTTGGCATCGCCCTCCCCCTCTCCCAAACCCGAGTAACATCAGCAGGCTGTGGCCATGCAGCATCAGGAGCGCGCTAGAGATTCAGAACGTGCATGCGCAGTGCCCTCCGTAGGGGGCAAGGCTCGAAAAAGGGGGGCGTCTTGGACTCTCAGGGCACTCTCCGCACCCCACCTGGAGATCCTTCTGGGCCTGCCACTGTCTCGAAAGCCTGGAAGGCAACCGCTTCCTGGCACGCAACGACATCACGACAAGGGGTGTCCTCTTCGTCGGGCGCCGTCTGTCTGGGGATCTTCGAGCGTCGGCCCGTGAATGCTCGCGCCCGCCAAACATACCGAACACTTCCACCTGACAATATCCTTTTCTCGGCATCGCTCGGACGTGTGCATTTTTCTTCCGGCGAGGACCATCGAGGAGCATCCTTGATCATTTGGCGAAAAAACACGCACGAAACCGAAAAAAACACAGGGAAATCACGTCCGAGCGATGCCCAGTTTTGAATATGCACAAGTTCTCGAAACATGCTTGTAGCTTGCGACGCGTCTAGGTGGTAGGCAACCCCTTGCTTGGCAAGTACATCGGCATGCTGGTCCCCTTCCCCCTCAAAGCATGATGAGGTTTCACCTACAGCATCGGGATACGTAGCACAGGCTAATGTGTTTGTTGTGCGCAGCCAGCCCATCCTCAACATTATGGGCTCTGGGCCATATGTGTGCCCCTGGATTGCAGACCAAAAGCGAGGCTAGTCTGTCCCAGACGCACCTGAGGGTTCTGACACAGCCCGCGCACATCTCACAATCCTGTTAAACCAGCGAGGCCGCCATCATGTAGGCATCGTCCTCACCATCACAAGCTTGTTGGTACGGTGCGATCATCCTAGACATTGGCCTGTCGGCGCAGATCGACCAGCTGGCGCGGCGGAATCGCGAGGGGGTGGGGTCGAGGGCCGATCCATCGGTGAAAAGCTCATCAGGCAACTGGCCGTTCGATTGCTTACTAAATCAAAACACGCGCCGCTCACCTCCACCCAGAGCTGGAGGGACTAACTCCCGCGGACCTGGCAACAGCCCAGCAGCAAATGGTTCGAGGATTTGGCACAGATCCGAAGCGTCAGCCGTCGCTCTGCTAGCATCAGAGGCGAGGCGCTCGCGGCTGTCCCCGTCGAAAGTGGGGCATTGGAATCTCTTGTGAGAAGGGTTTCTGGGGCTCCCTGGCAGACTTGGCATTCGCTGCCTTCCGCAAGGTGGCGCCCCTGCAGCCTCTGTTGCATCCAGGTCCCCAGGGAGAGGTTATTCCTAACACCGATTTGGCGGTGGGCATGCCAGAGCTCGGCGCCATCCCCACTCATGGCTCTTCAAGCCCCGTCCCACAGAGGAGGCCTGTATCAGGCCCTGTCCAGCGTAGGACGATGCCACGGCGCTTTCACATCAGCCCCGTGACCTGAACCATCAGCCGCAAGGTCGCGCGCCTCACGGGGTGTCAGCGCCAAAAGATCGATGCGTTCGCGGTCAGCTCTGCGGACGAATCACGCAAGTACAGCTGTCCAGCCTTTTCTCAACCAGGAAAGCAAAGACACATGCGCAGGGGAGGCGGCAGTAACCCATGGGCCTCCTCAAAGCCGCGACCTGCTCAAGTGATTGCGCAAAAACAGTCTGCATGGCTTCCAGTGTCGGGGGCCCGTCCCAGCTCGTGTTCGCCCACTTCGCACACGACACTGGAGTGATGAAGAACATGCGGGTCCATCTGCTTGCTCAATGCGAACGATCTCCATCTGCAGAAGGCAAGGACCCAGTTTTCTGCTTGCACACATTCCCGCGCGCAGCAATCCTAAGTGCGCGGATTCGGCCTGGGGTGAGCCCCGCAGCCGCCGAGGCCCATAGGGCCCCCGCTTGAGGTCCTGATCGGTATACGTTCCCAGCGCGCGCCCCGGCAGCTTTAAGCTTCCAGAGTTTACGGCGCCTCATCCCAGATTTCCGTTGCTTCGTGAGTGCCGTCGGGGTCATCCGAATGTTCTTGCTCACCGCGTCACATCCCAGAGGTCGCACAGAAACCTCACTAGTGGATTTTAGGAACTTGCAGTATTTGCTTAGCACGTTGACGATGCCTGGGGGTGGGGGGGGCGAGAGAATTTGTCTTCTTGCCCGAGACCACCAGCACAAGTTCATCGAACCCTTATTGAATCTGCAAACCGACTCCTCTTAACGGTTCCACAATGAGTTTAGTCGCACGTAGCCATTGCAACGATACATCATCCACCACATCATTTATCTGCAGCGACGAGTAGTTGAGAGCCAGCGCACACAACACACACTACAACACAACATTGGCGAAGCTGGCATTCAGATTGCAACCAGCAGTAATCGGTCATGCGACTGAAAACAAAGCCGAACATGCACCTGCAAACGCCATGACACGAGGACCCCTGGTATAATGCAATCGCCGACATCGTGAAATCAAGATGAACTATCATTACTTGAGCTTCCTCGAACATGATCCTTCGTGCCATTCTCCCGTAGAATGTATCTAAGTTCATGCCTAACGTTGCAGATTCGAATGCGTGGCACGCGCGAACTCCGTGAGCATCGCATGCTGCCAGTTTGCTCTAAGAAAGCCATGTAATTTAGTTCCCAAGCACGTGCTGCACACTAGCGAACCCGTCCCCAGAATCTGAACAGCGACAGGATAAGCGCCGGCGCCCTCGGGCTTACCTTGGAGGGCGATGATGGTAGGGCATTTGCTGGGGATCACGCAAGGGTCCGGCTCCCAAGACGCCATGGTGTCCACTAGTCTGCCCAGGAAAATCTGAGGCAAAACCGTCCAGGACTTTGGGTCCAGGCCATCAGCTCCAAATCAAGGATCATGATTGAATTTATTAAGGGCCCACTTGATGACCTGCCTAGAGGGCCTTCCCAGGGGGTCCGCTTCCTTGAGTGACTTGATCTGCTCCTGAGTGAGCTCCGGTTGATGATGCTGTCAGTACTTCTCCCACTCCTGTTTTGAGTTCGTCGGTCGCGTTGTCCCCCTGGAGCTCCCACCCCTCAGGACTGTGAGGACCTACTTCAAGGTTCTTCTCCTTGCCGTAGGTGCGGGCAGCTTCGCCTTCCTTAGAGGATTACATCTTGCCACCTCATCGATTTCGAACACTCTCTGCTAGAAATCTCGGCCATCTGGTGATCGTGGGTCGAGCGGGTTGCTGGTAGCAGATTTCAAGCTCGCGACCATCAGTGGCCAGGATAGCTTCGACCAGATCACCTATCGACGGCGCTACTACTCTAAGTTGAGGCTGCAGCAACTCTTCGCCCAAGCGTATAAAGAAACAGTTTTGGTCTCTGCCCAGGGTTGCGAGTTGAAGACTGGCTCGATGCATGACTCCGACTTGGCCAGAAATGCCACCAGCGATCGCCATGCCCTAGGCCGCGGGGTGGAATTCGAAAACCTGTCCTTTCTCAAGAAGAGCTCGAGCGTGAGGGCCTTCAGCTGGAAGCCCTCTGACCTCCCATGACATGCATTCCTTTCGTCCCCGCAGATATCGAATTCTGCACAGTTCCAACTCAGCATTGTCAAGCCACTGACCCCAAGACTCCAAGAAGCTGGTGCTTGTGCCCCTGACGTCCCAACTCCAGAGCCTCTCCTCGGAGTCTCTCTCACAACCTGTCGGGCGCTTGGTGGGGGACGTCTTCTTGTTCACCTTAACGTGGATGGGAATGGCTAGACTGATACCTGGCGTTCAAAAATCGCCTGGCAAGAGGAGGCTGATCGGCGCGACGTTGAGCACCGAGATATTGTCGACGCATCGACACAAGCCGTGCGGCAGCATGAACAGGTCGAGGGCGGTGCCAGCTCTTGCCGCGCAAGTCGGAAGCGCTGGGACAACCACCGCCGCTCCAAGTTGGGAGCACCACACCATGAGTCGATCACGTGTCGGACCCATTGTGGCATCGCATCCAATAACCCAAGTAACAGCCGGGGCCGCCAGGGCCTCCTGAGTGGGCGTCACACGCAGAATTTTTTGAGCGATTCATCGAAGGATGACGCTAGAGATGCTTTTTCGGCGTCCTGCCCCCCCGCGGGGCCTCTTCGGAGCCAGGACTCTTCACTTCTTCACTTCCAGGAGCATCCGAAGCCCAACAGACAATTCAGCAGTACCATCTTCACTCCCAGAAGAGTGGTGGTAGAATCGCTTGAGAGTGCCTGGCCATATCTTGCCAGCTTGAGGAGCTACTTGGGGCCTAGCATCATCTGGCCAATGTGTCTCCGACCTCCAGCCAAGACACCAGCAAACGACGCAAGAGCGTGGTCGCCCGTGCTGGCAGCAGGACAAGCATCTACAACGAGCCCCGTTCCTCCTCAACACATTGTTGTACTTAGTGAGTGTCTCCTAAATTGTCACTCTGGTCTCGTGGCCAGCAAAGAACTGAGGTTTCACGCCCCGCGGTCTTCATCAAGCCTCCAATCCAAAACAGCGTTCCAGGAGTTCCAGGAGTTGGTGTTGCCAGAAAAGAACCCCATAACTCATGCGTGGTGCGTTTCCTCTTGCTGGGCTATTGGTTGGACAGCGGCTGGTTTATCATTGCCAGGATGATGACCGTTCCCGATGCCAAGCATGGAATCGTGCAGGAAGACTGAATATGTTGTGATGAGCTCGCGACAAATCATCACGATCCGGACTGGTCATCGAGCCGCATACCGCGCTGCATGGGGACGAGGAAGCCGACGCACTTGCTATACACCTCGCACATGGGATTGACCTCCCGTAAAACACGTTGCTTATTTGACGTGCTCGCCTTGATATGTTTCTGCAGCTTCTTCCCGGCATCCTTGAGTGCGGCTCTAGTTGCGTCGCGTGTTGTTCCTTCAGTTGTGCCAGTTGTTGTTGTCTCTGCTTCTCGCAGCCGCTGAGGCGCCTCAGCGATCTTGGCCAGCTCGTCGTCGTCAATCTCCACGTCATGACCGCCATCGGCTTCGGGACCAGCAGAGGGAGCAGCCGCAGCGCCATAGCGCGCAGAGACAGCTTGAGCCTGCAGCATGCCAAGCAGTACCTTGAGGTGCTCGGCGGCACTGTCGTCCGACTTCTGGTTACGGAGCCAGTTCTTGAACTCATCCGACGCGTTGATGCAGTGCTGCTCTTTCCATCTTGAGCAGTGGGCCCCCACCAGCAGCGACCGACTTGGCGGAGGCCTCCTGCTCGAACACCTCCACCTGGCGCTTAGCCTCCTGTAGCGCCTGCTCACCGTCAGTGAGTTGCTGGTCCAACAGCTTGTTGGCCTTTTCCACCTCCTGCTGGATACCAGCTTGGACGAGATTTCACGCACCCTGGCCAGGCGAGCGATGATGGAGTGCTGGTCCTCCGCCATCTGTTTGTCGCCTTGACAACTCGCAGACCGTGCAGTTTTCTGCTTATGCGCAAACCGTCCTCTGATCTCCATGGTGGCATCGTCCTCCTTGGCACTGGCTGACCCTGCCGATGTCCCTGGAGGTGCTGACGAAGAGCCGCCCTTCTCCAGCTCCTCGATGCGCTTGAAGATCGTCTGCAGCGTGGCGTCGAGCTTCGGTGCGACAGACTGCCACTGTCCTCTGGGCCATGTAGCCATGTATTCTTGCCAGCTCCTTGTGCCACGACCTTCTCATGAGCTGCTTTGGCCGCCTTCTGCACTGCTTGCGGGGCATGCGTGCCACAAGCGCACTTGATACGAGACGCCAAGTTGCCTGAACGATGGCATCGCGTGCACTGCCATTGAGGTTTCTTGGGCCGCAAGAGGCCATCCTTCGAACTCATGGACACCCGTCCGTGCACACCCGGTACGCGCAGAAAGGCTGGTTGTTCCTGCAGGAGCTCACAGAATGGGCCCCTCCTATCCCTCCCCTTGCTCCTGCTCTCCCTCCTCATCCTCATGTCCTCCTCTTCCTCTCCCTCCACCTCGTCATCATCACCATCATCACCATGATCATCGCCGTCGCCATCGCCATCCCGTCCCATCCTACTCGGCGCAGCCAGCTGCCACATCGCCTCTCGGCCCGCCCCCCCCCCCTTCTGCCGCCCCCCCGAACGCTCCCGCTCCGCGCGGTTCCGCACCTCCCTGCCCTCTCGTTACCAGAGGAGGTGGGGGGGGGCGGGCATGGGCGTCGGCGGATGCGCAGTCCCGACGGGCGGCGGAACCACCTCGCAGTCGAGGGTGCAATTTGCAACCAGCCCCGCCAGAGACTCAAGCACGAGAGTGGTGAACCGATGGCTGCAGGAACCTGCAGCCAGCCGCAAGCAGGATCTCGCCGCGCAGAGCAAGGCCGAGGCGCCCCCTCACCATCATCGGCATCATATTTACCATTCTCCTCCTCCTCCCCGTCCCCCTCCCCCTCCTTCTCCTCCTCCTCCTCCTCCTCTTCCTCCTCCTCCTCCTCCTCCTCCTCCTCCTTCTCCTCATCCTCCTCATCGTTCCTCTTCCTCCCGCTTCCCTCTGCTCCCTCTCCTCCTTCTCCTCCCTCCTCCGCCTCCTCCTTCTCCTCCCTCCCTCCTCCTCTTCCTCCTCCTCCTCTTCCTCCTCCTCCCCTTCCTCCCCCTCCCCTTCCTTTTCCTCCTCCTCCTCCTTCTCCTCCTCTTCCTCCTCCTCCTCCTCCTCCTCCTCTGGGCACCGGCCCGGGAGGTCGCTCGCACTCCTGGCGGGGTCCGCGCGCCCGCCGGCACTTCGGCCGGCGCGGCCGCGGCGGCGCTGGCGAGGCTTGGGCGCCGCCGTTGGCCAGGGGGTGGGGGGGTTAGGAGAAGGGGGCGCAGGGGATGGGATGGAGGAGGAGGAGGACGACGACGACGACGATGAGGAGGAGGACGAGGATGAGGACGAGGACGAGGACGAGGAGGAGGAGGAGGAGGAGGAGGCGGGACAAGGAGGAGTAGCAGGAGGAGGAGGAGGGAGGAGGGAGGAGGGAGGAGAGAAAGGAGGAGGAGGAGGAGGAGGAGGAGGAGGACCAGTGTAAACTCAAGAGTCATCAACGATGTTTGAATAAACCCTCCCTCCAAGCTCCCTCTTCATAGGCCCCTACAACGGTTCATGTCCAGTGATGGAACTGCCTTGTTGGAAGACAACCGTTTGAAAATCCTGAAGCGCGCCGAAAGATTATCCTCGGAACTCCAACGCCACGGACCAACCTGACTGTTGCGTTTTGACGATCCTGAAACGTGCCAGATTGCCATTCCTGAGACTTCAACACCGCGATCCGAAGTATCTCTTGCACCCTCCTAATCCCGAATATCTTCCAAAACATTGTTTCTGGTACGTTGACCATGGGAATCCGTGAAACTCTTGTAACAATTTACATGGAATGTGCGCGGAGCTAAGGCGAGAGCCACATGTTGAAAAGGAGTCGCCCTCAATCCGTGAAACTCTCGCAAATGTTTAAAAGGAATGCGCGCGGCGCTAAGGCGAGAGCTGCAATTGTTGACGCTTCGCGTATCCCCACCAGCCCATCCAGAAACGATGCTCAGGGGAGTTGAGGTGATCAGGGAAGTCGGGGAGCATGCAGAATAACAAAGGGCGGGGGAAGCTGTCACAGACCCCGAGAGGGGGAGGATGGAAGAGGAGTCGTCGTCGTCGTCGTCGTCGTCGGAGGAGGAGGAGGAGGAGGAGGGGGAAGAGGAGGAGGAGGAGGAGGAGGAGGAGGACGGAGAAGGAGGAAGAATCGGAGGAGGAGGAGGAGGAGGGGAAGGAGCTTCTTGGGGGTCTTTTGAGGGCCTCTTGGAGGGCTTTTTGGGCGCCTTGGGGCATCTTGGGCGCCTCTTGGGACCCTCTTGAGGCGCTCTGGGGAGCCTTCGGGGCGCTTTTGGGGCCATCTTGGAGGGAGTCGATCAAACAAGAGGGGGGGTTTAATTAGCGTCCCCCCTCGGAAGCCCCTAAAATCGCCTCTTGGACCCCTCTTGGAACGCTCTTGGAGTGCTCTTGGGCGCTCTTGGGGCCGTCTTGGGGCTCTTTTGGGGCTCTCTTGGGGCCCTCTTGGGCCATCTTGGAGCCATCTCCAGGCCTCGGATGGCCATCGGAAGCGAAAAGGCGAGAAAGCAAAAATCATTGATTTTCCTTAGGTTTTGGGACGATTTTGGCCTCTTCGGGGCCTCCTTGGGGAGCTGTTTGGCCACTTGGAGTTATCTTGGGGCCGTCTTTGGGCTTCTTGGAACCATCTTAGGAGCCATCGTGAGCGATCTTGCGCTATCTTGAGCCATCTTGGAGCTCATCTTGGGTTCTCTGAGGCGCTCTTGGAGCCGTCTTGGGCCATCTTGGACGCTCTAACTACCCGCGGCCCCCCCCGTCCAGGTCCAGGGGAGGGGGTAGGGGGAGGGGTAAACCCCTCCCCAAGGGGGAAGAGGGAGGGGTGGAAGAGGATCTGTTCTAGACCACCTACGCCCAGAGGGCTGGTGGGATTTGAAAATCCCCCGCCCTCAATCCACGACTGCAACTGTTCAAAACCAGTGCGCGCGGCGCTCATGCGAGAGCCAAAGTTTGGAAACCACCCGCCCTCAATCCGTGAAACCCTTGCAGTTTTCTAAGACGAGGGTGCGCAGCGCGAAAGCGAGAGCCACATGTTGAGAAACCACCCGCCCTCCATCCGTGAGACTCTTGCAAAGCTGCAAAACGCACGTTAGCCAGCGTGGGCCCCAAACAGTAGGTGTTTACAGTCTACGCGGCGCAATCGATGTTCGCAGTAGTGCAGCGAAGTGAAGTCGAGTAAAGTAAAGAAACATGAAGTGAAGCAGAGTAAGGTAAAGCAAAGCAAAGTAAATCACAGCAAATCAAAGGAAAGTAAACTAAAGTAAAGTGAAAGAAAATAATGCAAAGCAAAGCAAAACAATGCAACACATAGTAAAGCAACATATAGCAAAGGAGTGCAATGCAACGCAACGCACTGCAAAGCAATGCGGAGCTATGCAAAGCAACGCAAAGCAAAGCAATGCAAAGCAATGCCACGGGCGGCGACGGGCGGCGACGGGCACCACCCACCCCGAGCTGGTTACGAGAAGTAAGAACCCCTTGGCTGCAAGCAGCCGGGTTGGGAATGTGCGCGGCGCTAATTAATGCGGGAGCCGCATTTCGAACCCCCCCGCTCTCAACCCGTGAAAGTCCTGCCAATGTTTGCAGCGAGTGCGCGCGGCGTTGTGGCAAGAGTCACATGCTGAAAACGACCCGCCCTCAATCCGTGAGACTCTTGCTAATGTTTACACGGATGTGCGCGACGCTGAGGCGAGAGCTACATGTTGAAAACCGCCCGCCCTCAATTCGCGAAATTTCTGCAATTGCTTCAAACGAATGTGCGCAGCGTTGATGCGACAGTCACATTTTTAGAACGACCGCCCCAATCCGTGAAACGCTTGCAACTTTTAAAACGGATGTCCACGGCGCTAAGGCGAGAGCCAAAGTTTGAAAACGACCGCCCTCCATATATGAAGCGGTTGTCAATGTTTGAGTTTCAGGGCCATTAAGGGTGCAGAAGTCTCAGACGAAACGCCCGACCCGCCCTTTCGATTGGCCTCGGGGTGCGACAGGGAGAAGTTATGTACAAAAAGAAGGAATGCGGGCGGCCGGAGGAGCAGAGGGAGCTCAAGAGGCGCCCCAGACCGCCCCGAGAAGGCCCAAGAGGCCCTCAAGAAACCTCCAAGACGGCGTCAGAGGCCCCCATCATTCGAGAGGCCCCCAAAAGACGGTCCAACAAGGGCCCCGAAGAGAAGGAGGAGGAGGAGGAGGAGGAGGAGAACGAGGAGGGAGGCCGGAGGAGGAGGGAGGCCGGAGGAGCAGGAGCAGGAGCAGGAGCAGGACCAGGAGGAGGCCAGAGGAGGAGGCTGGAGGAGCAGGCTGGAGGGGGAGGAGGTGGACGAGGACGAGGACGACGACGATCACGACGAGGAGGAGGGAAGCTGGAAGAGGAGGAGGAGGAGGAGGAACAGGAGGAGGAGGAGCAGGAGGAGGAGGAGGAGGAGCAGGAGGAGAGGAGGAGGAGGAGGAGGAGGCCCGAGGAGGAGGAGGAGGAGGAGGAGGATGAGGAGGAGCAGCAGCAGCAGCAGCAGGTGGAGGCTGGACTAGGAGGCTGGAGGAGTGCGGCTGAGAGCAGGAGGCCGGCGGAGTGCGGCGGAGAGGCCGGGCGGCGTGCTGTGCGCCGTGGTGCTGCGCGACCGCGGCGGCGGCCCCTGCGCGGGAGGCCACCGGGCCCTCGTTCCAAATTTCTTGCGGCCTGTGCAGGGGAAGGGAGGAGGAGGAATCGAGGAGGAGGAAAAGGAGGATCGGGGAGGAGGCGGAGGAGTAGGAGTAGAAGGAGAAGGAGGAGGAGGAGGAGGAGAAGGAGGAGGAGGAGGAGGGAGGAGAGCGAGGAGGGGGAGGGGGGGGCAAGGAGGAGGAGGAGGAGGATCGAGAAAAACAGGAGGATCGAGGAGGGGGGGGAGGAGGAGGAGGAGGAGAGGAGGAGGAGGAGGAGGAAGAGGAGGAGGAGGAGGAGGAGGAGGAGGAGGAGGAGGAGGAGGAGGAGAAGGTGGGAGCGAGGAGGAGGAGGAGGAGAGGAGGAGGAGGTGGGGGAGCGAGGAGGGGGGGTCGTGGTGGAGGAGGAGGAGGATGTTGAGACGGAGGAGGAGGTGGAGGAGGATAATTGGAGTAGAAGGAAGAATAATAAGAAGAGTAGGAATACGAATATTATGAACCATATGCATAACAACCACACAAATATTATTAGTAGTAAGAATAGGAATATGGATAATAATACTAATAATATTATTATTAATAATAATATAATAATAGTATTAGTAGTAATAATAATAATAATAATAATACGAATAATAATAGTTAGAGACTTAGGAATAATATAAGTAGTTGTAACATTCGTAATTGTATTATATGTTTACGTAGTCATATATAGGTGTAATGTGTAAACATACATAACTGGAATATAGCTATGCAATAGCTGTGTAATAAGACAAACTATCAATACTGATGCTACGAATAACAAAGATACGAATAAGAAACATAGGTCTGAATCGCACAATCAATAATAATATCAATAACAAAATAATAACAAGTAGTAGCAGTTTTGTTGTAAGAAGCAGAAACTTGAAGAAGAAGAAGATGAGGAGGAAGAGGAGGACGAGGAGGAGGAGGAACCGAAGGCGTACTGTAGTAAGGTTATGGTATGCGTCCTCCATGTCGGCTTCTGGGGTCCAGTCTCGACCTCCGTGTCGCCAGCGAGGGCGGAAGTGCGGGGATAGAGCGATGAGTTTCTCCACGGAGGAGAAGGTCGGTTTATTCTAGAAGGGCCGCCACGCCAAACCCACCTACGCCCAGAGAACTGGTGGGGGATTGCGCACCCTCCACCACCACATGGAGATCCCGTGTGCCTGCGGCCGGCTCTCCCCCTTGTCTCCCCCCCCCTCCTCCTCCTCCTCCTCCTCCTCCTCCTCCTCCTCCTCCTCCTCCTCCTCCTCCTCCCCCTCCTCCTCCCCCTCCTCCCCAGACAATTATCGCCTGCCGTCTCCCGACCCGCCCGAGCGCGCGTACGAACTGCCTCTGCCGCGCGGCGACGCGAGAAGCGCAGAGGAAGAACGTGTGGAGGCCAGCGCGCCGCCAGCTTCCCTCCTTCTCCTCCTTCTCCTCCTCCTCCTCCTCCTCCTCATCCTCCTCCTTCTCCTGTCGTTGAAAGTTGGTGTTGTGGGATGTCCAGGTCCCAGCCTATGTCACACGCCTTCCTACTTCGACAATCGATCGGAGGTAGGGGGGGGAGATCGCAGTGAAACGGAGACGTGCGAGTTCGCAACATCTCCGTGCCAATGCGCTGCCCAGGTGCGCTTGCGAGGGGCGGCTAAGGGGGCCGCCGCGCCCCCCGAGGCAGCCGCGTCGCCCCCTCCAGGCAGCGCCAGCTGCCAGACGGGACCGGGCTCGACAGCGGCGAGGGCGTCGAGCAGCACAGGGGCAACGGCGTGGCGGCGGCGGCGGCGGCGGCGGCCAAACGCGCGCTGGACGGAGGCGCTGGCGCCAGAGCGGCGGCCACGCCTCGCGGGGCTCCGCGCAGGACGCGGGCTGCAGAGGCGGTTGGGGGAGGCCGCTGCGCCGACGAGGGCGACGCCGCCACCACGGCGACGAGGCGGCAGGGGACCCGCGCAACGGCGCAGCGGCAGGCCCTGATCGACCGCGCGATCGACGGTGGGTTCGTGCGCGCCCACAAGCGGCATCGTCCCGGCGCAGGGCTGCGAGCCGGGCAGCCGCGAGCTCGGACGGCGCGGCGGGGGCGAGCAGAGCGGCGAGCTCGGGCGCAGAGCGGAGAGGCTGCAAGCGCCCCCCCCCCCACCCACACCACCACTCCTGCGGCCCGTCGTGGCGTTCGACAGCAGGCGCAGGTTGGTCGGCTTCTGTTGGCGTCCTTACGATACCTCCTGTTGTTGAGGTGGCCGCCCGCGGAGGCGGGCGCGGGGGGGGGGGAGCGCCTTTTCCTCTTCCAATTTTTCCTTGCTGGCAGCATGGGCCTTCTGGCTGCGTCCGACCGACCGACGCCCGCTGCTCCATCCAGGACCCATTTGGACCTGGGAAGGCACCGCTGCTTCGCCAGAGCGCTGGACTCCCACGCGCCCGCCTGCGCAGACGACGCCGAGTGCTCCGGCGACGACCACCATGACGAGGCTCGGTAGTGCGTTGGACAGCGACGAGGAGTTGCTGCAGAGCCCTGGCACGGCCCATGCCGGGGCCGCGGGTCGCCCTCCGCGCGGACGGAGCCCGACACGGGCTCCAGGCAGCGTCCCGACAGGCCGCCCGGCGCCCGCAGCAGGCTCGGCCTCCACGACAGCTCCAGCCGAAGCGCCCCACGCGTTCTTGCCTGGGCTCGGCAGCGGCGCGTCCAGAGTCCAGCTGACGCGCGACCGCGACGCGTTCGTCGCGGCCCTCGTCCGCCGCCGCATGCGGCCCCGAGGAGGCCAGCCTTGGGCCGCCAGGCCGCTCTGCGACGGCCCCGGCCGCGGCCACCCCATCCGCGGCGTCGCCTCCCGGAGGGTGCGCCGCCACCCGCTGCTGGCTGGCAGCGAGGACCACGGGCCCCCGGGTCTGATTCCTTCCCGGACCCCACGTCCGCGCATCGGCGCATCGCCGCACTGGGATTAATTCGGGCCTGTCCCTCTGAGGACTATTCACAAACAGTCAAACACATTACTCCAGGGACGGCTCTCCTACTATCTTTGGCCACGTTTGACCATGCTCTTGCCACTTCAAATGTCTCCTCCAAAATCCGCCTGTGGGGAGACATGCCCGACCTATAACACTGGGGGCGCACACCAGCAGCCCTCCCGCCAACGCCGCCCGGCCGAGGGCAGAGCGCCAGGCCCCCGCGGAGCGGCCCCGCGCTGCCCCGCGAGTGCGAGCTGCGCAGGCCGCTGCCGCGGCAGACGAGACATCCTCCTCCTCCTCCTTGTCTTCCTCCTCCTCCTCCTCCTCTCCTCCTCTTCCTCCTCCACCTCCTACTCCTCCTCCTCTTCCTTTTCCTCCTCCTCCTCCTCCTCCTCCTCCTCCCCCTCCCCCTCCCCCTCCCTCTCCCCCTCCCACCCCCCAGGCACCGCAGGCGCCACCGCCGCGTAGCCTGGCCCGCTCTTCTGAACGGCGTCCGAAGGCCCAGGGCCCTGCCGCAGATAGCCTTCGCGGAGCTTCAGGCGTGGCTCGAAGCCGGCGCCCTTGCGCCAGCAAGGGGCGTGGGGAAAGCGCTGCCTGGCTGGAGCCTCCTGAAGGGTCCGTGGCCGCTCCGCCGAACGCTTCGGCAATTCCCAGGGCCCCCCCCGACACCGCCCCGGGCCCTGGCAGCTCTCGCGGCTGACGTGCGTCGGCTCGACCCCACTGCGGGCCGGCCTCCGCGACTCGGGCGGGGAAGACATCCATGGAGAGGCTGTTTTCCCCCTCCTGCGCCCAGAGGAGGTGCAGCCAGGCGGATCGCCACAGAGAGCGACGCCCCTCCTCGGGCGCGCCAGGCCCAGGGCTGGGCCCAGTGTTCAGTCGGGCATGTCCCTCTGCAGGAGGAATATTCCAAAATGGTCTCACACACAAAAAAATCTGGGGACGATGCTTCGACTATTTTTGCATATTTCTGAACATGGTTTGCGTATTTATTGTATGTGTCGTCCACACTCCCCCTGTAGGAGGACATGCAGGGGGGAAAAAACACACAGACACAAGTAATCGTCGATCCCCCGGAAAGTATAGGAAAACATGGGAAGTGGGGGGGAGAGGAAGACCCAGAAAAGATTTGAAACTATAGGGGATCCTGCTACTTGTGTGTATAAGCTTGTGCGTCCCAGGGCCCCTTTTTAGGCATGCCGGACCTAAGCCCAGTGGGCTTCTCTGGCCGAGAACTCGGCCTCGCAGCGCGCGCCACCTGCGGCGCCGCGCGCGGCTGCTGCCGCGCCCCATCGCGGGCCCCTCCGGGATGTGCGCGGCCCTGGGCATGCCGCGGCCTCGGCCCTGGGCATGCCGCGGCCTCCGCGCCCTCCTGGGGCAAGAGGCCCCGCGCCGGCGCTGGCTGCTCCTGGCAGTCCCGTGTTTTGCGCGGCGACGGTTAAGGCGGGCGTGTCCCTCTACAGGGGGGCATCCAAACATACTTTTTGTTATTAAAAGACAATGGGGACGTTATTGTTGTATTATTTTGTTTGCCCATTTTTGAGCATTTGTTGGCTAATTGTTTACCTAACTGCGAAGACTGATCGGCTTCTAGTGGTGTCAAAAGAGAGCATCATGACTCCCCAGGGAGGTCTGGGCGGGATCCGGAATCCGGAAATTCTTTTTTTTAGCAAACAGTAGCGCCATTCGTGGTCTTCGAGTTCCCAGAACTCCATTCTTGGGCATGATTTTGGACGCCCGGAGCCAATTGTAGGCGACTTCATGGTCTTCGAGTTCCCAGAACTACATTCCTGGGCATGATTTTGAATGCCCGGAGCCAACTGTAGGCCACTTCGTGGTCTTCGAGTTCCCAGAATTCAATTCCTGGGCATGATTTTGAATGCCCGGAGCCAACTGTAGGCGACTTCGTGGCCTTCGAGTTCCCAGAACTCCATTCCTGGGCATGATTTTGAATGCCCGGAGCCAACTGTAGGCCACTTCGTGGTCTTCGAGTTCCCGGAACTCCATTCCCGGGCCACATTTTGAATGCTGATGCAGGCTGAGGTTGGGGCTGATGCAGGCTGAGGCTGAGGCAGGCTGAGGCTGAGGCCGAGGCTGAAAGCAGACTGAGGCTGAGGCTGAAGCAGGCTGAGGCTGAGGCTGAGGCAGGCTGAGGCTGAGGCTGAGGCAGGCTGATGCTGAGGCAGGCTGAGGGTGAGGCTGATGCAGGCTGAGGCTGAGGCAGGCTGAGGCTGAGGCCGAGGCTGAAGGCATATTGAGGTTGAGGCTGAAGCAGGCTGAGGCTGAGGCTGAGGCTGAGGCAGGCTGAGGCTGAGGCTGAGGCAAGCTGATGCTGAGGCAAGCTGAGGCTGAGGCTGAGGCTGATGCAGGCTGAGGCTGAGGCAAGCTGAGGCCGAGGCTGAAGGCAGACTGAGGCTGAGGCTGATGCAGGCTGAGGTTGAGGCTGAGGCAGGCTGAGGCTGAGGTTGACGCAGGCTGAAACAGGCTGAGGCTGAGGCAGGCTGAGGGTGAGGCCGAGGCCGAGGCTGAAGGCCGACTGAGGCTGAGGCTGAAGCAGGCTGAGGCTGAGGCTGAGGCAGGCTGAGGCTGAGGCTGAGGCAGGCTGATGCTGAGGCAGGCTGAGGCTGAGGCTGTGACTGCGACTGCCGTTGCCACTGCGACTGTCATCGCGAATGCGACTGCGACTGCGAGAACAGCAGAATTCTACAACTGGATTCTCATCTGAATCTTAAGGGGAATGCTTCCAGCTATGCTTCTACACATCGCTGTTAGGTTGCTTTGCCGGGATAATTTCGTCCAAAATCGGCACGTAGGGGGACACGTCCGGTTTAAGGCGACGGGGAGGCAGGAAGAGAGAGGAAAGCAGGACCGTCTTGGAGGCAATTGTGGGCGTCTTCGATGCCTCTTAGGCCGTCCTGGGGCTCCTCAGGGCCGTCTTGGGGGCCTCTGGGGCCGTCTTGGAGGCCTCTTGGGCGATCTTGGGGGGCCCTTGGGGGGCTCTTGGGCCGTCCCGGCGGAGGGCCAAGACCGGCGGGGCGCAGCAGGAGGGGGGGCAGCCGGGAGAAGGGGCCGAGAGGAGACCGCAAGCAGGGAGCAGAGGCCCCAGCGTTCTGTCGGGCGTGTCCCCCTACAGGGAGATTTTCCACGAAAAACAAAAAATACCTATAAAAAAATGCTTCAAACATGTCAAGAAATATTTACAAACAGTCCCCTGACTATTTTTGGGATGATTGTTTGATCATTGTTGGGCTATTTTTTTTATTTGTCGTCGAAAATCCCCCTGTAGGGGGACAGGCCCGACTTAACCCCAGCGTCTCGGCACAGCTTGGGCGCCCGAGTTATCCGGGGTAACTCGGGTCCGGGGTAACTCGGGTTCGGATTCCCGAAAAAGGAACCCGAGTTATCCCTGACCCGAGTTACCCCTGATGATTCGGGGCTCTGGACGCCCGAGTTATCCGGGGTAACTCGGGTCCGGGTAACTCGGGTTCGGATTCCCGAAACAGGAACCCGAGTTATCCCTGACCCGAGTTACCCCTGATGATTCGGGGCTCTGGACGCCCGAGTTATCCGGGGTAACTCGGGTCCGGGGTAACTCGGGTTCGGATTCCCGAAACAGGAACCCGAGTTATCCCTGACCCGAGTTACCCCTGATGATTCGGGGCTCTGAACAGCTTCGGCTCGGGCTCGACTGCCCGGGCGCGCCGAGGGCGCGTGTGTCTCGGGGGCGACCTGCGGACCACCCGCGAAGCCGCGCCGCCTCCCTCCCTCTGCTCTTCAGGGGCGCCTGCGCCTGTCCGATTCGGCACCGATGCCAGCCGACCTGATCTGATTCGGCCGAAGGATTGCAAAAAAACCTAGGATTGCAAAAAAACGAAGGATTGCAAAAAAACCTAGGATTTTGTTTGCAATCCTTCGGTTTTTTTGCAATCAGAATTCCGACGACTCGATGCGACCCGATGCGACCCTCCCTTTGCTCGTCGGGGCGCATGCCTGTCCGATTCGGTGTCGATGCCGGCCGACTTGATCTGATTCGGCCCCGACATTCCGACGACTCGATGCGACCCTCCCTTTGCTCTTCGGGGCGCCTGCCTGTCCGATTCGGTACCGATGCCGGCCGACCTGATCTGATTCGGCCCCGACATTCCGACGACTCGATGCGACCCGATGCGTGCTTGGCCTTGCTGTGCGTCCTGGCGCACCCGGCCCGATGCGCTTCGGACCTCGCGCCGACCCGTGCCACGCGCGCGCCGCGACGCAGAGTTCAGCTCCTTCCGACGGCCTGGTCCGATGGCCGGGTGATCCTGGAGGTGCGGCGGGTTCGCGCGGCGTCGACGCAGAGGTGGCCCCCGGCCGGGCGCTCGATGTTGAACGCAGCCCGTGGCCCAGAAGCGGCCGACCTTTGAGGGGCCCTCGCTATGGGAGAGCCGCGATCGTGCAAGGGGCTGGGCGATCCACGCGGCGTCAGGGAGCAGTGCGCCAGCCGGCACGGCGCCAGCCTGCCGCACGTGGTGGAGGGACGGAGGGCAGCACCAGCGGGCGATCGGCTGGCTCGCTGCCCCCCCCCCATGCCCCCTGGGTGAGGCTCGGGGCTGCGCACCAGCAGCCCCCCGAGATACTCGTTCACCAGCCTGGAACATATCCCTATCCCTATGATTGGCATCGCCTCATCTCGATGCCGATCTTAGGGGTTCCCTCCGTTTCTGGGGGCGCATCCCTTAGATTGTCGTCGACTTCTGGCCTGTTAATCTGAGGGGTAGGGATACGTTCGAGGCTGGTTTCTCGTGGCTGGACTCAGGCCCCCAGGACAACTTGGATCGGGTCGGGCGAAAGGGGGGATTGGGAAAGGGGGGGTTACGAAATTTGCTGCATGCAGCTGGTTTCGGCCTTACCACGGGGCCCATTCCTCGATACATAGCCGCCTCCGGCGCCGGGAAAATCAGCTACGTGAGCTGATTCTCAAAACCCCCCCTCCCAGACCCCCGACGTCATGATTTTTTCATGACGTCGACCCCCAGAGGTCTGGACCCATTCCCCAGGACCGGTTTGTCATCCCGAGTCGTTTTTTGACGGTCCCGAGGCCCGGTAAGGGCCCCCAGAGGCCGAAAATTACGAAAAGCCTCCCGTCGTGATTTTTTCATGACTCGAGGGGGTCTGGGCTTGGCGCGGCTTCAACACCCCACCCCCTGAGGCGGCGCTGCTGTGCCGATGCCGCCCCGGACCCCTCGGAGAGGGTGTCGAGGCCAGCGGGGAGCACTTCGGGGGGCCGCCCGCTCGCAAACCCAGGCCTTACCAGGAGGCCCTCCTTCTCCTCCCCCTCCCCCTCCTCCTCCTCCTCCTCCTCCTCCTCCTCCTCCTCCTCCTCCTCCTCCTCCTCCTCCTCCTCCTCCTCCTCCTCCTCCTCGTCCTCCTCCTCGTCCTCCTCCTCCTCCTCTCCTCCTCCCTCGGCCAAAAAATCGCGGCGCAGTGGGCGCGCGCGGGCGGCCACATGTCTTTCCAGCGCTCGGCCCTCGCTTGGCCCGGTCCTCCACATGTGTATCCAGCAAGTGGCCTCCACATGTTCCACAGGTGAGTCCGGCCGCGCGTGTTTCCAGCCTCCTGGTACAATTCCCCCCTCCTCAGAGCGGAAAAAAGAGCCGGCTTCCAGAGAGCGCCCCTTCGCCGGGGCTGCTAGCGGCGGTGCCGCCGGCGCCGCCACCGTTCTGAGCGGCCTGAGGCGCCATCGCCAGGGCCCAGATCCCAGTTCGAAATCTTGGGAGGAGGAGGACGAGGAGGAGGAAGAAGAAGAAAGGCGGAAAGGGAGCGGGGGAAGGGAGGGAGGAGGAGGAGGAGGAAGAGGAGGACGAGGAGGAGGAGGAGAAGGTGAAGGAAGAGGAGGAAGAGGAGATAGAGGAGAAAGAGGATGAGGAGACGAAGCAAGAACAAGGAGGAGGAGGAGGAGGAGGAGGAGGAGGAGGAGGAGGAGGAGGTAGTAGGAAGAGGCTTGGGAGAGGAGGAAGAGGGGAGGAGGAGGATGAGGAGGAGGAGGAGGAGGAGGAGGAGGAGGAGAGGAGGACGGGGAGGGAGGGGGGAGGAGGACAAGCTCGGTGCGCTCGCGCCACATCTGACATCCTGCCCCTCCTGGCCGTTCCTGCACAGTGCGGCGAGTTGTCTCCAACCGCCGGCGGGCGTCATGGCGGACCTGGAGCCCCCAAAAGAACCCCTTATCGTGTCGTGCGCAGACAGAAACTACATGGCAAGAGGAGAACGGAGGCGGAGGAGGAGGAGGAGGTGGAGGAGGTGGTGGCGGATGAGCAAGCGAATGATGGTGGAGGAGGAGGCGGCGGTGGAGGAGGAGGAGGATGAGGAGGTGGTGGCCGAATCGCTACACAGAAATATGCTGGAGAAAAGCTGCAGCCAGGAGAGAGGAGACGAGCAATCATATGGAGCAATTACGGAGAAGCAGCAGCAGGAGCAGCAGGGGGGAAGGAACAAGCTAGGTGCGCTCGCGTCATATCTGACGTCCTACCCCTCCCTCCCATCCCTTACCATGGCGCTGATTTTCTCTGTCCGCGGACGCGTGTCGTAGCGGACCTGTGGCTCCGCGCGCGCGTGCCTAGTGGGTGGTGGTGCGCGTGCGTGCGTGCGTGCGTGTGTGCGTGATTGTGGTGGTGGTGGTGCTGCTGCTGCTGCTGCTGCTGGTGCTGTTGCTGGTGCTGGTGCTGGTGCTGGTGCTGGTGGCGGTTGTGGTGGCGGTTGTGGTGGTGGTGGTGGTGGTGGTGGTGGTGGTGGTGGTGGTGGTGGTGGTGGTGGTGGTGGTGGTGGTGGTGTGCGTGTGTGCGTGTGTGCGTGTGTGCGCGTGTGCTGTGGCATGGCACGGGAAATGACGCCAGCGCTGTTGCGGGAGCACGAGTCGAAACAAGCGGAAACGCGGAAATGAGGCCAGCGCTGCAGCGGGAGCACGATTCGGCACGAGCGGAAGCACGGAAATGAGACCAGCGCTGCAGCGGGAGCACGATTCGGAACGAGCGGGGCCCGAAAATGAGGCCGGCGCCTCAGCGAGAGCAGCATTTTGAAAAAAAATGCAGGCGAAAACCCAACTCCCGGGAATCTTGTGTGCAAAAAAGCAGGACGCGGGGGGGGGTCGGCTACTCCCAGCACGCCATCAGGGGAAGGGGGAGAGTAGTATTCATATTGAGTAATTGTGGAGGAGGAGGAGAAGCTTACGCCACGGGCGGTGCGCCCAGCGGCTTGCGCAAGAAAAGCAGCAGCAGCAGCAGCAGCAGCAGCAGCAGCAGCAGCAGCAGCAGCAGCAGCAGCAGCATGGGGAGGAGCAGTAACAGCAGGAGCAGGAGAGGCAGGGAGCAGGGGAGGAGGACGAAGCAGGGGCAGGCAGGAGGGCGACGAGGAGGAGCAACGAGGAGGAGGACGACGGCGGCGGCAACGGGGATGGAG
The DNA here is from genome assembly GCA_963575745.1 of Prorocentrum cordatum. Classification (NCBI taxonomy): domain Eukaryota; class Dinophyceae; order Prorocentrales; family Prorocentraceae; genus Prorocentrum; species Prorocentrum cordatum. Next base: position 46,744 of record CAUYUJ010014361.1, on the reverse strand, counting down.
AAGTGAGCACCATATGCGCAAGCGATGCTGCGACACGCCCACTCGTTTCGAGTCCGCTGCTCATGGGAGTCACAAGTCCTATGCCATGCCTCTTCCACTGCGGGCAGTGCGCACTTCAGAGACGAGCGCGCTATGGTCATCGAGGCCCCCTCTTGAAAAGGAGTTACCATCCAGGCTTCCAGCTGTAAGGACGGCGACGGGGCAGGATCATAAAGTCCAAGGACAAGTCCAGCGAGGCCCTTGCTTCGAATACAAAGCTGCCCTCGAACCGCGCAAACCAATCTTCAAATGTTGAGCGTCTAGCCGTAAAAGACCCAGTGGCGTATCGAGCGAGAGCCCCGAGTTGGAGAAGGGGGCGCCCTCCACCCTTGCAGTTGTTGCACCAGTGTAGCTGCCTGTCCCTAAGGAGCAATGAAGTGTGATCTGCACGCCTGATGCTGAAGAGAACAGCCCTCCACTACTGCTGCACACGCGGAAGACGTTGAGGGCGAAGGTGCGCGGCGCTTGTGTGAGTGCCGCATTTCGAAAACCGCTCCCTCCATTCACGCAACAGAGCCGCTATAACGGATGTGCGCTGCGCCAAGGCGAGGGCCACACACTGCAAAGGGACCACCCTCTGTCCGTGGTGCTGCTGTTTCGTTGTAGGGCGTGTGCGCGCGGCGCTGGGGCGAAAGCAACAGTTTAGAAGCGACCCCCCTCCGTCCGTGCGTGTCATGGCTGGAAGCGTTGAAGACGAATGTGCGCGGCGATGAGGCAAGAGCCACAGTTTGGAAACCACCCACCCACTCCTCACATCCGTGGAACGATGGGGAACGTGTAAATGCGAATGCCCGCAACGCTATGGCGAGAACCACATTTTGAAAAACGCCCCCTCCACCCGTGCAGTTGCTGGAAAAGTATCAGATGACTATGCGCATCGCTGAAACGACAGCCACATTTGAAAACACCCCCTGCGCAGATAAAGAGGACGGGGAGGAGGAGGAGGAGGAGGAGGAGGAGGAGGAGGAGGAGGAGGAGGAGGAAGAGGAGGAGGAGGAGGAGAAGGAAGGTCGGGGCGGAAACGTCGCCGGTCTGGCCTCTGCAATATCGCCCCGCTGCCGCCAACGAGGCCGCGGGGCTGACCACAGCGTCGTCGCCGGGCGTTCCAGCCCTCGCGGCGGCTTCTTCCTGTGCACGCAGCAGATTCCCCTTCCTAACCCCGCGTTTGCTTCGTCGTTCCTCCCTCACTCCCTCGCTCCCTCCACCCCTCCTCATCCTCAACCCCTCCATCTCCACCTCCCCTCCCCCCTCCTCAGCCATCCTCTTCCGCCCTTCCTGCCCCCGTGAGTTGGTACAGGCTGGCGGGAGTGGCATCCGCCCCCCAGAGTCAGATTCGGGCGTCTGGCGCTGCCCCCGGCGCACATGCGCCTTCACTGCCAGGAGGCGCCAGGAAAACCAGTTGTATGAGCGAGGAGGAGGAGGAGGAGGAGGAGGAGGAGGAGGAGGAGGAGGAGGAGGAGGAGGAGGAGGAGGAGGGGGAGGGGGAGGAGGAGGAGAGGAGAGGAGGAGGAGGAGGAGGAGGAGGAGGGAGGAGGAGGAGGAGGAGGAGGGGGAGAGAGGAGGAGGGGAGGAGGAGGAGGAGGAGGAGGAGGAGGAGGAGGAGGAGTCCTCCCCCCTGCTCGTCCGCCCCGACCCTTCTCCGCCCGGCAGTTTTTTTTTATTGGTTGGCGCCACCGGCAGGGTGTGGGCGTGATCTTGCCCCGTCCGCGCAGCGCCTCCAGAGATCCGCAGGCGCCTTCCCGCGAGCTGGGGGAGCGAGGGGAGGGTTTTAGAAAGGATCGGGGATGGACATAACCCCCAATAGTGACACGTCGATTAGTGAATTGTCCGTTTTCGGTTCTCGAGAGGGCGCCGTGGCCGTTATTTTCCAGGCTTGCGCCCGCCAGGTTTGGCCCGAGGGCGTTTTCGCTAAACCACGTTTTACTAAAGGGGGGTCTGTCCATCCCCGAAAGGAGGCGAAGGAGGGGGGAGCGGTCGGAGGCGTGGGGGAGGGACGGAGGTAGGTAGGGGGGGGGGGGCGGTGGAGCTGCGAAGGGGACGGAAGAGCGCAGGATGCCACGAGGAGGGGCACATGTCTGAAAGGGGGAACCATTTGTTGCCAAGCGTTTCTGAAAGGAGGGTAGATTTCTGAAAGGAACAATTTCTGAAAGGAGGGTGAATTTCTGAAAGTTAATTTCTGAAAGGGGACGGAAGAGCGCAGGATACCACGAGGAGGGGTAAATTTCGCCAAGCTTGCGCGGCGCCTGAGCGTTTCAATTTTTTGCTCCGCAGATGTCTAGCCAGGTCGCTCTGTTCCTGCGACCAGCTGTCTTGCCGCCACAGCCGCATGAGACCGCGGCACGCGTACAGCTCCCAGTGTTCTGGCAGCGTAAAAGTGGAAAGGGGAGGAGGAGGTGGAGAAGGGAGAGCAGGAGGGGGGCGGGGGGAAGAGGGAGGGGGAGGGGGAATATGAGGGGGTTGTGGGAGGGAGGGAGAGGGGTATATACAGACATACAACAATACATAGAGAGAGAGAGAGAAGGAAAGAGACAGGGGGAGAGAGAGAGAGAGAGAGAGAGAGAGAGAGAAAACAAGACGGAAGGAGGCAGGGAGGGAGAGTGATAGGGGGAGCGAGTAGGAACAGGATGGGGAATTTGAGGGGGAAGGGAGAAGAAGAAGGGGAGGCTGAGCAGGGTATGACAAGGGACGTGTTTCGCCCAAGTAGGACGGCGTCCGCACATACATTGAGGAAAGAGCGATCTTGCTGCGCCGCGAGGAAGGCTTGCGCATTGAATTTAATCTGTTTGTACACAGAGCAGTTCCTCGTCGTCTTAGTCTTCCTTCTTATCATAACCTCATCGTCAACGTAATCATCAATACCGTCGTCATCATCAGCACCACCATCATCATCAGCATTCTCTCAACAATACCATCAGCATCAGCATCAGCATCATCGTCATCATCATCATCATCATCATCATCATCATCATCATCATCATCATCATCATCATCATCATCATCATCATCATCTCGCCCTCTCAACCGTCTTCATATCATCTTCCCCCCCTGAGGGCTGTCACGGAAAGGAGGGCATGTTATAGCCGCTCTGTTCCCGCAGCAGCCATCTCGTTGTCACCAAAGGCGCCGGACACAGCAGCACGGTGCAGCTCGGCACCCCCGCAGCTTGACCCGCTCACGCCCAGATCCCGTGAGGTGAAGGAATTATGGCAGGCATGTTTGGCCGTGGCTGGTGGTCGTCCAGAGACGCCATCTTTCAAGTAGGATGTGGCGCGAGGCGTGGCGCGGAGTCGCCTGTCGATCGCTCGTGTGAGAAATGCAACATCACATTTCTCCGCATCCCGACCTTTGCGCCCACAGCCGTTTTCGGCGAGGAGTCGCTTGTCAATCTCGCGCGCGCTCTCATCCTTGCTGCCTCCTCCCTCCGCCTCTTCCCCGTCCTCCCTCCCTCCTCCTCTTCCGCACTCTCTTACAAGCCGTCATCTTGCTTGTGCGCTTGATGGTTCGCGGGTGATCCGGCGACTCTGAATGGAAGCACATTGCGGTTGAGGAGTGACGTTGCTGATTTCCCTTCCCCAGTCCCCCGGCGCCACGTTCTTGTTGACCCCCTCTTCCACCTCCCCATCTTCTGACTTCCCCTAATCCGCTTTCTTCTACCCCAAATCATTATGTGGTGTTTGGCCTCGTGTTGAAGATACAGCGCCCCGCGTCTGCTCTCCTTCCCCTCCTCCCAGCATCACCACCATCACCATGATCATCGTCATCGTCATCGTCACGGTCATCAGCATCACCATCACCACCATCATCATCAGCATCATCATCAGTATGATCAAGGACCCGTTTTGGTAAGGAGTCCTTAGTAGGGATCCGCAGTGAGGATCCCTTCAGTAGTTAACTCTTTCGGGCTCTCGGATTGGATTCCTTGGCAAGCGCATCCCTTCAGTAAGGGATCCTTAATAAGGCTGCAGCACGCGTTCTGTAGCGAGGACCCTTTTAGCCAGAAATCCGTCGCAAGGATTCCTTAAGCCACGAGTCCTTAGTAAGGGTCCATGTCGCAAGGATTCCTGAATAAGGATGCGTGGTTCGAACCGGTAGTGACCCCCTTGGTTTCCTGGAGGAGGGGGGGTTCGAACCGGTAGTGACTTTTTTCTGGTTTTCTGAGGGGGGGGGGAGGGGTTCGAACCGGTAGTGACCCCCCCTCCCCGTTTTCCGAGGGATGGGAGGGGGATTTGAATTAGTAGTGACCACCCCCCCAGTTTTCTGGAGGGGGGGGGTTAGGGGAAAGGGGGGGGTTGACGGGGGAAGGGGGGGGGGGTCCAGCAGGGGGGGGCATTTTTGGAAAGGGGGTGGGGGAACTCTGGGCCCCAGAAGAAGAGGAAGGGAATTTTCCACAGTAGAGCAGCGGTGGATTTTTTGTTTGTTTTTTCTCTCTCTCTCTCTCTCGCTCTCTCTCTCTCTCTCTCTCTCACTCTCATATATATATATATAAATAAAAAAACACACACGTGTGGGAAACAGCCAAACTCTGGTCGATATAATCAATGTGGTATAATGTCTCTTACCGAAGTAAATTTGCATGGCTTGTTCGAGGAGATCAATGCTTCGAATTATATGTAGGCATGTTTGCGCAGCTGATTCTTGAAGCAGAGCAAGTTGTCATCACTAGTACTGGACACCTACATTTCTGAATTACCAATCACAATTTTGCTGGCCAGGTTATTATTGCTGATTATGTTTCTTGAGGCATCATTATTGTTTGTGTCTCCATCTTATTTTACTTGCGGGGCGCTGGTCCGCCACCAGCCGTTGTCATATTGGTTCGGTCGTGACGCTGTTTATTTTTTCGTTATGTAGAATGTGTGTTTAGTTAGGCATGGTTTATTTATGGTAAGTTTGTAACATGGGTGTCTTGGTTTTCAGCACTTCGGGATGTCGCGTTTCTGTGTTTGTTGTTGGATAGTCTCGCGATTACCATCAACTGTTAGGTCGTTTGATTGTTGTGTGTTGAAAGGCACATATTATGCAATACTACATTTATAACAAAAAAGGATTGCATGAATGACCCGCTGCATTTGCAAAGGTTGCGGTTGTTTTGCATTGTTTTGTATTTGCCATCTTCAATTCTGCACTTGGCAAATTGATTTGGCAATTCGCAGATTCGTTTACACTTTCTTGGAAGTGACGATAGTATATGTGATCTGGCTGGTGTCATGGGACGTTATTTGTTGATCCAATATATTAGCGCTTGCGCTCGTTATTCCTACTTTGTGCTTCTGTTGTGTCTTCAGATTGTTTTATTAAAGTTTGGCATCTCTCTGCCTTCAATTGTGTGTTATCTTTTCGCACTCGTCTGTTGGAGGACGCTTTTGTTAATGTTGTGCCTTTGTTTCCCGTGGCCGCGCTCCAAAGCAGCAACGCCCCAAAAAATGATTGTTGGCAAAGATTTGGAAATCTTCGTTAGAAAAGGAAAAGGAGGGGTAGGAGGAAGAAGCGGCTGTTTCCGATCACAGATCAAAGATTGAATCAGAAATTCCACGCGGTGAGTCACAACTTGCGCGCACCAAGTCACAGAAAAAACACATTTAATCACACATTGCATGCGACGCATCACAGGCAGCAAACATTGAATCACAAACCGTATGGGACGCCATTTACAAACCACACACGACGAATCGCAAATACCACGCGTTGAATCGCTAATTGAACGCGAGAAGTCACCGACAATACAAAAGGAATCATAAACCGCATGCGACGAATCGCGGACAATCGCAAACCTCACGCGCCGAATTGCAAAGCAAATTTTGAATCGCAAATTGCGCTGAATAAAATCGAGAATCTTCGGATAAAATCGCAACTAAACAGCGCTGCCATGCCAAAGCATATTATTTCATAATGGCGGACTCGGTTTTCTATATCAACAGACCCGGTTTTCCACATTTCCGAACCGCAAATTCCATATTTGCAGACCGGGAGTTTTTCAATTGAGGACAGGAGTGCGCGCTATGCGCTGTAGAATTGCAAATCCCAAGTACCGTATTTGTAAACGGTTTTCTCAATGTTTGCGAATTGTTCTTTTTTTTGAATCAATTTCTCCGGTTTGTCAGAGAGAATTGTGTTGCGGGAAATCCGTTTTAAAGAAGGGAGAACGCAGTTTTACATGGCAGTCGGGTTCGCAGCGCGATCGAAGATCATTGGATGGATACGAACTGTGATCTCGTTGCTTGCTGTTGGGCACGTAACTTGATAAGGTTTCCCAAACAACAACATGAAAGGTCATGCTCGGAACTTGATAATGTTCCCCAAACAACAACATGAAAGGTCACATGGGACGACAACTTAAAACTACTGTTTGCAAAAATGTCGTGAACACTTTTTGCGGTTTTTCCCCTGAGATCCGAAATTTTACAACAGTTATACGAATTAGTGGTGTAGGCGGTTCAAGCTGCCACAATTGGGAAAAATTGATTTGTTTTTGCGTCCTAAGCATATCGCGAATTTAGGAATTGGGATGCCATGCGCGCGCGTTGCCGAGCATGCCTGCTTAAACAAAGACGCTTGCACAGTTTGTCGAGAGGAGAGTGGGCAGATGCGATGGCGAATTTGTTGGAAAAGATGCTGACCGGCTGAATTATTACCGATAATTTTGGGGACGTACATTGCCAATTTCCAAAAATGAAGGTTCAGAACAACATTCAAACAATTGTATGGAACGTTGCTGCTGGAGAAGATGGCTTACGAAAATGTGCAGCGCACGTTGGTCAGAATAAGTTTTCCTCAAACGGTAGAAAACAAAGTACAAATTGTGTGCATATTTGTGGCTGCTACAGACTAATTTGTTTACTTTGAAATGCAATTTATTTTTTTGCAGAGGCGCGGCACAATCAACGGGATACATATGGCTCGACGACTCATAGAAATCAGCAAATCACCAGATCAATTGGCCGATCACCAGATCAGCCGGATCACCGGATCAGCCGGATCATCGAGAATCAAAGAATAAACCGCCTTCAATGGGAGAGTACAGGAGGCGAGGAACGCGGTCTCCGATTCACTGGGCGGAGATTTTGTTTCAGCGAGCGCATATTCTAATTCAGCAGGCGGAATCTCTGATCCGGCGTGCGGAATTTATGATTCGGTGCGCGGGCTTTCTGATTCGGCGTGCTGAATCGTTCTTTTAATCGGCGCGCGGACCTTCTGAGTCGGCGTGCGGAATTTTTAATTCGGCGCGTGGAATCTCTGATTCAAGGTGTATTTTCTCCATATTTCGACGCGTGTGGTCTGTGATTCGTGATTCGTTGCGCGTAATCCCACCAGCTCTTTGGGCGTCGGGGATTAAAAGCGTTTCCTCTTCCACCCCTCTCTTTTCCCGTTCGGGAAAAGGTTTACCTCTTCTCCTACCCCTTTCCTTTGGACCTGGACGGAAAGGGTCGCGAGAGGTCAGGGCGTCTAAAACGGCCGAAACCCAAATCATTTTTTTTTTAGGTGTTGGCCCTATTGTGGCCTTCTGGGGTAATTAATGCCCCGCTTTCCTTTGAAGCACGAGTCATTGATTATATTAGGGTTTTGGCTCCATTTTGGCTTCCTGAGGGGGCAACCCTAATTGAAGACCCTTTCTTTGTTGAATCCGGAATCGTTGATGTTACTACGATTTTGGCATATTTTAGCTTCCTGAACGGAGCAACCTAATTGATTTTTTTCTTTTTTGACCGATCTCCTCCAAGATGGCCCCAAGAAGCAGCAAAGGAGCCCCAAGAGACCCCAAGATGGCCCCAACAGGCCCCCAGGGGGCTTCCAAGAGGATCATAAGAGGCCCAAAAAGATTTCCCCAAGGCACCTAAAACACCGGAAAAACATCCCAAAATGATATTTTACATGCCTGGGCATTGTTTCTGGATGGGCTGGTGGATATACGCGAAACGTTTAGAATTTGCGTTTCAATATTTCGTTTGTGATTCGGAAGTTACCAAAGATATGGAAACGCAGCGGCGAATTAGAATATTTACAGGGCGCGCAAAGGGAAAACAAGTTCACGTTGCGTTCGTACGAAACCCATTCCTTCTTACAGTACGCATGGGACCACAACCGTTTGCAAAGCATTTTTCCAATATACTTCATTTTTTGATACGCGAATGGAAAGACATATCAAGGCAGTCTTTGGCAATAACAAGTTTCAGAGGTTTCCCGCGAACTTCTTATGATTGTGTGCGTTACCTTTGTCGATGACGCGCGCAATTTTCAAATGTTGCATTGCAATGACAATCAGCATTTTACCACACGAACGACAAATCCGCATTCAAATATCAAGAACCCGAAAGGGGAGAAAACTAACGTAATTTATGCGGCAAAATGTGCGCCATGAGTAGGCGTATCTTCCGGTGCGCTTTTTCAGCGGTGGTAATATATGCGCTAGCCAATGGTACGGCGTTTCGGCAAAATGAAGCAGACACGCCAAGCGCGTGCAAAAATACCACATAATATGCCAAACACATGCAAGATGCGCTGGCGGAAGGAGAAGAGGAGAACGGTGAGGAAAATGATTTTTCTACGCGCGTTTATTCACAAGTAATGGGATTCCCCCCGATTTTTTTGAAGCAATGTGTACACGCAATTTGCCCACTGCAAGTTTGGGCGACCGTTTTTTCGAACAAATTTCCATTGCCTCGGGGCGGCGTCATTTTGTTCATAAACAAGCGTTTTGGAAAGATTGTTCTCTGGCGTTTCTGATTGATTTTGTTTTTTGGTCCTGCTTCAAATTATACACAAGACTTTGGATTACGATGGCGTCGATGAAATTTTCGTTGTTTGTTGAAACCTGTTTGGTTTCAATTTGAAAATGTGTGCTGTTTCTCCCAAGCGTTTTGTGGCTTCGGGCTTATTTGCGGTACCAGTGTACTAGCGTTTCCAAATACATTGCCTGCTTTAGAATTTGGAACGGTTTTGAAAAGGAATTGTAAACCATACTGTTGATTTCAATTTCCACTTTTAAGCAGTCTGTCGTCCTTGTCGTCAGCATTTAATATTTAACATATAATTTTGCTTTTGCCAATTCACCGCCATGTTGTTATAGGCCTCGCCGACATCGTAGAAACATGATTGTCTGAAAGATGGTGAATACGTATGGTGGAAAAAAAGGCAGCCTTGAGTAATGCCTGCGCACACAAAGAAATTCAAAGCAAGGCAGTCACAATTTCCCCAGCTGCATCAAGCTGAGGTCTGGTATGTCCGCGGCCCCCGAATTTCAAGATCCTACTGATAGGAAATTTAAACTCCAAAAACAGAATCCTGAAGCAGCGGTCAAGAACAATGAAGAAAACAATTTTTTCTGATGATGGAGAACAAAACCGGTAATTATAAAGGCTATACATTTTTTTTCATTTTTTTAAAAAAGAAAATCTTGCACCAACGATGGGCGTTGGTCAAACTCTTGGAGACGATTTTCAAAATTTAACAGATACCATGAACAGTTCCACGACGAAAACAATGCCCGGTTAAGAAAATTGACCGTAATAGTGAGAAGCTTGAATGACATGTTAATACCATCGCAGCATACATCAATAAACGCATGGGAGAAATCCGGAAGCGGGCCCAATAATTCTTTAAATTTAGTTTTTGATGTGTTGCATGCCTCACCAATCGGCGTAGAACATTAGGTAATTGCCACATCAAACAATGATCAACGGAGGAAGATTTCCAAGGCATATTATTCAAATATTTTTTTGAAAAAAAAATAGATGAAACAAACTTGCCGCTTCTGCGAACCACATGACCAAAGAAGTGCCGATGGATCTTGCAGATTGTGGGTGCAACAAACAACCTTCTCACAAAATGGGCCTTCAAACAAAAATTCTCAAAGTCGACGGAAACACCGGCAGATTGAAGGTCGGAAAAAATCTCAAAGTATCCATTGTTGATTATATATATATAGTACTAATATGCTCGTCCCTGAAGGGGACATGCGCCGAGTGGATATGGCAATCACATACACAAACGCGGCGCGGGGATTACTATTGTTCTGCGACGTCACGGCATTGAGCTCAATCACTGGGAGGGGCCGTCCAGGGGAGGAACACTATTGGAACAATCGCGGAAGGAGAACGACACTTTTTACAGCGAAGTCGTTAGTAGCGGGCTCGGCACGCTGCATTGCTTAGGGGCTGAAGTGCATGGCCGCTGGGGCGAACAAAGCGTCGCCCTCGTGCCAGCCTTAGCGCACCAACGAACCCGCGACCTCCACGAGCGGATTCGGTTCGGTGCTGTAGTCCTCCTCTCCTCCTCCTCCTCCTCCTCCTCCTCCTCCTCCTCCTTCTCCGCCTCCCCCTCCTCCTCCTCCGTAGCCACTTTACCTCAAGATGTTTTGTTCCACAATGGAACGCGTGGATACCGCTAGTCCACGGCCAATGCCAGGGTGTTTCCGCCCGACAATTTCCTTTTCACGTCCTGCCAGACTCGCGCCACGGTGCGGAAGCAACCCTTCACGTGCTGCAGAGGCTGCGGCAATTGGGCCTACAATTTTCGTCTCATCGCCAACGATGGGAAGCGCACGAAGTGCAACAATGCCATCGACTTGTTCCAGCCCGCTGGCGCCAACGGCGGCAAGGGTGGCAAAGGCAAGGTCCTGCCCAAGCCCCTTGGTCCGATCCCGCTCTTGCGCCACCCGTCGGCCCCCGCGGACCCTGCAGCTATGCTCCAGATGTCCGTTGCGGTCCCAGCGCTGGCAGGTTCGGCCGCCTTGCAGGAGCTGGAGCACAAGTACTCGGCCAGTCTCGTCAAGCAGCGCACGCCCCAGCAAGAGGCCAACTTCGCCGCCCAGAACCTCCAGAAGAAGGAGGCCGCCCTCCGTCGTGCGGCCGATGCGCAGGTCGCTGCCGAGGCAGCTCTGGCCAAAGCCAAGGACGAGGTCCTGGTGGCCACTGAGGAGGCCCTTCAGGCTCGCGCTGCCAACGACAAGGCTATCGAGGTTCTCTCCATGTCGGTCGGCAAGCCGATGTGTCCGCCAGAAGGGTACACGATCGACGGCAAGAAGATCCTGCTCGCGATCAACGAGGCCGATTTCACCGACAACCTCGACGAGTACGATGAGACCCAGCAGAAGACGCTCTGCGACCCCAAAGCCCAGATGGATGCGCACGTGCAAGAGACGCTCGCGGCCACGCTCAAGTCCGTCCAGGAGATCCGTGCTGCACCAGCCAAGCGGCTCCGCGGGGCTGACGGCACTCCCCACCAAAGCCCAGGCGCCGAATGGGTGGAAAGCGATCGCCACCCCCTCTACGCCTACAGGCCGCTCTCAGTCGGGCACCACGGGAGGCGAAGCCATCCTCTGCAAGAAGACGCTCGCAACCACCTCCTTCGAGGGCTGGAGGAAGGCCGAGCTCGAGCGGTCGGCGAAGGACCCATTCGAAGGTTTCTGCCCGCCCACGTGGCATACGAAGTCGGGTAATTTGATTGTTGTTGCAGCTTACCTTCAGCCCAAGTTCGGTTTTCGCGGCCCGAGCGAGCGTATGCTGATCAGATTGGCAGCGTTCTTGAGGCTTCTGGCAGATCCATGGGTTGTCCTGGGCGATTGGAACAACCAGCCGAGCGAGCGGGACAAGACAAAGTGGCTTCGCAAGTTGGGTGGCTCCCTCGCGCTGCCGAAGAATGTCGCCACCACCTGCAACCTCGGCAAGGGCACCCTCATTGATTACGCAATCGCCCGCTCGGATCTCGCGGCCTCCTTGAAGTCAGAGACGGTGGTGGAGGTCCCTTGGAAGACGCACGTTGGCCTGGTCCTTTCGATCTGCGGCGGCAAGTGCAATTGGTGGAACCGCGTCATTCAGGTGCCGCGCGAGCTCCCCACGGTCGCAAACGCAAGGAGGCCCTGGACCAGCAGCTCCAGGAGGCCTACGACGAGATCCACCGCGTCGAAGAGGACGCCACGCCCTCCCCAACGGCAAGTTTCTGCATCCCCCTCGACCTTTGGCTTCGGGTCAGAGGAGTCAATTCAGAGTCGGCCACCAGAGCCGAACACCAAGTGCCAAGTCAGTCCGCCCGTGGAGCTCAGCAGCACCAGGCGGAGCATCATCCTCATCCTCACCTTTTGCCAGGATATCGTTCGGAACGTCAGAGTTTACCTGGGCCCGCTCAAGGCGCTCAGCAGCACCGGGCGGATCCATTTCCTCACCCAAACTTTTCGCCGGGATTTCGTTCGAAATGTCAGAGATTAAGCGCCCTCGACGCCGTGGGCCACGATCCCATGGACGACTTAGAGGGCTGCTCGTTGCAAGCGCACGAGGACACCATTGAGTGGAGCGGTAGAGGGGCCCCACCTGGGGACCCGACCGCCCCGCTCCACCTAGGGCCAAGCCAGCCGCCCTGTCCTGCTTCGGCGGCCTCATCGTCGGCGGCGCCCTCGGCTACGGCACCCGCGACGAGAGGCCTGGCAACTACAGCCCCCCTGAGCCCGCGGGTGGTCAATGAAATCAGGGGAGCGACTCAGGGGCCAGGTCGGACCAGGACCGTCAGAGCGCGCAGCTGCAAATCCTGAGCTTGCCCCAGGTTCCGTCGCAGGGAGGGTGACCGCGAGCCAGGGCAACGTTGGCACAGGAGTCGACATCACAGTGCGTGCTCGCGGCGCCTTGCCCGTTTTGCCAGATTCGCTTGTCTTGGCCACCAGTGACGGGCTGATGTCGCACTACCTCTTGGACAGGAGCCCCGTCTCCAAGCTTCAAGCTTGCGGCCGCGCAGGCATGCCACTCCTGGATCGAGGCAGTTGAGAACACCACGATCCAGCACCACGAGCTCCCAGAGGAAGTTGCCAAGAAGCACAGAGGCCGGGGGCAGGGATTCACCACCGGATGGAATCGCACCAGCGCCACGCCCGCTCGTGCTCATATGCGCCATCAGCTGTTAGAATGGTGGCATATGGCCAGTGTTTTGCTCGTCCGCTACCAGTCGATCCGCCGACGCCAGCCCGTCGTGGAGACAGCCGCTCTGAGCAGCAAGATGGCCGAACTGGTGCAGGTCGCTTCGGACAACGAGTTTCAGAAGCCGTTTCTCCAGGACGACGACGGCGTCTTCACGTCGTGGATTGCTGCGGTATCTGATCTCAGCCAGCTGAGCGATGAGGACATACCAGGCATCATCGAGTCCTTCGAGCGCTTCCTCAGCAGAGCCACGGGAAGGGCTTTATCAGACGGACGACGGGCTTTCAGCAAGTGGGCACTCACGATGTGGCGCGAGTCCCCAGGAGTTCTGCATCGGCATGTCAAACCGCCCAGCCCTGTTCGCGACGAGCACTACGACGAGGCTGGGAACACGTATGCCACCCCCAGCCAAATCATGGATCGTCGAGCTCAGGCTTGGCAAGAAGTATGGACCGACAGCAACATCAACCAGCAGGCCATCTTGGAGGGTATCAGCTTCGTCACGTCCAAGGCCCATGAGGAGTGCGTAGACCCCATCACACCCGAGCAACTTGATGGCGTCGTTGGCCGCCTCAGCGCCAAGAAGGCCCAGGGGATAGACTCCAAGGGCCCCATCGAGATCCAGAGGCTGCCCGAGCCAGCCCGCCGCGAGTTGGTGACGATCTACGAGATGATCGGGCACCGCGTCATGTGGCCAGTCCAGGTTTTCGCTGTCATGGGGGCCGTCGCCCCTAAGCCGAAGGGTGGCGACAGGATCCTTGGACAACTCCCCTTCCTCATGAAGCTATGGTCGAAGATCAGGTACCCTCTGTCAGAGCGATGGAGCGAGGACCTCGCCGAGTTCTGGGACACGGCTGTCCGAGGGTCCTCCTCGCTGCAGGCCGCTTTGGTGAGGAGCTGTATGGACGAGTGCTGTCACATCCTCTCCATCAGCAGTGGCACCATCCTTCTCGACCTGGAGAAGTTCTACGACAGCATTTCGATCCCGTTGTTATGCAAGGCAGGACTGCAGCAAAGTTTCCCAGCCATCATCCTGGCGCTCGAGCTTCAGATGTTCCTGGCGCCGCGCTGCCTGAAAGAACGCATATGGTTCCCAGAGAGATTTTACCTTCCAGGTCCCTGGTGGCGGGATCGCCTCACGGAGGCAAGCTCGCGAAGGCCATGTTGGGGCCGCTGCTGCACCAAGCCCACCTTCGCTATCAGCACAGCATCATGATCAGGATTTTCGTGGGCGACACCGTCATCAGAGTCGAGGGCGCAGCCAGGTTTGTTACTGAGACTCTAATCGACGCTGGCACGCTTGTCGGCCACAAGATGCAGCACGAGGCCAACCTCACCATTTCGGACAAGACAGTAGTGATCGCCACGGACAACGCCATGGTCAAGAAGATCGCCAAGGGTCTGAACAAGGTCGGCATCCCAACTCGCATGGCCACCAAGGCCGTCGACTTGGGCTGTGACGCTGCCGCTGGGAGGATACGGTCTCGCTGCAAGGCTCGCGACCGCGTGAAGAAGGCGGCCAAGCGCTCCATGGCCATCGGCAAGGTACGTCGTATCGCCAAGCTCCGCCGTGCTGCTCAAGGACTATGGAGCACAGGCAGCTCGCCCCAGGCGCTGTATGGGCATCAGCAGATGGGAGCCCCTGAGTACGAGATTACGAATCTTCGACGGCAGGCGGGACGGTCGGTCGCGGGTCAGGGCCCAAGTCGTTGCTTGACCACCACGCTTGCTATGGCTATGGGCGACGGCGACCCAGCCAAGGCCGTTCGACACCAGCATTTTACTGCATGGCTGGCGATGTGGAGGCAAAATCCCGAACTCCACCCCCGCATCCAGAAGGCCTGGGACAGCGTCGCCCCGAGGATCAGGCAGGCTGGTCAGCGCAAGTGGCGCTTGGCCAAGAGGCCCCTCAGTGCGACCATCGCCACGCTGCTTGACATTGGCTGGGGCCCCGTCTCTGTCACCCAGTGGGACACTGATGGTGGACACTCGTGGCTGATCCCAACGGCCAACGACGACAAGTTCCAGGAGATGACCAGCGACTTCACCCTCCTGCTCAGCGACGTTTCCGACTCCATCGACAAGCAGCTGTGGAGGAAGGCGTCGCAACATGAAGTTGCTGAAGATCTGCGTGCGGGTGCCGATCTCTTGCGCGTTTCCCGCGAGATTGAGAAGTACAGCAAGGCCGACGAGTTCGGGCTGGTTGGCCTCACCGTCGCCGTCATCTCGGGAGGTCAATGGCCGCGAGCCCGACTCCGGGAAGCAGGCTACATCACGGCCGCAGAGCGCTCGCGATGCGGGGGGGCGGCTGAGACACTATTTCATCGGACATGGAGCTGTCCTAAGAACGTGGGCCACAAGGACTGCGATGACAGCGAGCACCTCATCGAGCAGGCCAGGACCAATTGGGAGGCGAGCCCCTCCCTGTGGCTCAGAGGTGTACCGAGCCGCCCTGACACCGGCCCTGTCTTTGACGGGGAAAAAGTTCCCGTTGCTTACGAGTTTGGTAGTTTCGCCTCCGCACCCCGCGACGCCGAAGGTTTCGTCACCGTCTTTGGGGACGGGTCTGGTGGTGAGTTCTCGGATGACCCTCGGCGTCGTAGGGTAGGAGCTGGAATTGTCGCGGTCGATGGCAGCCCGTTCGATTGGGAGCCGTGCGCGGGGTTTTCGGTCACGGTCCCTGGGAAAGTCCAGACTGTACCCCGAGCCGAGCTCACAGCGTTCGCCGAGGCCCTCGAGCGCATTGCAGGTAATTTAAGATATATCACCGACCACCTCCCCATCCTCAGAGTCTGGTCCCAAGGCGAGAGAGTGCGCCAACTTCGTAATGGTGGCCTTTGGACCAGCAAGGAGAGGGGCGCGGAGGTAATTGTGGAGTGGGTCCCGCCCCATGTTTCGGTTGACGCGTTGGGTTGTACCAGCGAGCGCGAAGTGCACCGCGTGGTCGGCAATGGGCGTGCTGATGTGCTCGCTGGCAGAGCGGCACAGTCGAATTGGAGCGATTTCACCCTCGGCTTTGTCCCCGAGACCGACCGTAGGGACGGTGAGGCTGCCTTAGTCCGCAGGAGGGCGCGCAAGGCTTTAGAGGATTGTGTTCAAGTCGACCCCTGGACCGCGGCCCGTCCCGAGCGCCCCGAAATCCCTCCCGTGCCCGCCCTCTCCCGTGTTTTGAAAGCGTCTGCCCACGAGTGGCGGAAGGTCGGCACAAAATTCGTTTGCGTGCGCTGCCCGCGATTCGAGACGAGAGCTGCAATCAAGCAGGCCGCCCTCACCAGATGCCAGCCCAGGCCTGTCGGCGACGGTATCTCACCGCTGAAGGGGCCTCAAGAGATCGGAGGTCAGAGCCTCCATCTCTCCCACCGTCTTCAGTTCTGGGGTCGTTTCGGCCTGACTTGCTGCGCTGCCTGTGGCAAAACTGCCACATGCGACCCAAGGTGGCTCGTCAGCCGCTGCACCCCCAGCACCAAAGGGGATCAGAACCTCACCAGAATTCAGAACGGCCGATACCCCCACCCAGGGGGGCCGCCCCGTTTCGTCCGCGACGCTTTGGTCGCTCGCCTCGCTGGACAGTTGCCCCCGCCGCCGCAGGACGGCCGCGGGGAGGGAGGGGCGAGGGCTTGCAACAATCAGAACCCCGCCCCATCCCCGCCTGGCAGAGGGGCGTGTGCCGCCCCAGGCGGGGGCTCGTCGGAGGAGGAGGAGGTCCCCGCTCCGTCCTCCCTTGAGCCCCCCCCTCCCCCCTCTCGGAGGAGGAGTTCCAGGCCCAGGAGTTCAGAGTCGCGTCCCTGTCCCTCCGTCGTTTGGAGGCTGCCCGTGCGGGCAGCAATGGCAGAGGAGACCAGGGCTCTGAGTCGGGGTCAGATTAACCCGTTTTGTTGTTAGACTCCCGTTGTCTTTCATGCTCGCATTCCTCGCATTCCTCCTCCTCATCCTCGTCGTCCTCCTCCTCCTCCTCCTCCTCCTCCTCCTCCTCCCCCCCTCCTCCTCCCCTCCTCCGCCTCCTCCGCCTCCTCCTCCTCCTCCTCCTCCTCCTCCTCCTCCTCCTCCTCCTCCTCCTCCCCCTCCTCCTCCGCTTTCTCTGCTTAGCTGCGCGTTTGGGCTGCCTCTAGTCTTCCTCACCCCAATCGCGTTTCATGTTTGGGCTGCTGGGCGATCTGATGGATGCGTCGCGGTGAACAAATGATTTCGGCAAAATTACCACCCGGTCTGTTCCGTCTCAAATTCTTTACGCTTCGCGTATCCCCACCAGCCCATCTCACAGCAGCAACTCTCGCGAAGCATGCCGACAGTCGTGTTTTTTCAGGCGTGTGTCCGCTTGGCCCCGCATATCTCTCCCTGTTCCCCCTTCCTCCCGCCTCCTTGTACACCCTCCTTGTGAAGGGGAGCGGGAGAAGGACGAGGCGGAGGAGGAGGGAGAGAAAGCGCTCCTCGTGATTTGAGTCGTTTGGGGTTTCTCGTCCTGGTGTGAGTCGTTCGGGCCCTTCTTCCTGGTGTGAGTCGTTCGGGCTCTTCGTGGTGTGAGTCGTTCGGGCTCTTCGTCCTGGTGTGAGTCGTTCGGGCTTCTCGTGGTGTGAGTTGTTCGGGCCCCTCATCCTGGTGTGAGTCGTTCGGGCCCCTCCTCCTGGTGTGACTCGTTCGGGCTCCTCGTGGTGTGAGTCGTTCGGGGCCCGCGTCGTGGTGTGAGTCCTTCGGGCTCCTCGTGGTGTGAGTCGTTCGGGCGCCTCGTCCTGGTGTGAGTCGTTCGGGCCCCTCCTTGTGGTGTGAGTCGTTCGGGGCCCGCGTCGTGGTGTGAGTCGTTCGGGCCCCTCGTCCTGATGTGAGTCGTTCGGGCTCCTCGTGGGGCATCTTGGGGGCCTCTTGGGGGCCTCTTGGGGGCCTCTTGGGGCCTCTTGGGGGCCTCTTGGGGGCCTCTTGGGGGCCTTTTGGGGCCTCGTGGGGCCTCTTGGGGGCCTCTTGGGTCCCTCTTGGGGGCCTTTTGGGGCCTCGTGGGGCCTCTGGGGGGCCTCTGGGGGGCCTCTGGGGGCCTCTTGGGGCCGCTTGGGGGCCTCTGGGGGGCTTCTTGGAGGCCTCTTGGGAGCCTCCTGGGGGCCTCTTGGGGCCATCTTGGGGCCTCTTGCGACCTCCGCAGAAGCGCAAAGGAGAGCTGCCCCCTGAGAAAAACAAAATGAGCCCAACACATTCGTAAACTCAATGATTTTGCTATGAGGGAAGATGAGCGCGCCCCCCTCAGAAGGCCAATATGGGGCCAAAACCCACGTAAAATCAATGATTTCTGCTTCAAAGACGAGCAGAGGGACCGAACTCCCCCCCCCCGGGGCCAGAATCCTCGTGAGGGTCGTCGTTCTTTGGCCCTCCGAGGAGTCGAAATGGACCCCCCCGCCACCAGTCGGGAATCCCTGTCCAGGTCCAGGGGGAGGGGGTAGGGGGAGGGGTAAACCCCTCCCCGAAGGGGAAGATAGGGGGTTGAGAACAGAGAGAGCTCGCTAAACCACTCACGCCCAAAGGGCTGGTGGGATTGCGAATCCAGATTCAGAGGTTAGGCAATACAAACAATAAAATCTGGAAGTTGTAATGTTTGCGAGCTCACATAAGTGGATTATGAAAACTTTTCACACACACACACACACATGGAGCAACGCAATGTCGACACTACGTGCTTACAAGGAATTCGGAAAACGAAAGCAAATGTGCACGTCAAGATTAAGCGAAAACTCTAAACCGGGTGTGGTTTTGTAGTGGCACCTCATCTTCGTCGTCACATACAACAAACAAAATTCTTCACGCTTCGCGCATCCCCACCAGCCCATCTCAAAACAGCAACTCTTGCGAAGCATGCCGACAGTTGTGTTTTTCAGGCGTGTTTCCGCCTGCCCCCGCATATCTCCCCTGTTCTTCCTTCCTCCCGCCTCCTTGCACATCCTCCTTGTGGTGGGAGCGGGAGAAGGACGAGGCGGAGGAGGAGGGAGAGAAAGCGGTGGGAGGCAAGAGGGATTTAGCGGAGACGATTTCCACAGCGATGATCGTAACAACGACGACGCACCCGACGACGACGATGATATCGACCGCGACGACGACGACGACCACAACCGCGACGACGACGACGACGACGAAGGCGGCGGCGGCGGCGACGACGACGACGACGACGACGACTGGTGGGAGTCGTTGGGGCCCCTCGTGGTGTGAGTCGTTCGGCCCCTCTTCCTGTGTGAGTCGTTCGGGCTCCTCGTGGTGTGAGTCGTTCGGGCCCTCGTCCTGGTGTGAGCCGTTCGGGCTCCTCGTGGTTTGAGTCGTTCGGGCCTCTCGTCCTGGTGTGAGTCGTTCGGGCCCTTCTTCCTGGTGTGAGTCGTTCGGGCTCTTCGTGGTGTGAGTCGTTCGGGCGCCTCGTCCTGGTGTGAGTCGTTCGGGCTTCTCGTGGTGTGAGTTGTTCGGGCCCCTCGTCTTGGTGTGAGTCGTTCGGGCCCCTCCTCTTGGTGTGAGTCGTTCGGGCTCCTCGTGGTGTGAGTCGTTCGGGGCCCTTGTCCTGGTGTTAGTCGTTCGGGCTCCTCGTGGTGTGAGTCGTTCGGGCGCCTCGTCCTGGTGTGAGTCGATACGCATACTCAAACATGAGGCCGCTCCCGGAACGCATTGATTTTGAAAACACGTTGGATACAGAACTTAGGGCGTGCAACGCAAATTTTACATAAATGCAAGAATCGGGCGAAACACTTTGGAGAAGAGCACGTCGTTGGAGAATTTTGGTGGTGTCACGAAGCCATCCACGAAGTGGACGCACCAAATCTGCGTGTGCGCAGAAATGTTTATCGCAAAACAATTTCTTTGAGGAGTACTCGGTAAAAGTAAATTTCCGAGAATCAGGAATGCGGCCGCTTCCGCCAATCAATCTCGCAACCCATAATATCTTGAACATTATGCTCTGCAGACCTTGCGTTCTGGATATAATCGAAAATTCTTTACGTTTCGCGTATCCCCACCAGCCCATCTCACAGCAGCAACTCTTGCGAAGCATGCCGACAGTCGTGTTTTTCAGGCGTGTGTCCGCTTGGCCCCTCATATCTCTCCCTGTTCCTCCTTCCTCCCGCCTCCTTGTACATCCTCCTTGTGGGGGGAGCGGGAGAAGGACGAGGCGGAGGAGGAGGGAGAGAAAGCGCTCGTCGTGGTTTGAGTCGTTTGGGGTTTCTCGTCCTGGTGTGAGTCGTTCGGGCCCTTCTTCCTGGTGTGAGTCGTTCGGGCTCTTCGTGGTGTGAGTCGTTCGGGCTCTTCGTCCTGGTGTGAGTCGTTCGGGCCCCTCCTTGTGGTGTGAGTCGTTCGGGCTCTTCGTCCTGGTGTGAGTCGTTCGGGCCCCTCCTCTTGGTGTGACTCGTTCCGGCTCCTCGTGGTGTGAGTCGTTCGGGGCCCGCGTCGTGGTGTGAGTCGTTCGAACTCTTCGTGTTGTGAGTGGTTCGGGCGCCTCGTCCTGGTGTGAGTCGTTCGGGCCCCTCCTTGTGGTGTGAGTCGTTCGGGCTCTTCGTGGTGTGAGTCGTTCGGACTCCTCGTCCTGGTGTGAGTCGTTCGGGCTCCTCGTGGGGCCTCTTCGGGGCCTCTTGGAGCCTCTTGGGGCCTCTTGGAAGCCTTTTGGGGGCCTCTTGGGGCCTCTTGGGGGCCTCTTGGGGCATCTTGGGGCCTCTTGGGGGCCTCTTGGGGGCCTGTTGCGGGCCTCTTGGGGCCTCTTGGAGGCCTTTTGGGAGCCTCCTGGGGGTCTCTTGGGGCCATCTTGGGGCCTCTGGCGACCTCCTCAGAAGCGCAAATGAGCGCTGCCCCCTCAGAAGGACAAAATGAGCCCAAAGTAAAATCAATGATTTTGCTATGAAGGATGATGAGCGCTGCCCCTGCAGAAGCCCAAAATGGGCCCAAAACCATAGTAAAATCAATGATTTGTGCTTGAAAGACGAGCTGAGGCACCAATCTCCCCCCCCCCCTTTGGGGCCAGAATCCTCGTGAGGGTCGTTGTTTTTTTGGCCCTCCCAGACGTCGAAAAAGATCCCCCTGACGACCCGCGGAACTCTCTCTCCAGGTCCAGGGGGAAGGGGTAGGGGGAGGGGTAAACCCCTCCCCGAAGGGGAAGAAGGAGGGTCGAGGACAGAGAGAGCTCTCTAAACCACTCACGCCCAAAGAGCTGGTGGGATTTACGGGTTCATCGAGTAGCTATTGATCACATGTTTTTGTTACTTTTGAGATTGCGGTTTAAATTCAACCGAGACGACAAACACAACGTCGACAACACGATTTATTAGCTTTGGGCGACGACAACATTCGCACTCAATTTGTAGAATCATGGCACATACGGTGGAGGCGCACAATGTAGAAGATTTTTGGACCAATGCGGAGGATTTTTGGACCAAGCTGTTTTTTTCAGGAACGTGCGACACAACACAACGTCTTTGGTTTTGATTGCGGAGCGAAATACAGCACGATTGATTGTCAAACAACAAATTTTTGGAAAAATAACTGCTGAAAAAAATGCGACGCGCATTCAAACGAGAAACAACAACATGGGTTGATGACGCCACTGTTGCAAGACACTGGGATTCGTTGAAAAAAATATGCTGGCCAAAATCGCACAGAGAAGGCAGGCTCCGCGATTTGCAAGGCGAAATAGTGGACAGAGATTGTGGCGGAATATTTGCGGAAACAATGGAAAATGCGCCCTGCGGTAATTGTGGATACGGGTTCTTTGGGACCCCATCGGAACATCCCAGATGATGTTTCACAAGTAAAGAAATTGAAGCCGCTATCTCCCAAATGAAACGTGGAAAATCCAGCGGACCTGACGACAGACCGGCTGAGTATTGGACAAAAATATTGGCGTGAGAACCTCAAGGCCTACAAGGATTACACATATGGTGAACACATGGAGGAACAAGGAAATTCCAGCGAGCAGGGGCAGAATATCAACTCACCGAATTTGCTTTCAGAAAGAAACGAGGGACGACGGATGCGATTCACGTTGTACGCCAACATGTTGAAACATTCCATGCGAGACGGAATGGTAAATTCACCCTACCGGTTTGGATCGATTGAAATTTTGTTTGCGTGGCAGAAGCCCCGAAGTGGTCCAGCGAACGGAACCACTTGGTTGGGATAGCACAAGAGTGTCCTCTCTCACCTTTTTGGTTTGTGATGGCGATGTCCGTAATAATCAAACGCGCAGAAGACAAATTGGACGAAGAACCGCGAAGGTCTTTGATTCATGGGGAGACATCGATTCTTCTGTATGCCGATGATCCTCTATTGGTGGGCCAAAGCGAGTACCACTTGCAGCGCGTTTTGGACGCGACCGCGGAGGAAAACGGCATGGAATTACATTGGAATAAATTTGCATGGGGCGAATTCCAAAAATACGCGAGAACATGGAAATATACGTCAATACCTATACAAAGAAAATTTGAACTGTTTGGGGCGATTACCAGCAAACTTATGCATTCTCCGTCTGCCACATGATGCTGCTTTGTGGGGGGCAAAAACGATCATATCCACACCCCGGCGGTGGAGGAGATACCGCCGTTAGGTCTGGACTGCTACGCAAATGAAAATGCTTCTGCGTGTACATGAAGCATGTCATTTTCGTGTATTTAATATTTCGTTGTCGTGCGTTCAATGGCGCGAACTTCAAACTTCGTTTGTGTATTTAAATTGCGGACTTGTCTACTTAAGCCAACATAAATTATTTGCGTTTTTTCTACCGAAAATTGCGTAGTCATTGTCCCTGAAATTCAAAAAGAGCGTGTGCTACCATTGTTGGCGCCGGGGGAGGTCACTACCGGTTCGAACCCCTCCACCCCGCCCGTTCCCCAGTTCATCATGAAAAGGGGAGACCCGTTCGAACCCCTCCCCCCCCCCTCGAAGAACATGGGGGGCGTCACTATCGGTTCGGACCCCCCCCCCTTCGAAAACCGAAGAAGGGTGCGGACAGTGGTGGTGACGGTGGTGGTGATGGCGAAGGGACAGCGGGACAGTGGTGGGGACGGTGGGACAATGGTTGGGACGGTAGTGGTAGGGACAGTGGTGAGGACAATAATAGGAACAGTGGGGACAGTGGACAGTGGTGGGGACGGTGGTGGTGGGGACAGTGGTGTGGGGACAGTGGGAATGAGGTGGAAACAGTGGGACAGTGGAGGGTACAGTGGTGGTGGGGACAGTGGTGAAGGCGGTGGCGAGGACGGCGGTGGGACATTGTGACAGAAGTACAGTGGGGACAGTGGGGACAGTGGTGGGGACAGCTCAGTGGGACAGCGGAATCAGTGGGACAGTGGGGATAGTCGGGCAGTGCTTGGGGCCGTGGAGAAACTGGGGAGAGTGGAGCCGTGGTGGGAACAGTGGTGGGGACAGGGGGGACAGTGCAACAATGGTGGGGGCACTGGTGGGACAGTAGGACGGTGATGGAACCAGTGGAGACAGTGGTGGTGAAGACAGTGGCGCTGGGAAAAACACTGGGGGATGTGGTGCGGACGGTGGTAGGGACCGGGAGTCGTTTGCTGGCGGTGAGTGGGGGGGGTGGGGAGGGGTTCGAACCGGCAGTGACCCCTCCTCCGGTTTTCAAAGGGGGGGGGAGGACGAACCGGTAGTGACCCCCTTGGTTTTCGAGGAGGAAGGGGGGGGGTTAGGGGAGGGGCGGGGTTTGCCGGGGTAGGGAGGGGGGGGGGTCCAGCAGGGGGGGGGGATTTTCGGAGGGGGGGGGGACCTCCGGGTTCCGGAGGAAGAGGGCGGCAATTTTCCGCAATAAAGCGGCGGTGAATCACGCTCTCTCAAAGCTCGTGATGTCTTTGGTCTATTTTGATCGCCTATGCCGATTTCATCTGTGCACGTCTCGATGGTGCCTCCGTATTTCACGCAGGAAAAAACAGACAACAAACAACCGTACCAAGGAAGATGCCGGAAACAATTGCATGACAACAAGACAAAACAAAGCAACAACATCAAACAAACTAAACAAAACGATTTTCAGAGGTATTCAAATCAATGGCTAGTTATTGAGCCATAACTACAAGTATTCGCAAACATTGAAGCCACTGTGCGCAATTATTGCAATGTTCGCAACTATTGAAACCATTGCAATGAAACTTATGAAACCCGTCTTGGGTTATTCAATCAATTCTCTCCCCGATTTCGATGATCGTCCATCCGCTCGATGAAGAGAGCCAGTACTGTTACATTGTATATGATATGATATGATATGATATGATATGATCTGATATGGTATGAAACATGTGTTTTTGTTTTTGGGAAAATGAACGGACAAAGGGCACACACATACACACCATCATATATTA